>NNCF01130255.1:7459-155726 GCA_002313205.1 Laupala kohalensis | reverse complement strand
AACACGACTGTTTGATGATTGAAAGTTTATAAAATACTTTCAGGATTTTTCATTGTAAGCTCATGTCTATCCTAGGAGCAATACTTAGTACGCAACAAATAATATATTCCATGCCTGAATAAGGTCTTATTTTGTTATACTTCTTCGGTCTCCTTTCCTTCTGTCACCATCGAGTTTCTGTTCTCTTATTCTATAATCGTAAATGTCAAACTGCAGGCAAACCTCATTAAGCGAAACCATTCGCACCTGTGCCAACTGATAAGGATGTAGTGTCTTCACGTAACACTTCTAATGGTCTTATCTCTATTGCTTTATTACTTTCTCCTTATTTTTATTTACACATCATCAGTGCAAGGGATGAATTAACATTGATACTGAAATTTACTAATTCATCTGTAGAATTTTCTTTTTTTAATTAAGCACCATATAACTTAAGCTATTTAAACTATTTGACTTCAGCAAAATATAGCTGAAGCTCTCTAAGCAATTTAGTGTTTCTGAAACAGCGTTCAGCGACATGCATGATGGTCGAGGTCATAAAATAATTGACTTTCTCTCTATCACGTAAAAATAACGAAATTGCTTTAAGATAAAATCATTTATTGTTCACATTTTCATAAATATATAAATACATGAGAAGAAAATAAATTGGTAAGATTATTGCGCACAAAAACTAATTTTTTTCAAGTGATTCAAGATTATTGGTAAGATTCAAGATGATCAGATTAGGGAAAACATAATTAGTTTAGTAAATAGTTTTCACTCGCCACGCGTGAAGTTAAATTCAATGAGTGAAAAAATGGTCTACTGAAATAAATATTTTATAGGATTTGGGTGGAGGGTCGTAAATATTCATTACTGCTTAAGTTCAAATTGCTGTCAATTTTATGTCTCACAAAAGACATATTGCTTGAGCACATGAAATCAAACATGATCACACAATTCAATGACTCAGATTAATAGCATTTTTAACTTAAAAATATTTGTCACGCTCCTAAAATAGACTACTTCTATTCTCGAGTTGAATAGTTTCCGTGTTCTATAAAGAATTATCTCATTAATAAAAGAAGACTCACCGCTTCACCATGATCAATCCTGCTCCTCTCAGTAATCCAGAAAATATTCTCACCTGCAACAAAGGACAGTGGTTCATTAATTTTCCCTCTGAGATATGACATTCGATTAGCGATCATTTATCTGACCGCGCTCGTAATTAAAAGCCAACGATATCTCAAGAATATCTACGCAAGTACAAGATGCCTGAGGTAGTGCTAAATTGCCGAGTCTTGGATGCTGTAGATGATTTTCCGCTATTGTCGTTGGAGGGTCATTTGCAAATGGTCCAACATCATGAGCATCTCTCTCTGTATAATTTATGTACACCAGGTAGTGTTCAATTAACAAGACGTGAAATGCTGTGTTGTTATATTAGCATTATTAGCCTTTTCAAATAAACTTATTACCTAAGTTGACGAAAATGCAGATATTATTCACTTTCATTTTAGAATATTTAATGGTAGGTAAATACTATGGTGATAAATTTATTAAAATAGCCCATGTTAATAAAATTGATGAGGTATTGTTATGGATTCGGGAGATGACTTCGAAGAGTATTTTACTTTTGTGTCATATGATGGATTCATGAGTTATTTACAATGGTTCAACATAATAAATTTATTGTCAAAAAACAGTACAAACTGCGTATGACCACGTGGAGGGAAAAAAAACTAATTTACTCTCCGGAAGCAAGCAAGGGACCATCCCATCATGCAGAAGTAAGTCATGATAATGAAAGACAAACAAATACTTCACAATGTACAGATTAATTTTTTTTATGAATTTGTGAAACACTTCTGGTCCATGCAAAATCAATTAATAAAAGCAGTTTTATTTCTCTCAAACACTTTTTTTGTTTGTGTTACCTACATTTGTTTTTAGTTGTCATAAATATGACGAAAAATGAGAGTTTAATTCATCAGATGACGTATATTCAGTAGTGAATTTATAGTGGATGGTATATAATAAGTGGTTAGTTGAATTGGAATATACATTATTCAAAGCAATATTTGCGAATCTTATGTGAGTATGTGAATCTTTAGGATACAAAATGAATAGTAACACCAGAAATAAAAGTATAAAGGGCTCGTATATTTTACATCAAGTTGTTTTTACTAAATCAGTAACTTACTTGCCTGCGTGACGCCAATGTCGTAAGTTTGTTTTAATACAACGTTTCGAACCTCATACATTGAACCGAAAAAGATTGTGACGCGAGAGAGCAAAAACATTCATTTGAAAAAAAAATCGATAGCAGTAACATTGGTCATGGATACTTACGAATTAAAACAATCTCAATTGACAGCTCTCCCTGTTTAAAATTTATTTTTGTGTATCAACAATAAAATCTCTTGTTGTGGCGAAAGCTCAATCAATGGATGCTTTCTGCTTTTACTTTGTGACCTATTTCCGAGATGTGTTCTAAGCGGAAGTCCTCTTTTGCAAACGAGCGGGTTTCCGCAGAATAGAGCAAACAATTGGCTGTCTGTTCGCCATTGTCGATGTTCTCGTCTTTTCGGCCGAACGACGACGTCACCGCCCAAGGCACGGACGACTGGTTCCAATGAAGTCTTGGAGAAAGTCATGTGCATTGCTCTGTTATAAAGCTCACCTCAAAAATTGCTTCCACGGGCGTCACCATGTCAAGTCTCCTCATACACGTCCCTACAATACCGCATAGTTTTTGTTTATTTAACATTTATATTTTTTAGAATTTTGTTTTATTTGGTATTATATTTATATTTCAAAACTCAAAAGAGAAATTTAGTTCAAGAACCCACTCCCATGAAATCCCTGAAGCAGCGAGAATGCTTGTGGGTGGTACGGTCGAAAAGATGCTATTCCTTTGTTATGGCTATACTCAAAGTAGCACCTCTTGGGAGGTAGGAACTAAAACGAAACGAGTCTTCGGTAGTAAAACATGAAAGATAATTTTCAGCTGTTTGGGAGGTTGGGTAAAAAAACGATGGAGAAAGGGAGATGAAGTTATTACGTTGGAATGCAGAGTATCCAGAGATTTTTAAATAATATTTCGTCTAACTTTCATGTACAATGGAAGTCAGAAAGCAAGAATTTTTGAATTAAAGAAGATATTGTTAAAAATATTCCATAGAATTAATAATAAAATGTAATTATAATACGCGGTAGAAAGAGGTGTGTAAATTACGTAGTCTACACTAATACAATAATATAGTTCAAGACAAAGTGTAAGACTTAAACCTGAATGTCACAATTTTTTTAACCACATAGATACCGACTGACTATAAATCTAGCTTATTAATCTACCATAGAAATATATGTATCTATAACAGGAGTATGAATAGAAATGGAGAGAGCAATGATGTAAATGTGTCTTCGAAGTGACATGTTTGATAAAATGCATAAATTTGTGTGCATCGTGTGCCATCTGGTTCACTTGTCTCGTGTATGGGAAAGTCTCTCAGGTCTTCCGGGGGTTAGGTCTGGACGGAAATGGCGAACAATTGTGGTGTAACGGTTAACGAGCAATGCAGGAGTCCCTGGTTCGATTCTCGATTTGAAGTAAAAGAAAAGTATTTAAAAACTTACTGCATTTAAGGGCAGGGTCAAATATAATATTATTTACCAATAGGTGTAGCTATAATACGTTTTTGGAGTTCACCTAGTTTAAAAAAATATATCCTTGATATACTGTTTTTATATTCTTTATTTTTTTAGAAACTTTTCATTCGGATGGTTAAAAAAATGATAACTCACATTGAAGAAACTAAATAGTCATATGTAAGAAAATAATATTACATTAATTACTGGTAACTTTTATAGCTTAGATAAAGCTTTGTGCTAATTCTTTATTAACCTTTTGACCTTTTAAATGTAAATATTTTTAAGTTATGTATCATCATCGAACACACTGAAAATAAAGTCAATTCTTTGCAACAATAGAAGCGCTCTTGTGCAACAAGGGGAATTGAGGTGAGACCTTGATACACATTCCTGCCTTTCTCACTTTTCTCACACGACTGAACTGAGATGCGCTGTCCTCGTGAACATCGCGTAATACAGCGTCGAATGCAATGAGGAAGAGGACAATTGTATACTGGATTAACAACAGCAGATTCTAAGAATTGCCTCATAGTCCATATTTGAGATTAGAGGCGAGAATGCGGTTAGTTATGTCTCAAGCGTACTTCGGCACGAATAGACTGTAAAATTTCTATAGATGAGAAGCCCCGCTTCACTATTTCTCAACGTTGTTTCCGCCAAATTTATCTTTCCGAGAGAATGTGCACATCAAATGGCTTATCAACATAAACTAGATTAATTAATAGTACATAAATGCTGTATATAGCAATTAAAAGTTGAGACTGCTCAAAAAGCCCAATCCATACAAAACAAAAACCTTCTGACACAGCACTCGTTCCTTTTCAACAGCTCGCAAACTAAAGAAACGATACACAAATGGGCAAAATTCGATTTCACCGCTACGCATTCATTTGCTCAGCTGTGAACACGCAACAAGAACCACAGATGCCGCAAGTGTTGGGTTAAAAGAAATACTAATGCTCGATTGGTTCATTTAACACAAAGTCTTTTCCTGTGAACCATTCGTGCATATTACTGTTTTTACTCCAATATTCTTTGGTATAGGAAAATGTCGCTAAACGTATTTTAAGCTACAACAAATAAATAGTCTTCCCTTGATGCACTGAAAATATAATTTTATATCTAGAAATGACTGTCGATATAAATAAATTACAGAAGCTTCCCTGAAATTTCCAAATCATGGACTTGTTTATTACTCGTTGTCTTAATAGAGAGGACGTGGCCAGTAAATAGTAGATCATACAATAAGTGAAGAAGTCATATACTCCATAATGTAAAAAAATGGAAACTCTACCACAATAAGATTTGTGACGAAATGGATTTTTGAATTGTCTTTTTTCCATAAATAATACTAATAATTTAATTCTATCTTCGTGAAACCCATGCTGTTGACAAGAAATATATCAATAAAGAAATAGGGCAAAATATGAATCATCTATGGAATCATCCATGATTTAGGTACATCATTCATGGAAAGGAATACATTTGTGAGACGTGAAGGAGTGAGTGGCAGCGTGAAGGTGCCGTTTGTGGTTGGCGATGGGGATTTGCGCCAGACGAAGGTAGGTTGTGAGAACGCTTTCCCCAAAACTTCAGGAAAAGAAGCAGAAGCAGAAGCAGTTTGTTACGGGCAGCGTTTCTTCTTTGTCTCGTAAAGCGCGTCTCCGTAAAAAAACAGTCACGAGGATTCTGTGTTAACTGAAGACTCACGTCAGCTACTTTACCGTTAGGAAAGATTCGGCGCGCATGGTGACCGAAATAGAGGAAGCGATGAAAAGGACGAAAGATTTAATTGAATCATCATACCTCATTCATGTGTTTCTTCATAGTTAATTAATTAAATATACATAGTTTAATAATAAAATTAATAAAAAATATTCTACGTAGAAGAATTTAGTAATAAGTGTTTCAATCTAATTCAATGTGACTTATTTTATATAAAACTATATTCAATATACGGTGTGGTTAGAGCTCTTGCTTCTGATACAAGATATAAAATACAAATAAGAATTTATTTTCCATTCATGTCAAATATCAAATATTTACTCCGTGTTACACAAAATTAAAAATACGTTATTAACACTTAATTGTGAAAGCTTTTATAAATATTAACTTTTGATCTTGATAACTATATAATGCATTGCAAGTATTCTAAATCTTTTTCATCGTTCATTTTAATGAAAATTTTCCTCATCTTCATTCTACTCATATAAATAATATCTTATGAATTCATCGTTTTCATCAAAATTAGTGACTTCTTGTGTTAGAGGTTTGATTCATCTCGTATCTTGTGGAGCCGTATGCAGAGCAGCAATCAGTTCCCTAAAGTCTTTTGCAAATTCTTCCTGCGAACGTAGTGGCAGTAAGTAAAACATTATCTGTCTATTAACGTGGCTAGCACCATTGTCCACCCCCAAGAAAATACAGTCTGTGCAAGCAGAGCAATCCTCGCATCATCTATTGAGATTGGCGCATATTGTCTTCATGTGATATTGAGTCACTACATTATTGAGTAACTATTTATTCCGTATAATTTTGGATTGAACGAATCTGACATGAAGGACAATATTGATACTCAAGCTCATTCAATTCATAATTTAACATTTTATTTATGATGTACTTAGTTCTTTTCATGTATATTAAAATTCAATGCTTTTAGTTTTCATACGACGTCACGGTACCTAAAATGAAATTCTTTCTCACTAAGAAATATTTAACATTGAATCTATGAATACCTTCATCGCAAAGAGAATTCACAAAACGTGATGCTTTAAATTATTTCTTCAGAACAGACTCTTCATGATTTCCCATCTCCTCAGACGCGAAATATCCCACACCACTTCATGACCCAAGGATACTGATTAGAAGTGCTGCAATCCGTTATCCAGTAGACGGCTTCTTTCCATACTGTATCTCCCCTTATACAGAGACTGGTTCCACGACCAATCCGATTCTAATCCGGATCCATCTTAAGTGCACACGTCCGCATCAGTGACTGCTCGCGTCCGTCATATCTACATTATCTGACGGGACGATGAATCGCTGCAAGAGTTTGATCGAGAAGAAGGAAATCGATTGTGCAGAGGTTGGACAGCGTATATGGTGAGAAGATGGGAGTATTCTGTCATTGGTAAAGACGTAGCGTGGCGATGTACTGATTGTTTATTGCACAAAAGAGGTATGTAGACATAGAAAAATGAATGTTAAACGTGTTTTTGTGGTAAAAATGTGTTGTATGGATCTTGTGTCTCGTGATAATTTAGTATTTACTTATGAATTGATTTTCGCATATCATTCCACTGTTAATAAAGTCCTTACAGGACACACATACTTTCCAAATCCCCATCTCTTCTTTTTCCAACCGAAATCCAGCACCTCTCAAACATCTAATGCAATAACTATATTTTTTCTCTCTTGTTATATCAGTGAGTGCCTCTTATCATTCCCAATTTAATCAAATTCTCCTTAAAAATAATAAATTTGGTCCTACCTTCTATTAATTGTCTTGTATCCATCGTATCGAGTGAATGCACACTTGATATTATAGAATAATATTCTTATTTCTCTACTCCTTACTACGGACAATCCCGTAAGACATATAAGATGAATAGTTTATTGTAAAGTCAAAGAAATGATTATTGTATAATAAAGAAACAGTACCGCTCTATTTCTTAATAATAAATAGTATCCATTTTTTTCGATTAATTTTAAAAATTGTGTGAGGATTTAAGTGGTTTTCAGATGATTCACAGAGTATAAAATAGTTTCGACCTTTTTTACTCATAAACAAATAAACATCAATGATGATTCATAATTTTCAAATTAAAATTCAATATCACCAGTATAATAAGTTTTGTTTGTAAATAATCTCTTCATAAAAAATATTTCAATTAATTGTGTCTTAACAAGATACAATTAATTCGCTTATTTTCTTACATGTAAGAGGGCTTATTATTTTTTGAAAAGAGATATTCAAGAAATCTTCGTGAAAATAATGCATAAAATGGCTACTGAAAATATACACATCTGAGATAGGTACATGTGTGTATTATTGTTGGTTTTTAATGTGATCTTAAGATCCATCGATGTGTTGCATTAAGGATTCTGAGGTATTTTACGCCTTCCAAGATAGTTGTTCTATTAATAATGACACTTTCCAATGTAAAAAAACCAACCAAATGGTAATTAAATATTTCAATGAAAATTAATCAAATCTGAGATGGGATGTCCTCAGGTATCCGTGCGCCTGTATTGCTGATTCTTCTCGGCCGATTGCCACGGGCATTGCCACCGCTTCGCTGCACCGCTTCGCTCCGTCGAGCACGCGGCTCCACTGACCCACAGAGCCACCAATCCCTTCCTCTCCTTCAGGGTGAGCCCTTTCCCTCCTCACTCCGCGCTCTGGTAACGGACTCGTTTCCCCCGGGCGGGCCCCTTCAGTGCGGGAGGGTCTGATTGCGAACGCACACGGTCGACGCCCCCCCCTGCTGGACCTCCTACTGCATAGGCAACCCGCGCTGCGCCAAAGCATGGCGGGATGTCGTAGTATGTCCAAGGACGACACGTATACTCCTCGATTTCTTCCTAGGTTTTTGCACAATTCTCGATAATATTTCAGATATTTCACAGTAAACAAGCTGTGGGTCTCCTCAATATATTAGTAGCAAATATTTTATGCAGTGTTTACAAAATATTTTTTTTAGGCAGGGAAGTAGATGGTGCGCTGTCATAAATTTTATATGCATTTCGCGGAGGTTTTGAGCGTTGAAGTTGTGATAAACATTTCACCTCCGAAAAGATATTCATCCAAATATAGGCTCTGATCGCAAGAAAAAATGTTTCTGATCGAGTATAAATTCGTAATGAGTAAAATAGTATGAGGGACGTGAGTGATATAATGAATAATACGAAAACCTAAAATAAGTCTTTCGTATCATTAACACGACTGAATTTACTCTATTTTTTATATTCTATGAATAAAATAATGTGAGAATGTACCAAAGCCATAAATTGGTTAAAAAAGTAATGAATACATTCTTTTATTTATTCCTCTTTAATATCACCAGTAATTGGTTGATACCAAGAAGAAGAAATCATTCTTTTGGTTTTCGTTTGTAAGTATTGTTTTCGTCACAAATAAAAAAACTATATATGTTCGGAAATGCCTTCAAAATTTATTCAAAATTTGTAAGAAATATTTTGTACATTGTATTTGAATCTGTAACATAATCCAGACAATCAGATGAAACAATATATGCAATTGCGAAATTATAGATTCGTATTTATACCTTTTCTTGAAATCACCCACAACAAATTGATTAAATGACAAAAAGAGGTATTATTAACTTTAATGAAATGAGTGATATAAATGTATTAGTATCCAAGTAGGATTAAAATTCAAAGAAAAGTGCAGGATCACATAGCATTTGTGGGAGACATTAAGATGAAGACCGGTTCGTCTCGCAGTGAGGAGATCGCTGAGTGGCTGGCAGAACAAACGAGGACCATTTGACGAAGCGGTGTCTCACCGGTGATCCCTGCCAGCACTGACAATGTGTGGAAGAAAGCAACACATGCTAAGTCTGCGTACATAGCTTGGAAATTATTCACTCCCCATCGTCGATCTTCGTCTCCGTTTTAGATTCCCATGCATGCACTGCTTTCAAGAATAGCTATTACAATGTCTTCTTCATGATGACATGCATTCTAACAAATTTGCGTAACACGTTTACGAGAATTACAGTTTTCTTATTCGTAAATCACACATTTTAATTACGTTATTTACATAATATCTGATATTCTTTACAATACGATGAGAGTTATGAACATAGTATTTTCATTATTTTTGAAATCAAGCTAAGTTGATAATTCTTGTTAATAAATTGGAGGACCAAAAAATATGTTGAAGCCGCAACAAAATATTTAAATCAATTTTTGTTTGAAAAGATATCATTTTCCCTTTTAAATATCTGAAGTCATTTAAATCAATAAGAAGTCTCTTCTTTTTTAATTATGCGTTATTTATTACGCAATTTAACAAACAAAGTGCAAAAATGTCATTATGTCAAAAACAATTTTTTATTTGAAGACTTATAGTACAACCACCTTAGTACTTAATAATTGAACAATATAATTTTTGTACATGTGTATTTTTTAAATTGCCTTCGACACCTAGTAAAAATTTTAATAGTTAATGTTGGTGGTTTGGAAGCGCTCGTATTGGAATATAAAAGTCATTTTTTAGACCTGATCCATCTTTTTGTTTGATTTAATTCGGTATATATTTTGAAGCCTTCTAATAACACCACTAATAGCAAAACTTAGGTTCCCGTTTAACGCTGTCTAGATGTTACTGAAATCCCTCTCTAACAATATCAATACAATGCACAATACTAAATATTTAATAATTACCGATATCACACGCAATTCATAAAATATTTCACATATAGATAAAGATAAATTAAATTAACAGATTTTAAATCCTTCCTCGTAGGTACCTTGCAGCTATGATATCTGGCTAGTGTTATTATCCTTATGAAAGGACGTAGACTAGAAGCATAGAATATTCATATCACTACTCCATTTTGTTTTCATTGATAATTCAGTTGGTCTTACAATTGGGAAATCTTTCTCCGGGTACTTTTACAAGAATGTNGTCAAAAACAATTTTTTATTTGAAGACTTATAGTACAACCACCTTAGTACTTAATAATTGAACAATATATTCGAACAATATATTGAACAATATACACTAAAATTCCGAAAAGGATTGAACCGCTTTTATTATACGAGTAGTTAAGTATGTTGACTGTCAGTACCTTGTGCGTTTCAACTCGGCGAAACCAAAGTTCAGAATTCATATCGTACGCGTTCAGCTGGCGCCCAGTGATGTACACATGAGAGCATCAACATTTGTAAGTGTATATTCTTCTAACTCTCGTTGCTCACATGATTTTCAATTCCATCGACGCTATTTTACAATTACAAACATATTGACATTCTATTAGTAATATAATTCGCACCTAACTTTTCATCTTATCTAGGAATTTTTGCTGATTTTTTTTTTTGAATCCGCCTCTGCCTTAGGGCCCTTGATCGGAATTGATGGGATGGTCCCTTGCTTGCTTCCGGAGAGTAAATTAGTTTATTGTCCTCCACGTGGTCATACGCAGTTTGTACTGTTTTTTGACAATAAATTTATATTATATTATATTAACATTACTATTGACGAGAAAAGGAAACACATTTCAGCATCAAAGATGTTTTCATCATGGATGCAAAATCATTTTTGCTACTTGCAGTCAGTAGCTTTAACCGATTTATGAAATGTGAGACTTGTAGGTTCTTTGAGACTAGCATTTTATTTTTATTTTTCATTTTTGATCCGAAAAATGAAGTTTTTACTCGAATTTAATTTCTAATTCTAATTATGAGCTTCTGAATATTTTTATTATTTTCCATGTGCCGCATGTTACTATGCAATCATGACTAATAGTATGAATAGCGAAATAAAATAGGAAAATTAGATGCAAAGAAATAAACACTGACTGTGGTGTTCAAGTTGTAGCGTCTTCGCTTCCACGATCCCGCTGAGGTAGAGCGTGAGTTCAAACCCTGTTCGGCCGAACTAGGTGAGGTTTTCATCTGTAATTTCCCTCTCCTACTCCAGACAAATGTCGGTTCAGTACCATAAGTTCTCGCAACCCAACATCTCTCAATTCCCTATCCCAAGTTCAACGGTTAGGTGGACGAGCAGCCCTCATGGCCTGAACCTCGCTAGAAGGCATACAATTAAAATAAAGATCGTTATATGTTACCAAACTCAGACCACACTATAAGATATTTTCTTGTATCAACTAATCCTCTTAACCTTAGCATAAATAGCACTGCCTTAGGTGATTTAAAAACAACACACCATACAGCCAATTCATAAAAAGGGAAAATGTATAGAGTCGCAGTCATCACTAATCACATTTTCTTCCATATTCACTTCATTTGATCAATGCAATTCTATTCCACTCCATTTGTACTACCCTTCTCGTTGCTTCCACTTCTACTTCCCGACGGAGCCCGCCACTGCCACTGCCGTCGCATCCTGTCACTTTCCCGTCGCAGCAGCGGCGCGTAGAAAGTGTAGCAAACGGCCCGCGGGCAACGAGCGCCGGAAACGAGCCTTCTCCAGGGACACAGTGGTCAACTTGTGAAAGGAATCCGATATTTTCACAACTTGACGTTGCATTGCTGCTAACTATAGAAAATATTTTTCTTCTCTTAACATATATTTGTATTTTTTATTATTGTTAATATATTTCAAACTTATTTTATCGTCCTGTATCTATCGAAGTTAAAGTTCATCGAAGGTACATAATTTCCTTACCTCTCCTTTATGTTTGTTTGTTCATTTGTTCATTTATTTATTTATTTATTTATTTGTAACGAATTTGAATTTCGTCCGTGCATAAGGTTCGTTTCGCCACTTTTTTTCCATTTTTGCTTCTTTAAATAGTTTATTTAAATCTATTTCCTTGATGAGAGTTGTGACATTTGGAGAGAAAGTAGGTTTTGATGGACGTGTGTCAATTATTCTTTAATCAAAAATACTAAACTGGAAATTGTTTAATTATGCATGTTGGGACAGAACTTGATTCATAATATAATTCAGTAAATATTATATAAAGACCGTGCATAACATTCATTCATTACGTAACTGCCACCAACTGATCTACACATACACACTGTGATTCCATCGAAGCAAAAAGCAGGTCCGTTTAGTTGAGCTTAAACTTCGAAACCCCTGAGGCAGTGTTGTCCACCGACACCACCACGAACGCCACCTTCATAGCCCTAGGCCCTCAACTCTCCTCTTCCATTTCCTATGAGCCTTCAACTGATAGCTTGCCATTTCTCTGCTACTGTGGCATTAGCCAAAGCGGTGGATCCGCCCTGTGGATCAGAGTGTCGCCATTACAGTAAGCACCATGGCCATTACCATCTGGCAGACGACGCGGGCGGCCCAAGATTGTCGCTGGAATGCGTCATAAAGTGATTTGCTACTGCGATCAATAGACGTTCAGGAGAGGATTTCAACGCCTGAGGAGGAAACGAACGTAGACGATACCATTCTTCCTTTCCTTCTTTGGAAGCAGTTTATTGATTCCACAAACTGTGTAGATGGAAAGGAAATTCTCTGTAATTTATCGCTCTTGGATTCCCCGAGAAACTGTCAGATACCTCCACGTAAAATGTGAGCTTCAGGTGTCAAATACGTTCAGTCAGACGAATTGAAAATTATATTTGCGGACTGGTAAAAATAGAATAAGGATGATAGCGATCGAGCCCGTAAATTTTGTTTTGTCTTTGTACATCTCGCTCTAAATAGTAAACACATCACGATAAATGGAAGAAAATAGCAAAAAGAATAAGTATCGTTTATAAGAACTATCGAATACGAAATAGTGGAAGATACTACTTTAAAATTGAATTTAAAACACGCACTTGAACTTGGGTTTGTAATAAATAAAATAAAATTGGAATACTTCATGTGAATGTAAAGAAGGAAAAGAAGCACAAAATACTTCTGAAAATATTAAGGAATATTTTAGAGTAATTCATTGATGCATTTACTTGGAAATGAAGTAAAAAAATAAAAATGCTAGGAAAATGGAATACGATTGGGTTACTAATAGTTTATTGTTTAAGAAAATTTAAGGATAAGAATCGAGGTTAATGACACTCGCATATTCAACATTTACCTTTATTTAGAAAATATAATATTCTGATGCATAACATTCTTTAATATAACCTTGATACCGTGTAGGTACTATTTTCCACTTGAATTTACAAAAAAATATTTGTTCGATACAAGAAAATACTCTTTTATCGCAATTATACTGAGTGGCATATAGTTTGTAAAGACGATTGACGCAGTCTGCGATTTTTTTTCGTTGATATTTTACTACTTAATGTTCCAGTATATATTATAGTATTACATGATATCATGGATGATAACATTTCGCATGGATGAATAGATTTCCTGGTCCGGGTTTCCCTCGGTTAGAGGAGTAATTTTATATTCATACTCTATAGTTATATTAATAGTTACGATTTATAAGCAATATGTTCCGAGTTCTATAGTTCGATGGTTATTCGTTCTTGTGAACTATTTGTTTTTTGTTTTTTTATTAAATACTAGTTTGTTGGCATTCTGTTGATATTATAACACGTGTTTAATTTGTATTTTTATCAAAGGAGTCTACTGAAATTTTCAATTCGCCTACGCCTTTGAGCCCTTGATCGGAATTGATGGGAATGTTCCTTGCTTGCTTTCGGAGAGTAAATTAATATTGACCTCCACGTGGTCATACGCATTTCGCAACTGCTTTTTTTGTTGCTAATAAATTTATTTATTATTATCAAGATTAAAGTAGTTTCATGTGCGAATTATTTGGTCGATTTATAACTTAGGAACCATGCATGTAAATTATTGGCGTAATTGATTCTGATTGTCCCTTCCACCTGTCTGTGATATGTGCCCGTCGTTCCCAATGCGTTACTCTAAGTGCGCACTCATTTTCACCGGCGCAACGTGTCGCGAGTTCGTGGGAGCGAAGCGGGTGGCAGCCGGCAACGTCCCTGTCACTATGCGCAATCAATTCCTCGCATCTGTTCGGGTCGCGACCCACCTTGGGCGAGGAAGAAGGAGGATGGGGCATGGGCGGGGTTCTTTAAAGAGAGAAGGGAGATGAAAGAACAGACTTCAGACCAGCGCCGCACAAGGACGGCAATGGAATGTAGGGGTTTACGCCTGAAATTGCAATTACTTGATGAATGGTCAAGATTATGCATGATTTCTATAAATCGTACTGTATCACATAAACGATTTGGCTCGACGGCATTGATATATCCTAAACAACTTCATTTAAAAAGAACTTTATATCATAGTTTCGCAGGCTTATTTGTACAATTACGAAAACAAAAAAAATATAAATTTTAAATGCGAATATGTGAGCCTAGTATCATAATTTGTATACTTTTGAATCACATACTCCATCGAATATGTTTTGGAACAACAAGTTATACATTTTACTTAGCGTTTTATTTTATTTCTCAGACAAAAAGTCCTGTAAAATCAGTAGTAACTTCAGAAAAATGAAAATAAATTGCATGATCCGTAAATGAGAGTAAAATACTAGCAGAAGGACATTGTCGCCCTCTTGGACTTGACCTATATTCATGTGCGAGATGCGTAGCTGTCTGTTAACATACAGGTTCCTTGGCATTAAGCGCGAATGTTTCTGCCTTCGCTCCGAGGACGTGTAAATGCAGAAGCGACTGGAGAAGCGGTTCATCGCCAGATAGCAAGAAAGCAGCCAGTGGCCGCGGCGGAGAGACCAGGTTGGTCCTAAAAGGGGCACGCACTTCGTCGCGACAGCTACGCGCAAAAACGAGTCTCGTCTTCGTGTCTGTCTCGTCACCGCTGCTCTCCGCCTGCACCTTACGCCTGCATCGCCGCAACGGCTGGACCTATCGGAAGCTGTGGAACTCGACATGTATACATTCAAATAATACAAATATATTTTTAAAACGCTGAAAAATATAATATAAATGTACAGTTAGATTTAACACATAATTTTTTAAATCTTCATCACTCGTAACTGAGTGAATGAGTTTTATGTTATACTTAATGGCGTGACATATCGTCAATAATATATTTTAGAAGTTTTTTCATTATTATTATACTCAAACTATTCATACTATCGTGTAATTCCATTGTAAGCTTATACTTTAATACAAATTTCTAGTGGTCCTGAAGATGATGTCGAAACGTTGACCATGTAAGAGTGAATACAAATAAAGTATTACTTCTGGATTCTATGACTTTTATATAACGTTGTCTGTAATCATATTCGCATGTCCTTTAAAATAAATGTACAGTAATACGTTAATATAATTTTTTTAACTTCTTAGGTATTAGAAAATATGTGCGAAGAACTAAATTCCTTAAAAATGTAGTTTCAGTTAACTTATTATAATTCATGAAATCCTTTTTAATGACAATTTTTTAAAGTGAAACACGGCTTCGATTATATCTACGCAACACCTCTTTACTTAATATAATTTGTTGTGAATGTACTATAAAGTTTGTATCAATCCCTCAAAATTTCATTAATTGCATCTAAATGGTTATGAAATTTTAATGTAGTGGTAGAACTAATCGTTTGTCTCGCATGATGTTCAATCTTTTTTCCTAAATGAAACATAAATACTGATAAACATTTCAATAAAATGTTTCAAAGAACTTATTAGTTTTGCATAAAACTAATTTCCACATGAAAAATTTTCCTTTTCTTGTGACGCGTTCGAATTCAACTGTATTTTCAGGTAACGACGAAATGTCTTCAGCGCCAATAACCTTCGTCCTGCTCAGTTTGTCGCAGTTCGGTCGAAAGCGCGCGCCTCCACCCCTTCGCTCCACATCGCTTGGCCGAACAATCAAGATGACAAGAGGCATGCGGACGACCCAGAGGTCGCTCCGAGGGCAATGCGCTCGCTTTACGGATGCATCATGCATGGCTTTTTTTCCTGCATGTTACCACCATGAAAGGACGGCCTCATTTATACTTATTAAGGTATTGTATTGAATTGGATATTGTAGAATTCTGAATTGTACTCACACTACTAATTTGTTATTTATCTCGCAATAATTTTTCGTGTATTGTGAATTAATCATCGATTGTGTTTAATTTTTACTTCAAAACGCTTTACATATCAGTCTCAGTGATGCGTGTTTTCATGTGAACACTCAACAACACATTAGTGCAAAATATTTAATCAGGATGTGAACAATTTCAACCACAGAGTGAAAATGGCACAAACACGCGAGGATTTTATGAAGGATTAATAAGTCTTAATGTAAATCTTGACTTATTAGTTTCAGATAATACATTTAGGAAAAAGTGGAAACAAGCGTAAATAACCTTATCTCTACAAGTAACCTGGTGTAGACAGTGTTGTACATGATATAAATATTTCAGTAATCTTCAGAATAATGAAAAACAAAATATTACAACGCTCCTCAGTTTTTAGAAAGTCTTGCCATATGTGAAATCCCCGTACATTTTTCCGCAATGATGTGACGAGGACTTGTGCTAAGCCTTGTCATCCACGTCATGACAGAACTGATTACAACCGTCCCGGAGAGGCGACAGGTCACGTAGTCCGCACTATTGCATGCTGCTCAGGGCAACGCATGTCGCCCAGGCGCCACGTCGTATGTCGTCGTGTACGCACAGATGCTTAGATAGAACACGTATTCTCTTGATTTGAAAGGACAAGAGATTCGCATAAAAGATTATTGGGTTTAGGAGATAGAAATACAATTCTAGAGTGCAGCGAAAATTCATGAGTGTCACCTAATATTATGCTAAGTGCTGGTAGTGCAAAATTAAACCTTTTTTAGAGTCTTGTACAACCTACTGCTCCATTAGAATACTAATACTGAATTATAAGATAGTTATGTCTTCTCACATTTGGAATAACAATTTACTTTGTACTGGAATTAATTTTTTCGTGACATTACTTTTCACGAATGAATATATAACTCAATACAAGATTCAATTATGTTTCGTTTGGAGAAGTAAGTGTCTATAATTTCCATTTTCTTCCACAGAATAATTAACAAGAGTCAGAAACAGAAGAGTGTAGCTGTAATATACTGCTATTAAACTCTATATGAACGTGAAGTAAAAATCTTGTTTTACAAGAACTGACGTACAACCATTTTGACAATACATAACATTACGAGCATAAAATAGGCATTGACTTATACATGTTAAGTACTTACAAGTATGTAAATTGTGTGCATTACAGATACTCTTTTCAGACGGCATTTTAGTCCTGTATGGTCGGTGTAAAAATGAAAATGATAAATACAAGGCATACCAGAGATACGAAACAAGTATGTCACATTGAGTGACAGGGTGGGGGGGAGTGCAGAAAACGCGCAGGTGGAATGGGACGGTGTCTTGGCAGACGTCTCCATCTGCCTCTGAGAATCATCCTTGGTTGGGAAGGAGAGGGAGGCGCCAATTATCGAGAGGCGCCGATAGCATCTGGCGGCGGAACGCGGGGCCCGTGACCCGTGACCTCAACGGCGTACCCCTTCCCCCGTTTTACCAAGTCCTCTTCTATTCATCGTCCCTACGTCAGACATCGCTCTTCCCTCAGGAGTAATATGAATGACGAACGTTCTTAACCGCTTTAAGCTTTAAAATCGGTAACGAGCATCGAAATGTACACTGTGCCATCACAAAAGAACACTTTAATGATATGTTCTTAGTTGGTTCTTCCAGTTCTGCCGGAACATCGTAGGATCTTCGATATTAATTAACAAGACTATTAACACTTATGTAAGATAACATGTTGTCGAGTCATAATACTGAATTACCAAACATACTCCAGAAAAAAGTTATCACGGAAGTGAATTCTCTTGTGATGAAATGAATAATAGTCCTCTCCCTTCATGTGGATGAATAAACTGACTCGACCGCAACGAATTCCAATTTTATGTCAACTATCAATTATTGAGATGGAAATAAAAATACAACATATAGTTTTTAATTTGAAGTATTTCTCATTTATTTCTGTCTAGGTAAAGTACAGGAATTGGCATTCTGGTAATAGTAAATAATTATTAGCTGTCATAGATACGAAAAATTTCAAGAAATCTGAAATTTTAAGCGAAATTCTTTTATTGCTAGACTACTCAAGGCGAACGAAAACAAATTTAAAAGGGCCCATGAACCCATTGAGGGTCCACACACCCTTTCAAATAGGTGCGCATTCTTTTACAGGGGTCCACGCACCTTTTAAGTTGGAACATTAGTCAATTTTGTATTACTTCTTGTTACAGTAAAATAAATATAATTTTTGTTTCTGCTAACTGTTCCGTCAATTAACCAACTCTCTTCTGCGTATTAGAATTAAATTAAGAAATCTGATATTTTAATTGTTGTTTCAAAATTATAATTCGACAATTTACAAAAGCTACATCAATATAGGTACATCAGGATACAATTCTACCGTCGTAAGTAATATTACTACTTCAAAATTTCCAAAAATAAGTTTCAAGCTTTTAAAACTTATATTTCATATATTTAACATAATCGCATATATCAGAAGGATTGTTTATCTTCTTGCAATAGTATTTTTGAAATCTATAAACAAGCACTCATCTGTGCAATTGGTAGTGAATTGACTGACGACTTAAGAGTGAGTGCTAGTAGGTTCAAACTCGCCTGGGGTATATTGTTATTTACTTTTGTGAATATAATAATATGTCACTTTATATGTTGGGACTGCTTTTTACAAGTTAATTAAAGGAAATCAATGTGTTTAATTTATACATTATTACCATCCGAGCAAAATTTCTCGATTATCCACACACCCTTTTAAATGGGTCCAACAAAAGGACCCTTTTACCCATTTAAATGGGTATACCAAAAATGGGTATACCAAAATGGGTATACCAAAAGGGTTCTGTTTGCCTTGGGTACATTCCCGAATTTTGTCATGAGAATGTGTTAAGTAATGTGTAACAAAAATCAACGATTTTACTAGCCATCGTCACAGTTCGTATATTGTCTTCCTTGCCTCTTTGACTTATTGTCTTTGCTACTCTAACGAAATGTTTTGTATTACGGCGAGAGCATTTGGGACGTTCTGCTACTGGTAAGAAACGTGATGTAAACACGATACTGGTTTTTCCTATCTTATTTTATTTCTCGGTAATATTGGTTATTGCTGGATGATTGGACACTTTATAGTGACTTTGAAGATGTCGATGGAGGCCGTCGTGGATTGGTAAGTCGTGTGGTAATGCATTAGGAAGTGGAGGTGACTAGAACAGCGATGGAAAACTCATTACTTGGTCAAGTGACTGTGAAGGCTTGGTAGAGATTCTCCCAGAAATAATCCATCTCATGATTTTGAATATTTCCCGTAAATTAGGTAAACAAATAACTCATTAAGAAATTAATTTTGACGCATCGCAAATGAATTTAATAAGGTTATTGTAATTTCGAATAGTTTGCTTTAATTGATTTGAGAAATGACAGTCTGGTTTAAGATGCGTTAGAATCCATAATATCGCTACACCCACAAGAGCAATGAAGTACTTATGCGTTTAGAATACTCGCATGTATTAAAAAGTTTTCAAGTTTATGAAAATAAATAAAAGTCACTTACATTTTGTACGAAACAATCCAGTCAAATTTTGTCTCAGTCATGATTGTAAGTGACTTTTACTTGTTTTATTTCCTATTTTCAATAACTCTAAAACTTTTAATTTATGGAAAATGACGGACAGTCTAAGAGCATAACCCTTTTTTGACAAATTGCATTCTTACACCTCAATATTCCTACTGAGATCCACTTTTTGCCGAAGGGTAAACAAAAAGAAGAAAAGATAATTTATTGATATTAGCACAGATTTCTTAACAACTATTAAATTCTAAAATATACGTTTCGTCTCATTTCCTGAACATAGCAATTTATTGCTTCAGTACGTAAATTGATGAAATGTGTCTGATTAATTCATTTTCCGTCTTCCTCATTAAGAATTATACTTCCTAGTGTACATTCTGGTCCTTGCCAATTATTCACTAGGTCCTCGTTAGTCTTCCTTAACTTGTCAAGTCATCTTCTTACTCAACGTTCTTCTCCGTTTTAAAACTCCGCGTTGTCCTGTCCGGTCTTTATTCGCTCTTGACCACCCTACTGCATTAATCTGGTCGTTCCATTGGTCGCATCTCAGATGTTCCATTGGTCGCAACAGCGTGGAGGTTTACCTTAATAAATTCTTTGTTAATGATGAGTCAGTCTGTTATGCCTTCATAGCACGGGTCATTTTCTTTCCGTCTTGTTAGTACGGAACATCTTCTGAAATAATGATGCAGCTTGATGTCTTATCTGTGAGTTAAGTTAGTTCGAGGTCTTATTTCAAGTGACTCCTTGTTTGCATAAAAAAATCGTACTAAGTTTAAAATACATAAATGTTCGCACTCTCACTTCTCATGGAATAGCTTTATAAATAACGTAAATCTTGGAAGCAAAACGACACTTGTGTCTTCTCGAAACTAAATAATTTGATAGAAAATGCAAATAATTACACGTATATAGGTCAGTAGATCACTGACAGACTTACAAATGAGATATTTTAACCTTCCCTTGTGCCAGCCCAGTCACTTTATTTTTATATAAAAGGAGTTTTAAATGTCATTTTATATGAAGCACTTGTGTATTTCTATGAAGAAGAATATAAAAGTAAAATTTTTATATCAAATAATCTGTTGAATTATTACTCCAAATTATGAACTATATAATTTTTATATGTTTACCTTTTTTTAATACTTACTTCTTTCAGCGCATTATTTATTCATCTAAGATCTCATAATGTGTTTCTTTCCTAACTGTAAGTGCCATTCCAATCATATATTAATTTGTTTTATTCAATTTTCTACCAATGTAACAAATGTCAAAGAAATAATTCGAGGCGCTGTGAATGCATTTTCCTTGCCTCTCAATATTTAAGGGGTCCGCTTTCTCTTAAAGCGTGTTTTGTTCACCAGTGTCTTCGGACACGTATCTTTGCTTGTTCTCCCTTCCTATTATCCTTGAAGAACAAATGGAGGCAAAGACGTGTCGCAACGGAATCGCCAGTCGTGCAAGAATTATTTAGCAAGTGGACACGCGGCAAAAAATTCGTTTATGCTACATTGGTTCGTTACAACGATTCAAGGCTTTTATTTCTAACACTAGGAGCAAAAGTGTGTGACGCGTGGTTAATTGGAGTGGAATTAAATTCTTTATAGACAAACTTAACTATCCATATCCTCCTTACGAAGACAAAAAATTGGGATATAATTTAATGTATTTGGATAACATTGTTGACAATTTATTGAAGTCACTTAAATTTATTTCATCTAAGTTAATAAAATAATGTTCCTATGCGTTTTTCGTTATTCATATCTTATCTAACAAGAGTCAAATCTTTCCGTAATATTTCATACGTATATTTCTCCTCATATATTTTGTCGTGTACCTATAAGCAGGAGACCATTATATTCCGTCAATGTATGAATTTTTACTTTCTCTGCAGAAGTTTTTAATTAGAAAAAAAAAGTCCACAGCATTATTCCACCGCGCGTTGAGAGAAAGGAACACCACCGAAAAGACGAAGGAAGGAGACAAGAAATGAGGAGAGTAACGAGACATCTGGAACCGAGAAGCGAGAAAACACTTCTTGCGAGACGCGATTTCTTTCGTGAACGTTGGCCGAAATTCGATTCGTCTCTACAGTATTAAACCGCAGTGATAATATTTCTGTCACGTGCTCTCTCAGAAATTCGCTTTGATGATTGGGTTCCTTTTTATGCCAGGTATTTTTACTCTTCTTTCGTTCCTTTGCAACCATGTATTGGTGTAAAACTGAGGCGCTTTGGTACATGGGATCATTTGAATTCCATCTCTTCCTGCATTTAGAATGAATAAACAATACATCACGATGATATTCACTTGGAAACAATTTCAATTATCAAATTTTGCGGGAGTTATCATTCTCACCGTTGTTTACAATACAATGTTTGTTCCTCTATTCATATTTATACACATCTCTTTGTCTACACAAAACGTGTGAGTTGAGATTAATATTAATTACATTGTTCGTATATTAATGTCACATAACAGCACTACATCACTTAAATTGAGAAATCAAAACTTTCATGTATCGACATAATTACATTTTATTATGTATTGTCATTTAGGATGAACCTCAGATTTCAAATACATATACGGTTCTGAACTGTCCCGCGCATGCGCAGAAGCAAAATCCCAGTTGTGCGCTGTTCCAGCAGAGACAATTCCGAACTTTTTGTCCCAGTTCGATGTTCCAGCAGACGCCGGCGAGGAATTCCGAACCATTCGGAACCGTTCTGAAAGTTCTGGATTTCTGTAGGGATTTTAAGTTCGGAACTGTGGTTACGATCGGTCACCCGCGTGGTTGGTAGGCGGTGGGGGAAATAAGCGGGAAGCAAGCGAGTATCACTCGATTGTTTGACGTCGCCGTGTTAACTTCTCTTACTGTGCTGTTTTGTTCGACCTTGCGATTTTAAATAAATTATTCCTTCGACTTTCGGACTATTTTCAACATCTCCCGTTATATTATGCCCCTACTTTTTTAATTGAATTATCCTATCGGCTTTCGGGCAATTTTGAACCTCTTCTGTTACATTTTGACCCTGATGTTTCCTGTTTATTCTTTCCGATCAGTGACTGAAATCTCGTATTTTATGAAGACCTAGATGTGTTTTTAATATAATTTCTGTATATTTCATTTTATGATATTTGTATTTATTTAATTCTGTATATTTCATTTGATTCAGTTCATTTCACGACTCATTTCTTTGATTAATTTCTATTTGTGATTAAATACTTTTCGTTGTTCGCAATCTGTTATAATAATGATAATAATAATAATAATAATAATAATAATAATAAGAATATTTTGTTGAACCACATAGATCATAACAATGATGTATGGCGAGTCATAGTACTAACAACAATACCAATAATATTTACATATAAGAATAACAACATTATAATAATTTTGATACATTTAACCATATTCATTTAACTTAGACTAAGTAGAAATTAACATAAAACACCATTATTTATTTTATTATTACAGAATATTATTATTTATTTAGGCTAGAATTCTGTTATTTTACTTTTATTTCATTAATTCATATAAAGGTCTATATTTATGCTAAAAGTGTAATTTAATGTTGCTAGATCTTTTCCTGCATCGTGGGTAACCTTCTGCACCTATGTTCTAATGATTACCTTCAGTTATAAAAAGTTCATTAAGTTCAAAGTATAATTAAGTTCAAAGTTTCAAAAATTTACATGCATTACAGTGGAGGTATTTTCAACTTTTCAAATAATGGTTTTCATGAAGAAAGTTCATTAGTGTTGGTAATTGTTCGTATTATTCTCTTCTGTAAATAAAAAGTTTGTTTTGTTTCTGGTTCTTGTCCCCAAAATATTATATCATATTTTAGAATGGAATGGACATTTACATAGTACACTGTTCGAAGGGTATCTGTTGTGAAATTTGCTGTTAGAACTCTGATGGCATAGTTTATTGTGTTGAGTTTCATAATCAGTGTTTCTAGGTGACAGTTCCATTTCATATTATCTTGTATAGTAAGTCTCAGAAACAGTGTTGTTTGTTTATTTACTTTGTGTATATTTTACTTTTCTCTATTTTCTACTCAAATTAGTTTCTATTCAGAGTGTGAAAATATACATGATATTAAAGTAAGTAAATATAAAAAAGTATGTGTTTGTGTCTGAGTATTTTGAATTGTGTTGGGAAGGTAAAAAAAACACTGTTTTCCAGCGTTCTCAAGGGTCAGCTTCGAAAATTTATATTAGCAAGCCTAGGACATTGAAATTTTTACTCGACGTTTCTGGGAAAGTTATTTATAAAATGTATTAGTTTTATAATTTTATCTTGGATTAAAAAATTCTTGTATTTTTTGTAAAACTTTGCAATCTCCAGATCGGTTAATTGCAAAATTTTACATCGGCCCTTAAAAACCATATTTAAAAATAAGATAAAAATTAACAACTAGCTTATTAATCATGGTATATTGGCATTTTATCTCTTGATACAACAAAGGGTTCTAATGACCTTGCTGTTGACGAGCACTAAAGCCCAACCAAAAAAAAAAAAATACAACACGAAAGACTCTAGATTCGGGAGCCCGGCGGTGATACACTCAACCGCACATTGATCTTCCGTGTGTTATCAAGAGATATAAAATCACAATGTACCATTATTAACAAGCTAATTGTTAATTATATCTTATTTTTAAATACGGTTATTTTTACTTGTACTAATTTTACTAGATGTATGTCATTTTTGAACTACTACTTGTTCACATTTTTCCATCAAAACTTGAAAATGTTGTATATTATTTTCTTCAAAAGAGTTTTTATAATGTGCAGTATATCATTAATTTCTGTTGTTATAAAATGACATTGTTAACATATTTTGACCGGAAACCTCATTATACAGAAGTCGGGTCGGATCCGACCCAACACTACCTTCCAACTTCATTTCATTCCAGTAAACCGATTGAGGGTTAACCGCTGTCTGGGCGCATTATTGGCTGTTGTGTACATCAAAATAGAAAATTATGTTCGGAATTAACACGTCATTACAAACATTTTATTAAAATACTAAATATTAAAAATAGGTTTTAAAAATATTTTTTTTGTGGAGCTTTAGGACTCGTCAAGGTCATTAGAGCCCTACTTTTAAAAAATATAGAAATAATTTTTCACAACATATATTGATACGGACATTAAAAATTGTTGCTCAAGAACTCTTTTAAATACTCTAAAATATACATAATTCAAATTCAAATTTAAAATGATTTTTGTGTTGTTTTTATTTGGAAAACTTGAAAAAGCGCCGTTTCCTTTTGATCAACGAGCCATGTCGAGGGGACATCTGTATCGTTTAATTTTTTCCTCGCGAGGTGGACCTTCTGTCAAGTTCATGCGACATCTATCGGACGAACTTTAAACTATGGCGTGTAAAAGGCGTTTCAGCAGCAAACAATCCCGAACGGTTCGGAACCGTTTTGAAATCAGCGCATGCGCGCTGAGGAAATCTCTAGAGAATTCCGAACCGTTCCGAACTGTTCGGAACTTGCTGCTGAAACAAACCTATTAATGTACGTAGTAGTTTATCAATGGAATAAAGAATGATATGCACAATAGTGTCTTTTCAGGAAATGAAAATAATTTATTATTCATTTCTTTAAAACATGAAATCCATCCTCAATGATTAATTTCATTTGAAATATGCCTTTCCATATATTGACAGAAATTCTTATACAGAAACTCTGAAAATGGAATATGAAGTTGACTGTTGAGTCTTAAAATTGAACAAAGAACAAACAATCATCACTTAGCATTTCACATACTAGTTTTCATCTTCTAAGAAGAGGATGTACTTGTATAAGCTTACAATGTAATTTCATTTTGTTTTCTGACAAAACATAACTTTATTCATTGTTGCCTTTGTATATGAACAGCAAATTTTTGTTGGAGAAATATTACACAGAAAAGCAAGTTATCGGCTAATGTCAGCAGGGGCTGACGTACTACATAGGTTTGGGGAAGAGATTTCGTGAGGTTTTATTTTTATTTTATATTTTATGATACACGGTACATTTTCTAATCGTTTTTCCAACTCGCTGGGGGACCACATGGTAGGGGATATGCTGTTCTTCTGTTTGCTCAATGTTTGACCTTTCGTTAACGAAGGGGGATGCATAGGCTCAAGTCTCATACTTGTACCAAGTATTGATCAAATCATCACATACTTAATTTACAACGGTTGAATTTATTGCTTGATGCTTGAATCTGAACTATTTATATCACTTTAAGATTGTCATTCATAATTGTAGTTAGCCTCGCGAATTACAAAAAGAAATTGTTCAAATATAAACCATTTGAAAAAAAACCAACTTTAAATGATCCAAAAGAAGAAAACATACTTCTTAAACATCTGCTTAATTTTTGAAACCCATGCAGAATGGTGAGATGTCAACAAAAAGTGTGATAGAGACTCACACTGCTTATGATGTCTTGACGTTAAAATGTAAGAACCCAAAATATGGTAGGAGGGGGAATCGCCTTTGGGACAAAAGAAAATAATATAATATTTTATTCATAGTCTATTTAATAGTGAGGATATATCAATAATGAAATAGATCAGTGATTTAATGACTTTATCCCAATAAGACCACCAGTGCAGACAACGATTACTTACATATTCGCATAATTTATTATTGTTGTATTTCTTTATTATCGATTGTCCTCTACATACGAGAGAAACAATTATGTTCGATTATTGAGAGGAATTTGATTAAAGCGATTCTTACTTCATCCTTCAGCTAAATTTAGTATGTAGTACATACGTTTTAGTTTATCACGATGATCGCCTCAGTGAACAGACCGACATGAAATTTGAACGCATCCAACTCCACTACAACCACAATCACGACCGGAAGTCGCGACGCACCCGACAACGACCGGAAAGGAAACGGAAGACAAAATTTCCGGCTCACGAATTGGAGACGAAAGTCCTTCGGGTAAAAAATGGATGGGACAAAAAACAAGAACAAAACATCGGGAGAAAGAAGGAAACAGAAGAAGAGCGGTGATGTTTCGTGTGCGGAGGAGAATGCACTCACTTTCAAAGACATCGTGAACGCGAAGATGACAAGCTTTATGATATCATTAAGTCATAGTCGCAACGAGCAACAATAGTGTCAGAGTTGTTTATCAGCTTTCTCAGAGTATAATTATTTCATTCGTTATTTGAATTTTTATATTTATTAAGATCTTTGAGCATAAAACGTTTCTATTTTCTGTGCTAGTGCAAATTTATGTGTCCATGATTACATTCAATTTTCTTCATTTACAAATTGGAATTTTTTACTCTTTAATGGTTTTATTACAATTACTTCTTGCTTTTGTATATTTAATGCTTATTTATTATCGAATACTTAATTCGACTCATGAGTTAAAATGTTCACATTCAGTTTATTTACAGGAACAAAAATTTAAAAGAAGATACAAGAAAAATACACCACTCAATTTTCTGAAGTCACAATTTCCTTGTGATTCTATTGATTTTGATATTATACTATATAAAAAAGAATAAAAGTGCTTTTCACTGAACAATAATTGAATTGGAACTTAGAGCACATTTAAAAGTAACAATGTCATGAGATTTTGTGAATCAAGATATTTCATCTCATTTACAAAAGATTTTACTGTCCGAGTCAGTATACTGTTAGCGATTTCACTTGAAAAAAACAAGTCTCATGCGAACCGTTGATATTCGTGACCCAGATATATAGGTAGTGCTGTTTATTTGTTTCGAAGCATAAAGCCGTCTAGGCCTGGGTTTCCGTCAACTCCGACCTGTGTTGAAGCGACACCGCTACGTCGCGTCGCGTCGGTCGCGTGCGTCGCCAACATAATACAAGTCGTTGCCTGCGCTCCATGCCATTACGAGCATGCAGATGAGTCGAGACGGCCGTGACCTGGGGCGGCAGTGAAGAGAATGTGCCATGCATAGGCTCAGTGAGACTGTTGCGTTCTTTGTGTTGTTTCTCTTCCTTATATTTCGAATGCACTAATCGAGCACTAGTGTGTGATTAATATATATACCTTTTAATCACACACTAGTGTTCAGTGATTATTTTATAATAACGCGTTTAGATTTGTAATCTTGTAACTACTTTTCCTTTTTTAAATTGGTACATTACATTTTCATTATTTCATAAAAGTTGTGAGTAAAGTTTGATTACATGTATAAAATCTTCAAGAAATGAAAATTCTAATTTGTTAAGTTTTCATCAGAGAAAATTCGATGACTACCTATTTCTGGTGTAAATGGTACATAACAGCCTTATTCCTGTTGCTTTGGTTTCGTGATAATTCAACCTCTGCTTCCTCATCTACCTTCGTCATTTTCCTTGTATTCACTCTCTTTCTCAGCCTGCCTTGGGCATTCACTCTCTCCACGAGCGGATTGCGATTTAAATGCATGGAGCCTCAAATGACTGCAGAGCAGGGGTCCACCTAATAATTTCGAGGCTTTGCAATTGGCTGAGTGCCATGGCTCTGTTCAGAACAGTTGAGGTGCCTCAGGGGAATACAAGGAAGGTGGAAACTTTTGGATGAGACTGTTGTCACAGCACGCAATCTCCACATGGCAGCGAACTCAAGCCTCCGTTCTAGAAAACATCACATTGAAATAGGTCACAGTTCTTTCAAAGTGGACGAAATGAACGAGAAAGAACATGCAAAGCATAAATATTAGCTTCTTTTTGTTCATATCGCACCTCTGCAGAGTTAAAAATTATTAATATGTATTCTGCGGGTGAATTTATGTCAAATGTAATGCAATTTTAATCCACAAATTCTGAGAAGCTACTCGGGAAGCAAAAATTTCATTATATACGGCCAGATGAAAATTGCGATGGAACGGAACTCGAACCCGGGATATCTTGCTATGCACACTTGCAACTATAGCAGGAGATCCAGGGTTCGAGCCCCAATCCGCCGCAATTTTCATTTCGCCCTAGATAATGCAAATTAAATGGAAGTTACTATGTATGGATTCGTATCAGTAATCCCTCAATTTAAATATATTTAACCCAGACTTTCACTGATATATCTTAAAATCTTTTGGTTGATGATTTGAGCGATTGATTAGAATAAGAAATAATTGTCAAAATCACCTCCACGTAAAATCAAATGACAAAGAAGAATATTTTGTGTGCGATAGGGGAGTGGTCGATCGAATTCTAATCTAAATAGTTTACGATGTCACTCACTCACACTCGTAGAAATTTGTGTGACGGCTCATTGGAATAGTATCAGAAACATTTGGAAAATAAATCGTCACATCTAGGAATTTTGAACTAAAATTCGTTTTATTTCTAATAAGTTAACAGTTTTTTCTTTATTTACTCACCTATTTTTAAATTTTCTACTCAATTGAAAACTTTCCAAACTCAAAAGCAAATTAAAAGTTGATGAAAAATTTTAAAAAGAAGAGGTTTCTGATTTTCAAACAAAGAAAATACTTCACTCTAACACTATCTACACGTTAAGAGACAAATCTACATCACTCTGTTTCATTTCTGAACCATCAAAGTTTTATTGTTTATCAAAGTAAAATATTTGTGCTTTCCTTTATTCATATATTTATAAATTATTAAAATATCACAATTTTGCAAAAACACCCGTGAAACACTCGATAAATATGTATCACCTAAAGTTGAACCTTTTTTGATGTATGAAGACTTTTTTATAACAGCTATCCGAATCAAGGTATTTATTTTTATTCGTTGGCAGATGCAGAATACCTTTGAAACTGAAAACAGAATAATTAATTTTATTTTGGAGATCATGTTAACAAAGTTTTCATGTTATCTTGTTCATCATGTCTATCACGGAAATCAAGTTTATCATGTTTTTGAGCTATCCTTTCAATTGTCAATTTTCTTTCTGCGTGTATATTTCGATCCGTTCAAGGGAACTCGGGAATTTATTTGAAGCTTCGCACAACATTGTGCAAATGTCACGTTAGTGACTTAACGCATCTATTAAAAATTTCTGAATGAATAAAATATAAAGAAATATATTCAGTATGTACTGAATGATTCAGCTTCAATTAATAAAGAAAAATTTTCAGATTACTCAGAATCCAATCCTTCCCTCTTATATTAAGATGACTTTGTTTTATCCAACATTTTTTCCGTGAATACAATTTTAAAATTTCTCAATTAAATCAGTTATGTCAACGTGACAGATTTGTAAACTAACTTGATCATTACGTTCTCAACTTGAAAACTGTGCATGACCACATGGTGGGCAATAAACTAAGATACTCTCCGGAAACAAGCAAGGGACCATCCCATCAATTCCGATCAATGACCCACGTGCTGTGGTGGATTACTATTCATAGAAGAAGTTATTAAATAAATACGTACTCTTATCAATTTATTATTCCAAAATGAATCGTAGAAATTATGCGCACTAAAAATTCGAAATTAATAATAACACAAGTAGTAATAAGCGGGAATATCATTTTTCACATATATCTGAAAATCCGCCTCTACCTGAAGGAAAACTGGAGGAAAATCTGGACCACGGTGGGGTTACACGCTTGTCTTGGATTACCACCCAGCGCGGACGGAGCGTGCCGAGTCTTTAGCTAATTGCATCGCCGCTGCATCGCCGTTGGCTGCATTGCTCTAACGAGAGAAGCGACCTCGCGATGAACGCGCGCGCGCTCTGACGGCTGCAGGCCACGCGCTCGCTCATTCCCTCACGGACCCACCCACCCACTGACTCTCTTGACCCGTTCGTTCGTTCCTTGATTCTCGGAAAGCAGGAATACGTTTTCTCAATGAATGGGATTGCCTTGAACTACTTATTCAAACATCGCGCTCTTTTGCTGTATCAACGTGGGTCAGGTACAAACCTAATATAGTAACGTAAGTATTTACCTCTGGCTTTTCCAGTTGGCTACCTAGACTGAGCGTCGAAACTCTGCTCATGAACAATTTTTTTCGTTTATGCAAAATACTTCATTTATATTGTTACTAGCTGAGTACCTACAGCTTTGCTTACGTGAATTTTGTAATACGTCTACAACTTTAACCTTCCTCATGAATTGAATTTACGAGTGAATGTTATCCATTATGTTGGCGGTTTCATCGAATTGGTGTGAATCTCCAATTCTTTATCGATGTAATTAAGAAAAAGATTTTCGAAACCAACTGATAGATATTCTACAACAAATTCATCAGTAGATATGAAATTTATACCTTTGCTGATTAACAGGTATTGAACGTTTTTTTTTCTTTTACACATCTTCTTTTATTTAGGAAAAATAAAATCTATGTATATTGTAAAATTAAAATATTTTTTTTAATAATTGAAAACTTTTTTCTTTTTAACATAATTTTATTACGTTTTTGGCCTGCAATGTATATGTAAGTATATCCTGCAACGACATTGTTTTAGTCCACTTTTTATAACTTTTCATATAAAAATGTGTCAGATGAAATGTCCTAAACTTTTTGTAGTATCACGAAATCTCTCGCCTCAGACAGAAAACCCCATAAATTGTAATTATATGTGAGTTTCTGGCCCTATAAATAAATTTTTATTTATTTAATATTCCGTTTTAATTTTAAGTATGCGAATTCATTAAAATGAGTTTCATCATTTAACTTAGATAAAAAACCTGGAAATAAGTTATGTTTCTTCTATTCAGGTAACATTGTTTGACAATACAATAAACAGTTTGAATAAATAAAAGAATCGTAACTATACATTGAAATATGTTATGAGATATCATAATGATGTAATATTTATTTGAGAGAATTTTACATCTTTTGCTTACAATGTGTTAAAAAGAGATTTAATTAAGACATCTTACTAAAATCGTTCAACGACATGGAAAACAAACACCCATCTCTTGACATTTCGAAAATGTCAGAGAGTAAATGTCTGTACACGCAGCAGTAATTATATTTGGAGGATTCCCTCAGGACTCTTGTTTTGAATTTTGACCTATAATTAAAGCCGATGAGTAATGAATATATGTTTTAGTTCCTGGAAAACGAAAAGTAAATAAATTTAAATTTAGTAGAAATTGCAAATGAGAAATCAATCGATTGAGATGTAACCTGCGGTGAGACTAATTAAAAAGTCAAGTGTTAGACGAGCAAAATGAGAGATAACAAACATTTGCATCACGCAAACAAATCTAATCCTCTCCATTAATGATCTCAAGTTCCTAATCCTACGCAATATATTATTACTGAAAGTTTTGATGATACGTTTCTTTAAAAACGTGCACACTCTTTTTAGAAATAGTACATTAAATAGATGATTCTTTGACAGCCAAACTGCCAGTCTAATTTCTAATTCCGAATGGAGAATTAATCAGTGTTTGAGATACTACATAGCCCAAATTCATCACCAATCTGTAAGCCAACTCGAATATTCAGCATGTGACGGCACACGTGGGGAATCCCCCGCATCCACCATGATGCCTATTTCTACCGCCTACAGCTTTGGGCGAATTAACATCACATTAATTCTACAAGAGGAGAGAGGTTGGAGCTTTAATGTTTGTTTGCAGGTTGAAAGCGTTGGAGTGATGTGTGACTGGCTTCTACGATGTAATTACAATGTTGAGAAACATTAATTGGTGGTGGAAACCATACTTTAGGTTTTTGAAGCGATGAGATCTTACGACGCGATTCACCTTTGGTGTGTGTATCAATCATAATTTATATTACTCCATAACTGTGGATAGGTTGTTGATCCATTGATGCAACGAATATTTCCGGTTTATCCTATCGTGTTTCTCTGTGGAATATCAACTGTAAAGAAACACAAGTGCTCAGAGGTGGATTTACACGTTTTGCGCCCCTAGGCAGCAGCAGTAGATATAGCACCCTTTTAGAGCAGATTTTATATACTACATAAATTTAGTTATTTACTTATTATTTTCATAGATTACTATATATTTTTATTGTTTATACTTATTAATGACTTATTATTATTAGTATATATTATTATACGGTACAAAGTAGTATAAATATATTTACATATAATTTGGATTACAATTATAGAAGAGACTTATTAAATTAGAAATAATATTATTAAATAAGAAATATTGCAAATCTTTTCGCGTGTTTTTTTGGCGCCCCCAAAATCTTGTGCCTGTATTGCCTACGTCTAAATCAACGTCTGCAAATGCTACAAGTGATAAAGAGGGCCAATTTACACAATTGGTGAAAACTGGGCATTGATAGGTGAAATTTAGTTCAGATATGAATAAAATAATTATTCACACTGTTCGTTTTTTAATTTATGGTTTTGGTTGTCATTAGTTAACGATACTGCTGACTGTCTTTGTGCTATTAATTTTCTGGGAACAACACTTTATTCTGCATCTTCTCGTTGTATCCCTCACAACCATATTGTGAGACGATGCTTACTTTGTAACAAAGCTCATGAAAATACAATTTGAATTGTACCATCGATAACAGACAAGCTTCGCAAACTCTTCACTACCCCCCTTCCCCGTTGCATTACAATGGAACCATGATATTGGATATTGTGTGGTTATCTGTGTGTCGGGAGAGGCGCTAGTTGAAACGAGGAGTTGAAGTCACAATGGTGCCCGAGTTCCCAAGGATTCCGGCCGATGGCGCCCGTGAGAAGAGACTGCAGNTAGTTGAAACGAGGAGTTGAAGTCACAATGGTGCCCGAGTTCCCAAGGATTCCGGCCGATGGCGCCCGTGAGAAGAGACTGCAGTTGTGTCCCGCCCCTCCGAGGATGAGGGGAAATAAGGTGGTCGGGTGGCGAAGAATAGCGAGAGTGAAGACATAGCGACGTAGCAACGGTTAATTACGTCAGCGATTGCAGACGAGAAGCACAAGCGAATACGCAACGACAATAACGCGTACCACATCCTCTCTGGAACCTACAGTCGGGTAGTGAAGGTAGATGGCAGGGCTGGAAATAACAGTTGTGCAACGACTGTGAAGAAGAATTCGGTTGAATGAAACTCAAGCATGTTATTACGAGAACAAATATCAGAGTAAAAGTACTCACTTTCTTCGATCGTCCTAATTAATACAACGATAAAATGTTTCAAATATCAATGGAACATTCATTTTTTCTACGTGGACTATGAATGTGTATATACTGGACAGTTTCCTAGAAATTATCAGGTAATGAACATTTTTAATAATGCTGGCTTCATTTTTGCTTCTATGTTAGTTCAATTAGGCGCATTCAAGTTTCTTCTATCTATAAGAAATCATGACAAATTTAACATTTTACGTGATTTCATGTTGNTTTGACGGCTTTGAAATAATTTTATTTCAACAATCGCTGGATGAAATGTAAATTTACTAATATGACCATATAAAAATTATATTCGATGCTGGAGGCAGCACAAATAACCCCTTCACGTAAATATATACATAATATAATGAAATAGTGAATATTATACAGTATTTGGATGGTTGAACGTTCGTTTAAAGATGATTATTTGTTTGTGCTACACCTTCAATGAAAATTAAAAATAAGTAAAATTGTATGAACTGCATGGAAGAGACCCTACTCAAATTTTAAACTGGCCAGCAGAAGAGGGAAATTCACGTATTAGTTTAGGAAAGTGTATGGTATGGCTGGGAGAGCAATACTACGACACACATGATGATTTTAACACCAATATAAAGACTTAGCAGTACTTTTAAATTTATATTTTAGCACCGAGGGAATATGATTATTTAATATATTTTTATATATTAACAAGTTATTATCTTTTGGCTCTATTCTGTTATATTTCATTAATTGTTCTCGGAATAAATATTTGATAAATTAATGGAAGAAAATATATCTGTATGCAAATAATAATTACATTGTTTGAAGCATCAATACGATGAATTTTTCAATTTATTAAAAAGTACTTCACGTAAGCAAAACGAAGAATAAATATTCCTATAATTAACAAAGAGAATTGAGGCTATAAATTATCTCTCCCAGATTTTTGTCAATCCAATGTTATGCAAAGGTAATATAACCTTTATAAATAGGTACAGGAGAAAAAAGAAGACCGATTACAAGCGTAATTTTAAAAAACACTGTGAGTGAGAAACCAGAATAGGTGCTCTCTTGAATACGTAATTTGGATGTAATATTTATATTCTAACCCTTTGTATCATAATTACCAGCTCTATATTGTTTTAAGTTAAAGAGGTAAGTATCTATTGTAAATTTTTTGTGACATTACCAAATAGCTGGATTAATGTATCAATAAATAAAATTAAATTCTAAGGGAAGACGCACTGATTCAAATTGAGAACAAAATGTTTTAATCATATATAATAAAAATGTATAAAATTGATTTGCTGGCGGAAATAAAGAAATAACATTTAATGTCGGATAACAAATAAATTATAAATAATGATTACTCCCAAAACTCGATTAATTTGTCTAAAGCAAACATTTCGTAACAGATCGGCTGTTTTCCGAGTCCCTGCAACCACTACAATCGCGCGAAGACAGTAGAGGGCGGGAGAATTCGAAACATCGTCCTCGTTTCTCTGCTGTTGTATGTTAATTTCGGGAACTTGGTCCCGAGAGGCAAAGCCTATAATTACAAGTAGTAGACGTGGTCGTTTCATCGTCGTAACCGACAGGAAGACCTGCCATAGACAGGAACACAACTTTACGTCGTAGTGTTGCGATTTTTCTGATCTCTTCGTGATGGAGGTATTTCTTCATGAGATGAAATGCAAATGGAATTGAATGGAGAAAAAATGATGACTTGAAAGGAGAATGGTGTGAACGGATCCATTTGATGGTATCACATGTCCGAATGCTGACGTACAGAAAAGGAAGTCTTGACAATGAAGTTGTACTTCGCTTCATCGTAACATCCAGACACATCGAGCAAGAAGGAAGAACCATGCTGTTTGAGGAAGGTAGAAAACCATCGTGCTACATGGTTTGATGTAATGTGTTCACGACACGGAATATTTTGTATTACTATCCCGGCTAATAGTGATATTATTCACAAATCATTCTCTAATGCATTATCTGTCTATTTAATTTCCTTCTCGTGAATATCTTGAAGTATTAATTTAAAAGTTATTAAGAATGAAGAAGTTGATGAATCAGATTGGTGAGTGAGGTTCCGCAACTACGTATCACTTTAAAAAAATCTAGAATGAGTTGAAACCACAAAAAGTCATTAGTAATTAGTAAAGAATCGTATTTCTGCACCAAGGCACGGAAACGTGTAAAATAGTAACAAGTCCATAAATTAAACGTTGGTCCATAACATAATAGCCAGACCATACATTAATTACAATTCCTCTCTGTAAGACTTTCTTGATGATGTTAAATAATCATTTTCATTACAAATTATTTGAACATTTTGACTACAGATGAAGACGATGGATAATGTCCAAGGTACTGTCCAACTTCATTGTGAATTTTTAGAGCAATATGTTTTATAACAGAGAACAATAACATCTTCATAAATTAATTGTAAACAATGAGTAGGAAAGAATAAATAATTCCCCCCTGATGAACAACTACCTTTGACAACCACCTACCGGTAAAAGACCTTCAGGCACGACTGCTGTAACAAGCCTAGAAATCCAGTGACAAACAAAACGAGAGCGGCCAACAAGGCCTTCTGGATCTTTCTTAAGAAACCAACCACTGCTGCGCAGCGTTGCACCAGGACCTCTGAATCACTTGGTTGGTTTAATCCGCAGAAAGCTACAGGCACAATGCGGTTCGGGAACATGGCACAGGCTCTTGAGTTAGCGAAATTGAAGAGTTCTTCTGTCTCAATGACGCAACGGAAGGAAAACTACGAATTCCTCGAGTAGGTCCGGCAATGTCTCGTTGTGCTTTATCCTACATCAAGGATATCTGATGTCTCGAAATTCGACAGTTTGTAAAGAGTTATGAGAACAGAGAGGCATCGTGGACAAACGAAGAAAACACAGTGTTTTTTCTGTTTAAATTTTTTTTTCAAGCAACCATGCCTGTTGTAATTTTTTTAAGGAATGAGAAAGTGTACGGTTTTTTGTTCCTTAGAAAATACAGGAGGGAAAGGAACTATTAATGAAAATTCTCTTTCCTGTTAATACAATTTTTGATCAGCTATTGATGAACTTCCCAAATAATTTCATTTTGTATAAACTTAAATTATTCAGTCCCAAAAGACATAGACGAGTCCATTACAGTACGCTTAAAATTCCTACATTATCTTTGATAGGAAAAAAGAAATTTAAATAAACAGGCTGTACCATCCTGAAGGAAGTATGGCTACTAGAAGTGGGCATTGTTAAATATCTCGTTGGTAATGGTAACTATTAAATTTAGTATTTTAATTCCTAAACGAATAATTGTAACAGTATGAATGTTGGTAACTGTGTTAATGTTTATGCCGATCATGAATTATGAAACTTGGCAAAAAAGGAAGAGCTGTGACTCAAAGAAAAGGGCTTATAAATAATAAGAAAGAACAAAAATACACAATGATAGGTTACAAACGTCGATGTACGCACACAAAAGAAACGACACCCTCCAGGTAGAACCAGCACTGACTTCTCAGGAATGTCCATTCAAACATTGAAGGGGAACGCCACATATAACTCGACTCGAGAGTTTCGTTTCCCGTTTTTCTTGACGGAGATGTTTCTGTGCGAGGACAAGCACTGTTACAGAGACGACGAACGCTTCTCTGTCGAGACGTATGCTTGTGATCATATCTCTCGTTGCGGTTTAGCGTAACTCAGATGTTGCGGCGAGGCTGTTCACTTCAGGGGTTTCACGGTTGCAGTTCAGTAGGGGCACGGTGATGTATTGTTTTATGCAATGGATGTGTCTCGCAAAATTACGTCATGAAATACAATTATTTCGTTATGCGAATGCTGCGGAATTTACGCGTTAATACACTCCTCTTGCTTCATATTTCATCACTAAACAACGTCATTACTATTGTACACATTTCCAACATTATAACAGATTAACAGCTATAATTACTCAGATAACAATGATGAATGCATTTTAAGTAGTTTATGTGATGGATATTTTCACAATGAGTTTTGTTTAATTCCGCAGGTCAATATAGCCATAAGTCTTGCCGAGGGAGGCTGGTCAGGCGGACTGTTTCAATGGAGATATCAACCAATATTTTTTTAACGTAGTTAGAAACATTAATATATTAGTAGGCACAACATCATGATGACAAAAAAACAATTAAGAAAATATGATCCGCATGGAGATTCGGCTCCAAAAAATTACAGTACTGAGTCAACGCATTATTCATTATACTTCTGGAGAACCACTATCATTGAAAATAAAATACGAAACAATTTTATTGAAACAAATCAGTACGAGACATAAACTGTAAATAAAAGATGTTGTTTTATTTTTCTTTAGGATACATTGATCTCTTCATGAATCAGTAATGTCTTTTCTTTACGACTTAAAATACAGTATATGAATTTACTACTATTGCAAATAGTACACGACGGTTCTTTTGATTAACGAAACCATATTACATTGTTGTTTCATCCCATAGTACCTCTATTCTACTAATTTTATTGTTCTAGTTTTCAAGAAAAATTCCAGTAGATACATGTGCACAATTACACAATTACTCACTTAATTGTATTATGTGTATTGGGAATACTTAGAACATACTCTTCTTCTTTAGAAAAAATTTGAGCAAAAATGTACTATCGCAAGATTCATTATTTCCGTAGGTACCTGCCATTCAAGCAGAAACTGGTGAACGTAACTCAATGCAAATTGGAGGCCCCGGGTGCCGCACTCTTTCTAAGTGTGTAAGCTCGCATCCGCATGCTTTCAGATTCGAATGTTGCCGGGTGTCAATGAGAGATTGGCAAAGGAGAATGAGTATGCACCACGCACAGCAGATCTGTCGCAATTTTCTGCTCGAGGGCGTCAGCCTAAGCCCATCAACTCCGCCCCCGCCACCCGCACAGCCCTCGCCACCCGCCTCTACTCTTCAATTTGCGAGGCACCCGCCTCCACCGACCCCGCTGCCTGCCGGCGGTGACTGACTGTGTGGCGATGTGAGCTTGGTGGTCTACTGATGTATGACCACGGGCACTTCTACTAGACTCAAGGACGTCCTCAAACAATCCATTCGTCCGGATGCTGTGAAATTAGAGTCATTGAGAAACAAACCATCCTTATGGTCGCAGTAATTTTTATGAGAGATGCGAACATCGCCGAGATATCCTAATGATACCCAACTACCAAGTGATACCAACTCACATCCTTCTTCATACAGAGCGTCTCTTGTAGGACGATCCATTAACAAGTCTTACCTGAAACAAAAGAAAAATAATTTTATTCATATTGTGAACTGAAAGTATGAAATATATTATAATTTTGAATACCTTAATAATTCAGCTGTGAAAAATTATCGAATTTTTAAAATTTGTTTATTTAGGTTAATACATCAGCATTTCATCTTCTCTAACGTACTTAGCCAATCAGTTTAAACATAAAACTTAGAAAATACATTGATTCTTGGATGAATAGAAAAGAATCTATACGGCAATACTTAAATATTTTTTTACCACCGCAGAGTTTTGAAAATCAAATTGGTTCTTATGTTTCAACTAAAAACGCCATGTGAAGGTTTACTTCTTTTTTAGGATCCTTTGAATACCAATCTTCCATCCAAATTGTCAAATTTCCTCCGATGTCTCTTTTCCATGTCGAATGACTTTATAACAAAAATCATATGTGAGACAACTTGCATTATTTTTACCAACCTGCATTCAATTCAATGGACGCATAGAAGCTTACAGTTGCAACATTATCTCGTCACTGTGAGAGAAGAAAAAAACAAGATCTATAAAATACCAGTTTCGAGAGTCTTCGTAATATTTAAAAGCCATTTGAAAATGGCTCCTTACCGCCGCGCGTGTCCGTGGCCCGACGTTTACCATCAGTTGTTTCGGCACGTGTCACTTTACGGCGGAGGAATCTTGTGCTTCGCGGCGCCAGGGGCTTTGGAATGAGGGATGAGTGGCTACATCAGGGGGAGGAGGTAAGAGCGGGAGGGAGTTTGTGGTCCTTTCGATAGAAGTGTCCTCAGGCAATTCTAACGTCTTCTGCAATTGGCGAAAGTTCTCTAAACTGCAAAAGGGGATTGGATCGCCAAGTTTCTCTCGATGAGGACGAATTATACTGCCCCTCGCGTGGTGTCAGAAATTAGGATTAGCTGGGATTTGCTTTCAAGGAATGAAGAATTTTGCATTAAGAGACGGAATTGGCATTGAAAAAAATGTATTAAAATATAGAAATATTGTAGTAGTAAAAACCATTTGTGAATAGATGAAATTACTCAATATCACAAAATTCATCTTGTGGTACGGTTAACTACAATATAAAAAGATTAGTGTATGTCCATGAGATTCTATTTTTTCTGATTGTTGCTTGAAAGATTTTTCCTTATTTAAAAAAACACAATTCTGTCTAATTCCTCTCATGCATCACGTAAAATAAATAATTAAACAATAAAATTTTTATTTTTCAAATATTGGAATATATGAGAAATAATTTTACATTAGGAAATACTTGAAGAATAAGAGGGTTAGACATAATTATTATTCATTGAATATGTAACTCAGGATAATATAACATGATATGACAATGATATTTAATCGTTGGTAAACTACTTTTCAATAATATCTTGAAAACCTCTATTTCATAGGTAAAAACAATGAGATGATTACAGCGAATTAATAGAATTATGTTCATATGTCATTTCATGCTCTCAACAGAATTACGCATTAATAATCTTTCATCCTTAACTGAGTTAGAAAAAAATCTTCATTCTTCTACGTCACTTTGGACAGTATATGGAACATTCCGAACATTCTGCTTTGAGAAACCTTACTTACGAGTACTTTGGAGAAGTTTCTCCAGACACGAATCACTTCTTTTACAGTTCTTGGACCAAGCAGCCTAGCGGCGAGTATAAAATGTATGCAGGAAATTGGGAGCAGTTTGGTCTCTTTTCTGCCTCTCCTTGCTTCACTGCACGCTAATACTCGACACCTTCATGTTGGCTAAGAAGAGCTCTCGTCTACTCATTACAGACAGTTCCATTAGGAATAAATGGTGCAACAAGATGTTACGACGGGGAGTTTTGTCTTCTCCAGAAGAGCTAAACGCTTTTATTTTGTGCTACTTCATGTACAAACAAAAATTCAATATATTTTAAGTTAAAGTATTTTAAATATTCTTCCTCGATAGAATGCCTTGTCGAACACCAATCATAAATTTTGAGTTTACACAATACTTACCGCATGGGGAAAAATGAACCTATGTTTCGTACTTTGTGGCATAATTGTGAATATTTATTTTAAAGTGTATAACACAGTAAGAAGTTTATATATTATAATTAACAAGTTAATTTCACAGGAAAGCGAGAATACATTAGTTTCCTGCAATGTGAAGAAGAATCAATTTTGTTTACTTTTTTCAATGAAAGAATTTCGACTGGTACTCGTAGCAATAAATCTCCTACAGCAAATCCATCTTAAAGGAATGTGACAAACAATTAAATGATAACAAATGAGATATATTAAAAGGAGATAATTTTTTTGAGTCAATTATAGTTCAAGCAATTCCAACCATTACTCATATGCAAATCATACTCTAGAGCACACAATATAAAACAATTTTATTTTTCGAACACTTCATCATTACATTCTAGATACATAATAAACACTCCTTCAAATTTTTGAGATATCAGGTAAAAAGTGATGAAATGATCATAAAACTGCACTTGGTGCTCATAATTTTTGATTTTTTTTGCCCTTAATAAAACCTAATATTGGGGGGGGGGAGGCATGTTTTTTGTATGCCTTATGACGGCTCTTTGCTTCTAGATGTTGAAGACAAATCTAGTCCCTGATGATTACAAAATATTTAATCCATCTCCCATGAACCACATACTGCAACGATTAAGAGGACAGTTATGAATTCGTAACAGTGCTAAAGCAGTAACTGAGTGAACGTCGCGACGCCTGGAGCGCACACGCGACAAGAGAAAGCGTGCGGCGGCGGCTACGGCGACGTCGCGCCGGTTGGGGCGAGGGTCGGTGGCGGTGGCGGTGGGTAGGTGTACGCGACGCCCTCAGGGCGACGGCAGTCATCCACTCGACCACCCGACCACCCGACGCTCGCGCGACTGCCCGTCATTTCGCGTTGCATAAGGAACGCAGTTAACCCCCGGAGCACTGTTTATGAACGGTCGGTCTGTCGGTTGGCTCATTTGGACGACGGGATGGACGACGGACGCCCCAAGGAAGGGGCAATGGTTGCCAACCTTGCGGTTAGTTGTTGGAATGGAGGCACAGGGATTGCCAACATTGCGGTTAAGGAGGAGGAATAATGCTGGAACGACTAATCATTGCTGTGGCTGTGACATGATTAACACGAAATATTCATGCATCGGCACTGCGAAATTTAAATGATAGAATTCACCTCCTAAATATTTTGGAGGTTTAATATGCATTTGTTGTAGAAAAGGAAGGAAAGATACTGCAAGCAGGAGGTATCTTGTATTTGATTTCTGCTGTAGTATATTTGTTGTTGTTTATGTCTCATTTATAAATTTAGCAGACTGTCACTAAATAGATATATTATCAGATAAGTTTCTGTTCTAACTTCGTCCTAGATTTTCACCCACCTTCGCAAGAACCACTCAAGTATCTCTTGTTTCATTTTCTCAATGATTTACGGAGCAATGTGTTGATGCTAATTCTCATCGGAACCGATGCAAATGACCTAAACAGCGATAATGTGCTTCATGAATTGAATAAAGACGCAATTTCAGAGAAGAATGTGTCCGTGGAGAAATCCTCCATGGAATCGGGGATTCGTCCGAGAGAGTCTGACCTGTCGTTGACAACATCATAAACCTAGCTACGAAATAACGGAGCACGAGCGCTAAGACGGGCACCGGAAAAAGAACTTTGTGACGTAACGCTCTCGACTTGTAAATGACTGTAATAGCTCCCCACAGATAGCACCCTACTCAGAGACTTGCGATATGTATGATCTTACATTTAGGGCAACGCTTCCTAAAGAACCATCGACATTCGGTTATGGAGAGGGACATAGCAATTACACTCAATATTAGTAGTTCATGTATTGTTATCAATTGTTCTCCGTTTCCAAACACTTCCGCTTTAGATTTATTCAAGATACTTCAAGGATCTCTGTGTTCAAGTTCTAAAAAAGTATTCTTTAACTAGCTGATTACTCGGCGTTGGATGGGATTTTCCTTAAACCAATCTTCTTTTACTCAGCAAAAAATATTAAAAAACCTACATGGTAGGATCAAAATACTTTTACTTACTGGTTTTTAGAACACATATGTACAGAATTGATTGAACACACCATTTTGAATTTCACCTCCAGCAGCAATAATAAAAAATCCTTGGATGAAACCATGCTTGAGTTAAGTTGTCTGTGAGAGAAACAAAGCAATCGAAACGTGATCAGCCTAGCTCACCCCTTCACCCTTAAGTTGGGATACTTAGCCCCAATACACCAATTGTTTTTACCGATTATGTGGACATATGTCGTCAAAATCAATTTCTATGTTTCTTTTCACGCATTATAAAAATAATAGTTAGCTTATGTTCATTATGGACATCTAAACTATCTCCTTGCCATATTTCATCACGATATGTTCAGTGGTTTTGTCGTGATAAGGTAACAAATAGACAGACACACTTTCGCATTACGCATTTATACATTAGTATGTATTTCAATGTTTTGCTGTCAAAATGATGTCTAAAACAATTATCACTACCATTGTAAAATGTATTGCTTAATTCAATAGAAAAATCTTTTCACGTTCACTTGTTTTTCAATTCTGATATCATGTGTATGTGTATCAGCCTAGTTATGGACGTGCATATTATAAAATCACACAGTGGTCTCTGATACACAATTAAATTTTCACGAACCGTTATCTTCGGAACTTATTTCAAAAAAATGAGGAAAGATCAATATTAAGAACCTCAAATTATGAATTTCTTGTAAAAAAAAGCAGTTACAAACTGAGTATGGCCAAGTGGAAGACAATAATCTAATTGATAAAGAAAACAATAAAAATTGATAATAAATAAAAAGAGATCGATATTTGTCCAGTGGGTGGTTACAATTTTACATAGTGATAAACATTTCGCTGAGTGATGAAGGAAAGAGAGACATGAGCGAGTGCTAAAAGGAAGGCTGTATTGGATTGACGGACTCTCGACACTAGCGTCGGCGTGGTGCCTTTCGTCACCTCGCGTTTCGACTTCCAATGAGGTTGGCACGCGCCATCGCTCAGCGTGAATAGCAATTTTATATCCCAAATTGCTTAGTGTCTTTTCAGAAATTACAAACTCTATACAATTCTGATAAGTACGTGATCGAAATTGACTTCAGAAAAATAGAGACCTTACATACGACAACATTTAGACCCACTTTATTTTTCGAAGTAACTACTCTCTCATAAAGTATGATTCACAAATAAACTTAACAAAAATGTCATGTTTTAGTGATGTAATATGGAATGGACAAATATCGTATCAGTCCTATACATAGAAGCATCTGAAGGTGACACTGTAACTAGCGTCAAAGCGTAGTGCAATATAACATAATTTTAGAGTGAGTGTGGATAATGGTCGTGTTTGTATTCATTTAATTTACACATACATTAAATATATACGTTGATTGTACTTTAAGATTAAAAATATATTTTAAGATTTAATTTGTTTTTGTAGAAATTGATGCTCCCATCAATTTTCACATTATATTGCTCCTTTATACCTATTTGGTCCTCACCGGCATAAATTATTCCCAGATACGGAGTAAAAGTCATCGTGTCCTTAAAAGGCCATATTGCATTCAGCGTGTTGCCGGCCCTTCGCAGTCGTGGTCCGCGGCAGCGACCTGAGTCTGCGACGAAATGGGGACGCCAAGGCGACGCTCGCGTCTCAACTGACAAAGGGCAAATTGGACTAGCAAGGAACATTCTAAATACCTGACATTCTCAGAACAAATTAGAAAGAAATTTCTTCACAAACGTAAATAGGATTGATGAAGGACTGTAAGCTAGTTAACATATTTTTGTTATTGAAAATGAGAGACACTTTCACTATGTTAATTTGTCTTAAAATGTCATATATATGCTAAGATTAAAAATTTAAAAAAGTCTGTGGTATTTACTAATAATTCCATTCTACATAACATGATTTTCGTTGTTTTTTATTTTGGCGTATGTCCTTTTATATCGTGACAATGCAGGAGATGGAGATACATAGTGGGAAAAAAATTGTATATTACTGTAACTTTTGCATTACTATATCCTGTAAGATATTTAATTATCAATCAAGATGTTTCAAGTATTACAATGATGCAACCAATAGAACGCCTTCGTTTGTCCTTCCCTGTGAACATGTAGCAGAGTCCGCATCTCGCTTCATTAAAATAATATATGAGAACAAGTATCTCAGCCATAGCAAGAGTAAAACTGGTCGTAGGGCCGTTGCTTGCCATTTTTGCCCACGACTCGCAGACTCCGCGCAATTAAGCCAACATAAAGCCCTGGCAGGCAGCAGGAGCGAGTGACCCGTTGACGTCGACTTCGATGCTTCGCCTCTCCGCCTCAGGCAGGGATCTTCTCGTTAGGTGCGCTCTGCGAGATGGACTCTGATAGGTGGTGGATGGGGAGGGGTAATATTCCGGCCGCCGCGCCGGCCGGAACGCACAACTACGAGAGTTATTTCAATGGAACAGCCATCTCCAACATGACACACTGCTGCGTGAGCAACAGGTAACATTTTTGTAAATTAACAATTAACGAATAACAAAAGACTTTGTTAAAAAAAGAAAGAAACCGCTTTAATGATGTACTTATTATTTGCTGTTTGTGGTACGGAGGAGATATTCAAATGAATTTTTTTTTTACATATTGTCTCCATTTACTTTGAATGCTCTTGGTTTTGGTATTTTGCACTCACACTTTCAGTATTTTATACATTGACAATCGATTTATAATAATTCTGTACTATTTCGCACTCGGTATTCTGGGACTGACGATGATGAATATCGATTTATAATAGTTCAGTAGTATTGACAATCAATTTATAATAATTCTGTACTATTTCGCATTCTGTATTCTGGGTCTGACGATGATGAATATTCCATTAAAAGATCTCTCGCCATGTGCAATCAAAATAAACAGAGACGATACTAAGTGAAGAATATTTATTTTGAAAGATAAAATAATACTTAAAAATGATTTAAGCTATATAAGTATTGAAAAAGACACATTTTTCTTTCACAGTTTTCACCTCATTTAACTATTTGTTGAAATCCCTTGTCATTGCATTAATGTAGTAGGATTTTGGTATTTCACTGATGGACATTGGTTTCAACGATTCAAATAATCAAATGCAAATTATACCTACACAACTTCATTAAGAATCAGAGATAAAATATGACAATGAGTTGATTTGGATATTTCTACCTTCATTCCAACTTCGGAAATATTTTCATTTATATGATTTAAATCGTTCTTATTGTTGAAGGAAAGAAATCAATAATTGAGGATGAACTACACAAAATGGAAAACAATAACTTTAATTTTTATGTCGATCATGCTTCGCTCCTTGCAGTAGAAACATACTTCATATTGTCAAAATACGTTTTCTGATTCAAAACTTGATTTCACAAACGCTACATCCTAGACATTTTCCTCGATATCATGAAACCTTCTCGCACTGTTTTCAAGAATAGCTTTAATTTGGTGTTTCTCGTGATGTCTCAATAATTGAACATCCATTCTGTATGTAAATTCCCGAGTGTCTAACGAGTGCGAATCAAGAAGCACAGGGTAATAAATGAGGATCGACGGCGGCTTGCGTCATGTCACGTGACGTTTGTGCACGCTCTGCGGGTCCACTGCCAAACAGACGCGGATCGTTTATGAGATCTTCCTCGCTTTTCTCTCTACAGTTTGAAGTTTTTTTCCTGAATTGATCTACTGAATATCAGCAAAATTCAATGAACTCTTCCTCTATGTTAACGATGGATTTCAATAACAACTTTATATGTAATCCATTGTATTTCATCCTTATTTGGGTCATGTAATGTCATTAATTCTACTGTTATGTTTTAATACGTACTGTTTAATTTACTCACGATCATTCTGAATGTCAAATTTGAGAGAGAAGAAAAAAATTTTTGCAAAGAAGGATATTCAAAAATTCACATAGGACTCAAAGTATGCTTTCCAATTTTCATTATCGAATCTGGCGAAAGTAGAAAGATGAATGACTACGATATGGAAACAGGGATACTAATCAGGTAGGTTATGAAAAATAAATTTTAAACCGTGGTGATATAAAGTGGGTTTAGCTACTGAAGAGAAAACAACACTCCCAGAAAATAGAGGAAATATTAATGATTTCAAGTCAGAAACAAAAAATAACAAAATGTAAATTATGATAAGACTTTACATAGATTTTCAAGGATGACCTTTACGTTCATCATCCGTTTGTGTCATTTTTACATTAAGAATGTGTGGTGTTCATTTTGAGCAAGGTTGTTACTTCCAGCAAAGTGAGTGAGTAACACATTGTTCAAAACACAACATAATGTGTTGTTTGTTCATTCTCACTACACTATTTGATGTTGTTTTAAGATACAAAGGTGGTGGAAATCATGAGGCGAATTATCCCAAGAATTTTTAAAAAACTCTCCGGACACGAAACTACAAGTTCTACTACAATGAATGTCCATAATATAATATTAGTAAATAAAAAATTAAAGACTTGCGACCTTTTATGGATGAATAAGAGCTTTCATGGATATAAGTGTGCATGGAGTAAGCGGAAATTATTCGTCCAAACGAAACTACAAGATTCATATTTTTGCCCTATTCTTACTCGATGCATAGAAATCGCCATGACTGAAAAAGTAAAACGTTGTTGTATTAACGCATACGTATTTATATTATATATGTAATTCCTAGATGGTACATGTTGTATTTTAGGAACTCTAACTTCCATATTCCCATTATTGTTTTATTTTGCAATATTTTATACTTCTTTTTCCCCTTACAATTTTTCCCCATTTTGTTCCATTTTGTTCACTGTTAGTAGAGAAATTGATTGTTGAATAGTTACAAGATAGGCATATAATTTGCGTGATGTTATAATCTAATTGTTTGGAACAAAATTTACGTTGAAGCTCTAGATGAGGCTCAAAACTTTCCCTGTCTTGTTTGAATTCACGCCGTTGAGGGGAGGGGATATGATTGCCGATCTAGACGGCGATGCCGACAGAGTCACGATATCATGACTTCGGGAAATGGAACACACCCGACTCCATTTCTCGCCGTTTTGTTGTAATTTATCGGAATGCATGCCGCTGAAAGGTCAGATGTCATGTCGACAGATTTTAATCCCACGGCATTTTTGTCCTACACGTTCAGAAATTCAACGATCTTCGAGATGAATCTGCATTAATGAAAATGAAATAATTATCAGTTGTATGTTGAATATATTTCAAAATGAATTTGTTGCAGTTGTTTCTGAACACAGTTTTCACGTCATATGTTATATAATTTCAGAGAAGAACTCCTAGGCAACTTAAATTCTAGGTAACATATGGAAATGTAAATTCAATTAAGAGGACCAAATACTCAGTTACATAACCAATATTACAAGGAAATTCCTGATCTTTCGTTCATCAATATTAACGAACACTTGGTAGGGGCTGGTAATGCGCTAGCTTACTTTCATCCAACCTGATGAATGATACACGACAAATTTTGTAATCCAGGGTACATTTGAAGTTATCCAATTTTCCGTGTGAGGGGCAGCATCTAACATCTTCGCGTACTAAAACACTCTCAACAACTCCCAAGGCTCGATTAGTAATGTCTTCATCTAGCAGTCGGTAACTAAGATACCACAAGAATGCCATCATCGGATTCCGATCCTCCCTTTTCTGCCACCGTCCTTGATAGCGCTAGCGGTGCCCACCGCTTTGGTGTTCAAGTTTCACACAACATCGTGTTCAAGGATTTTACATAATTCTGTCCTTCGAGATGTCAATGCTACTAACATATTTTTGTAGATAATTACAATTGTTTTGTTTCCATCGAATAAGACATCACAATTTTTTTCTTCCATATACTTCTTCTCTGTCTTTTTATCTTAATAAAGTAAGTAAATAGTATAATTATTGTAACATTATAATTGTTTTGCAAATATTTCAGATATTTTTATTTCAAGTTGCTTTTCGTACATTCTGCATTACTTCTTTAGTATTCTCAAAATTATTTCAAATCAAATATAATGATTTCCAGTTTATTCCATCACTTTCAGTGTTCACTGGTCATTATATACAACTATTATGTTACACTTGTCCAAATAGTAAATGTTGCCTATTTGATTTTGAACTCTTTAGCCAGGAAATGAGAAATACATTAAGTATATGCATAATATATTTGAGTTCTAACCTGTTCTTTAAGATAATATCGTTAATACGCCAGAGCTAGTAAGATAAAAACCAGAAATTTTATTTTAAAATATCGAACACACATTTTGAAAGTACATATAAGGCTACGTACTGGAATTAAATGGAATAAAAGAATAATTTTTTGACTCATTTCCCTAACTTTTGCTTATTATTCCCAGTGACAGCTTTTGCGCTTTTGGGTAGTCTGAAAGTGAGAACGATCCTCCTTATCACTTATGCCCCAGATACGAATCACACATGACCGATAGTATCATTCTGCATAGTACCTTTTATGAGCGTCCGTTATCGTGGATTGAACCTCTCGTTAACAGTACGTCTTTATACCCGACGCGATGAGTCGCTCGTGTTGGTCTTCGTTTACGATGTCTGAGGAGTCATCGACAGAGTTCTCTTTCTACAGTCTACAATCAGAGGATGGATTATGGAAGTTTTATGGATAAGAGAAACGACTGGTAAAAGTCTACAGATGTAATCGTCTCGAGTTAATTTGTCGCGATACCAATTGAGAGGCTACATTGGGATTACATTAATGTTGATGGTTTGCAATAAAGTTGTGTGTACATAATGAGCACTCGCAATTCATAGCGACATGGTTTGAACTCAATGGATTTATCACTCATTTCTATTTCAAGACCATAATCATTGCTCACTCATTCATATACATCATCGGATTCAATAGATCTGACAGAGAACTAATAAATATAAAAAAGATCATCTCAAATAAATTAATATCATTTAAATTACTCATAAATTTTCTGTATTACTCCAGAAAAGTTTGTTTACAGATTAAACAAAATTATTGAAGAACATTTCTTTTTGGGTTGTTAGAATTGTACTTTTTCTCTTTCACACGAAATATAAATAGCTTTGTTTCGGTATTCGAAACAAGATAAAGTGACAATTAAAGCTACTCAAAAAATAATAAATATATTAACTCGCACCGTATTTTAAAATATTATATGTTACGATTGCTCTCTTGTTCAGCTCAACGACGCGCCGCCGGTCTCATTTTCCTATCCCGTAACACACATTCCAAGAGGGGCAATGTGCATAGCGCTTGCTAAGCAAAAGACGTCATTCGGACGCAACTCAAGCCCTCCCTTGCATTCGCTTCAGGGAGCCACTGTACGCAAATTCGGCTTCTCACAGGGGCACGGGTGCATGGCGAGGGCGAAAACGACCATATTGCGAGAACGGAAGACGCGCTTTCGACGGACGTGACTTAGTTCACACGCACAGAAGACTCGTAGCCGCCGTCGCCACTGCGTCATTGTTGCTATTCTGAAAGAAAGGTATAAACCACGATGCATATTCATGTCGTTACGTTCGAGAATGTTGCTCTTTAACGATAAAGCGACATGTGTATGCAATTGCTTGCACTTGGTAAAGCCTTTAATTATAATTCCAAATATTTCAATCTGTAATTTTAGTAATGCACTGTTTCAAAATACAGTACTCAAGTAAAGTCAGGAGACGAGTTCTGTGAATGAGTCAACTTATTTCAGAAGGATATCATTCTTGTCTAAATGTGTTTCATCACTTGAGAGCAACATGATCCAATAGTGAATTATCAGTTACCATGTGATCATTAGGATTTTGGAATACCAATTTTCTAACCGTGATTTACCTTGATACATTCACACAGATTCACAATTTTCTTAATTTCGTGTTTCTTGTAATAACACATTGCGAGGACGTAGAATCGATCTGGTGGATTGTCTAGTCAGTCTTACCCCCATGAAATGTATATTTTGGCGAACAAAAGACGGTTGGATGAAAATTACCTACGCTACTTTTACAGCAATTATTTAGTTTCTACGAATATTTAATACCATACCCACTACTATTACCCAACTCAAAAAAATAGAAATAAAAAAGTTTTCTTTCCTTGCTTATTCTGTCACGCACTCTCCTTTTGTAGAGGTTCATGGAACCCTTTGCACTGATCCAATAAAAGTGCAAGTTCTTCTTACTGTTTTGTTCTTCTTTGTTTGTTACTTCATATTACGGTAGAAGTAAGCAGAGAGAGACGAAAGAGATTGTTTAGAGGGCTACATATTCACGTCTGCGGCAGATGTCTTTAAAATGTACAAAAATTCCATTTTTTCTTTTCTTTCGGAAATGAGAACATTTTTCATTGTTTCATTGGATATACATTTGACATGAATATGTGATATAGAAATGTCTCGTCTCCGAAAACAAATCCTGTTTCCAATTTTCTCAAACACTTCACGCAAATTCTTTTGTGCAGAAATTTGATTTGTCTCCTAGTCTCTAAGTGCAATGAGACCCAACCCTTAAAGAACACCCGAAATCTCTCAAAATTTTGTATATTTGCGTCCAGGAGATACGCTTTTGTTTTCTTATGGGATTGATTCTCAAAGTGTTGATAACCCAATTGTTGCGAATATACGATCTCATTTCCTCAAGAACTTTGTCATACGCGGAAGTTTGTCATCTTATTTGCTTGGTGGAGGCGTGCGTGAACAGTTTTGTGCGTGTGTGTAGGTGCGTGCGTGGCAGCAAAGGAGAAGAACTTCGCCCAAATCTCACTTTCGCTGATTCCCAGGCTCGCATTGACGTAACTCATGATAGAACACAATGCGCCGAGCGGTGGGGATCGGGGGCGGGGAGACGGCGTGGCGGCGGAGAAACTGACATGTGAGAATGAGACGAAGTGGAAGGCTGGGAAAATGAAGCAGAGGAAAGCGGGAAAACTGTCACTTTTGTTTCAAGAACCTCCTACGGACGGTTACAGTAAACAAACATATACAGATTTAGAATGAAAGAGAGAAAGACGAGAGTGTTATCAGAGGAAACGTTTGCACAATTTCCAAATGAAATCAGTTTTTCAATATGTCACTTAATAGACTGTACCACTATTAATTTGTCATCAAATAAATTAGCAATATCATTTTCAATTATTTGACATCTTTCTCTAATTCCAGTAAAATATTTTCAGTCATTATTAAAGTTAATTGATTATTAATGTATGAAGCATATAATTGTTAATTTGGATGACTCTTCCACATTCACATAGGAATATTGTTTATTTCAATATGTCGATCCAAATCGCCCATAACTATTGGAATGAACATCACAACAGTAATGACGTTTAACAAAAGAAGAGATAACCATGAATCGGAAATTTTCCTATATTCGTAAAATCGTATATTTGAGAAAAAACGCTAATGAATAGTGTTACATGTTATGTTTCAGAAATATAAAGCTGAAAGCTGCTTGATAGTTTTCTTGAGAACCAACCAAATTAAAGCAAAAAAGACTGTGTACTCAGCATTTCTGTATTGACCTTTTTCTCTCTGGCCAAAGCGTCTCAATTGAACTGAAATCGGTAACTGTAATAACTTGCGAAACGATCGCTAGTGGCAGCAGCGGCGCCTCTGTAAGGATTGCGGCGTCAGCGAGCCCGCTTCTTAAACGATTAAGCCTAGCGCTATTAACACTAATGACGGAACATAAAGTTTTATGCCTCACCATTTTGCGTATGTGTGTGTGTCGCAGGGTATATTGGATCCTCCGTGGTCAATCCTCCGCTACAGTCCGCTCAAGTAGAAGCAGCGAATAGAATTCGGAATGAGTAGATATAAATTACAGGGCGGTATACGAGCGTGGTGAGTAAAAGCTTAGTATGTGCTTAAGAGATGCGGTGTCCGATCTGCAAACTACCTGATGGAAGGTTTTGTTCATCTCTCTGTAATCATAAGTTGACTTTATTGACACTCGACAAATTGACACAGGTCTCTAGGGCATGTGTTCGTTATAAGACACCGGATTTTCCGAAAAACGACCTTGGTAATGAAGATTGCAGAAATAAAATTTCACTTCTTTATGCAGAATAAAATTCGTCAATTTTGAAATAATATGAAAAACAATAGAAGCTGTACAAAACGAATCAATAAATTGGAGAACGGAAATATTTTTTAAGTTTTTGAGCATTTGTGAAGCTTTATAAGAAAATGGCCAAAATTGATTTATCATTGATACATACAAATGATTGCTAGCTAGAAAGAGAATGGGTTACAATATTTCTTTACAATTAACGAAAAACGGAAATAACGCGCGAATGAATAGTTTCCATATACATGTAGTTACACAGATCCACTCGACTGGCTGTCTCAAATCCCTCTGACGCTCACTGTACCGGTTCGTTGCAGATAAAGCGCTCTCGGTGTGCCGCCAGCGCGAACTGGTGGCCACTCGCCGAACTACCAGTCTTGCCTCCTGGGCGTGGACCAAGTACGCGAATGTTTTACGATCTGCAAGCGACTGAGCCGTCGGGAGTAACGGGACGCTAGCGGAAGCTCGCATTCACTTGCTTTTATTTTTCTTAGCCGATTGATTGAGCAACGAGACGCAATTGTATTTGATACATTGATAGACAGAAAAATATTAACTACGATACATTTGTTGCTTAAGGATATTAACATTATGATCGTTATTTGACAATACGCCAAGTGTACAGAAAAAGTTCTCTTTTTATTTTTAAAAAAATTCATAATTTCTTCTAATTACTACCCACCTCTCAAGTACCTTGATCAGCGCATCGAAATTCACGACATTCTGATATTTGGTAAATATTCCGGGCTTATTTTTCATTAATTCTTTGAAAAATGTACTTCTCAATAAATTTCTCCAATCGTAGTTCTTTCATTCAAAATAACTTTTCTTTCTTTCAAAAGGCTATTATTTGCTGAATTCAGGATGTTACCTCGGTCTTACTCGTGAAGTAACGTAATAAAAAAAGCAAATTTGTACTAAAACATCCGTACAATCTCATTTTATTTGTATAAAATTATTCACGAACATGAAACAAAGAATATAAAGCAGTTAAATTCACTACTTCTTTCTTAATAGTGCGTCCTAAACGATATCTTGGTATCAGGAAAGCTACAAAATAGATTTCTTCGCATCACGTCTAAATTCTACACAGTTTATTTCTGTTTTTCGAAATGGAATAGCAAAAAACTACATCAATGAGTCGTATCTGGGAAGTAACAGCACCAGTATCACCACCTCAAAGACAACAACCCGAATTATTGGGTAACATTAATCTTTTATTGAAGCTATTCCAATCGAATAACTTTGATACTTTACCTCCGAATTACTGATAACTTATCATGTTTTTATAGATTCGATTTGCAGAAGAAAATCAACCATGAAGCATGAAGAAACTTGAATGCTTAGTTGTCATTAAGATCATCACGAGAGCAGTATCCTAGTTTCAACTTTTTTATTACTTTGACACTGGAAATATACGCGATATTTCAGTTGATTCAAAGAATGATTCATTCTGCAATTCTGCTTCGCAAAAAATAATTGTTATATGAGAATATTTAATGCATTGCCAACAGGTCCAACAAACCCCCGTAACGAGAGAGTATTTTGAAGATTTGTTCGTTTCATGCATATGAGAGAAAATCAACATTGTCCAACAAAACGTTTGATGTTTGTCGTTGGACGTTCGTTCGACATACATCTTTATGAATCTGCAGGGAAATTGACTGTGAAGTTATGAATAAATTGCTTAGGAATTTATCAGTTCCGAAATTTACGTCAATAGTTCATTAAAGTTCCATAAATTAAATCTTTCAAGATAACAAGATATCCTATTGACATTACGCCTATGCCCAGACATAGGTGGACGACGTAAAAATAAATTCTTGGAAGAGTACATGAAATGGGTTTCTTGAGAAGATTTGAACCATAATGAGTACGAATCAATCGTAAGAGTTTTCGGGAAAAAATCAGAGTACTCGTTACGTGGACACGGTCCACTCACTATGGTCGGGGTTTCTAGAGGAAGCGATTGAATTGATCCAAGACGAATTTGCGTCTGTCGTCACTTTCCTTTCGTTTGCTTTCTTTTGCGTCGTAGTTGTTCCGTTGGAATTACGACACTTGCAGGATGTTTGAGGAATGGTGTCATTAGAGCTCGATTGTTCTTCATTGTTCTGCTTAAAAGTGTGTGTGAATATCGTGTAATTACACGCGGTAGTTGAAATTTGCCCTGGATTCCCGAACGAAGAATAGGTAAAGAGATACAAATAGCGTTCATTCATATCCACACACGTCTCACATATTAAGATTTTATGTTCGTGAATGTATCCAATCCTTACATCGAATCCTTTTTTACTCGTAGTGCAAACATCTTGTCGATTTAATTAGTTTTGTTTGAAAATAATATTTAATTACAATACGAACGATGAATTTCAGAAAATTGTCTTTTAGTGTGTCCCCAGAGAGGTAACATCTCGTCAAAATTTCAAGTTATCTTTAATAAGAATCTCTCGCGATGATGAATCAGTCAGTCCGTCAATCACATAAGGACTTTTTTTCCATATTAGCATCAAAATCGGCAATGCTAATAAAAATGATGAAAAAAACGCCATTGTTTTATTTACTCCTGATTGGAAAATGTTGGTTTTTACCGAAACTATTGGAAATTGTCACACAGCATTTGTTGTGAGCATTCTTATTAAACCAATGACATTAATAGTTATATCCCGCAAGTCAGTTATAATGTATTTTTATGTATCAATTTGAAAATAACAAAAATATCATGGACAACTTTTACAGTTACTGTTTCGTTCAAATGCGTTTTATTGCAATTATTGAACCACATTGTGATTTAGAACGATGAAGAAACATTTCATATATCGATGATTATATCGGACGACATTTGATTCCTATCCCACACTGTCAACTATTATTCCTACCACCGAACACTATGAGCTTTCCATACATAACACTGAACAGAGTATTATTAACACTTTAGAGATGGAAAATTAAATGGAGGTGATTGACGCTTATATTATTGTACAGTATCAATTGGAACATTGTGTGTTCAAAATGAAATATACTCTCTAGAATTAGTGAAAAAATATTTATACGATTTTTTTTAGAAAGCGAGTGATATACTCGCATCAGCATTCGATTTTTATACCAGTAAAGTGCATATGTTCGAAAATAGTTTCTTTCTATTTTGAAATTGTACATAAGAGCTTACTAACAATAATATATTTTTCATTTATTTTATGTGCATCAAAACTAAAAAAACAATACAAGCATGTGAATCAAAAATGTTTCATTCATTTTTTAATATTTGTATTAAATTTATAAATATTTTAGAAATATTTTTCCGGGAAGTGCACTGAGCAAAATAATTGTATCAGATTATGGATAAATAATTTCTGAATCTATCATACTACTTAAAAAAAAAAAAATCGTCCCCACCTATTTAGAAATCAGGTTTTTCAACAAAGAAATACATCGCCTATTCAGTGATAGTTGATTCATATTTTGTTAATTTTCTTTCCATGAATTATGAATTATATTCCTAGGTACTTATTATAGAAATTAAGAATAAATACTCTTCTAATTTTTGCTTCAATGGTCGCTCAGTTGCAGAAATCTATCGACCATTGTTTACAAATATAAAAGAAATAAGTTCCAAACATGAAAAATATGAGTGAAATAGCAATGGAAGATTTGAATCTCGTTGTGATCCACATCGTACGCAAAGCTTCTCCGGAAGTGAATACCGGTTCATCTCCACTCACGCCCTAAGGGTCCCAGGGAAATTTGAGAGAATGTGAACTCGTGAAGGGAGTCACTAAAATTGAAAAGAAGTTCAACAGAAAATTCTCGACTAATAGCATTCCACATACTACTCGGATCCTTTCGCACTTCCGGTATCTGCCCACTCCTATTCACACAACCCTCCTGCCAACCACACGACACGTCGAGATAAGTCCATTCTGTGACTCCGACCCCTTCGTTCCTTCACAATGACGTCCCCTTGTACTGACTCAATGACTTCCGTCGACAATTCTCTTCTTTATTCGTCTTCAGGGTGAATAGACTTGGTTCCCATATCGCATCACTACGAGAGTCTTAGCCTTGCGGCATTTTCTCTCGTCAATGTCTCACATACTCAACAGTTGGTTCTGACTTGGCCCTCTACACACTTGAGAGCTTTTGATTTCAAACGTTTGGGTTATGGGGTTTATTAAAAACCTTATAAACACGATTCCTGTCCTATAGTATAAACGAGTATTTTCAGTACTCAGATCTCTGGATCACAGGATAGAACTCCAATTTCTTTTTCTAAAATAAGGAAATTTAGTAGAAGTTAAATTAATTACTCTTTGATAAAGAATACATTTTTTCCAAGTATTATGAAATTTCTGATGTAACGTATCACCAAAAATATGTAGTACTGATAACAGTTGACTCGATAACGAAATATCTTATCACCTTAATTTCATGATTGAATAAAGCATGCCACTGGTTTTCACCAATAGAAGGAAAATAAATTTGTTTATAATAATTTCCTCGTGTAATTCTATGTAATTTAACTTTGAGCTTTTCGATAGTTAATTCATAAATGTATGATTCGCGCGTAAAATGAGTAAATATTCATTTAATATACCTTTTCACAACAAACTTCTCACTATATTACTTATAGTAATTTAAAACTAAATATTTCCTCCTCAATTATAATAAAAATACTTCACTCTACGTGTCAGTTCTTCAATAATTACGTCAATTCTGTATTTCTTTACTATTTAAAATAAATTTCTTTATATTATTTGTCATCTTTATCTCTAGCACAGAAGTTATAATAATGATTCAAACAATGTCACAGACAACTGACGAGTTTCAAACGTACGTTTTCTCATATCTTTTTACCATTCAATTGCAAGAATTGTCTTTTAAATGCCATGAACGTTTTCATAATCTTAACGTCCACGACTTGAAAATATCAGAATGTTCGTTGCAAATTACAAGAGCTTACTTCGTATCAGAATGTACTCAATAAAACAACAATGCAAGAATCGAGTATAGGACGTGTATATGGTCTTACCTTATGACGTTGTAGAGGCGTGTCCCCACGATGTTTCGCGCGTCTGCTGGAACAACTTCCCGGCTTGATGCGCTATCCGAACACGAAAATGCCGACAACTAACACTTAAAACCGTTTCACTGGCTGCGAAAGTTAAGAAGTCCCTTTCTAATATACTCTTCGATCGCACACGAATTAACACCCTCGTCACCGACACTGGTGTTTGGAATGGTTACTTGTGTACTCAAGCATTGGAGTCACTGTAAATCCCTTGAGCACTTTGAAAATACCAACGATTGTATATCCTCTTCTTGAAAGATATTTGCGTGGATAAAATAACCACTTAAGGAAAGCGTTTATTTGGAAATAAAATTCAAGTTCCTTTTAAGATTTAATCGAAAATTACGATCTTTTGTATGACGTTACTGATGTTCCAATGACATAGTTCCACGCTGCTCATCAATAATTTAAAAAATTGATATTACTTTTTATATCGGTGCTTTTACAATTCCGTGTCTCTCTCGGTAGTTTGTTGGTATGAAATAAACAAACACGGAGAAAAAGCAACAGTTTGCAAAATTGCATAGAGTTCGTTTCTCGATACTGCGTCGCAGTCTCCTCTGGCGTTTACGAGTATAGAGGAACCAAGCGTATATAATTTGAAGACACACTTTCACGATCCACTCGGACACATGAAATCACAATGATATTCTTAGATGCACAATCTCCTCACATCATTATACATGTTAGCGGCTTATTTTAGTAGATGCCTCCTCAAGGGATGATATGCAGTGATGAATTTATCCAGCATGTATTTCCACAAGGAGGATAATCTTTATTGTGTCTCTAACGTTCGTAAATTATTTTTAATAGTCACATCAGAAGTTCACTTTCATGTCTTCAAATTATGCAACGGTTGCATCAAATAATTAATCACGAACGATAACATAAAACCAATACTCAAAAACCTTTGAAATATTATCTACACAATGTCTTCTGTGATGAACTGTCTCACAAATTGTTCTTACGAACATCAGTTATATTTTCATCTAAAATAAGAAATGCACATTTGAATGACAGTGAGCTTTTGAAGATAAACTACGAATCTTCTTCATTATTCGTTGCGACCACACGGAATATGTCAGTCTCTGGCAATGAACTGTTCATAAACATAACCACAATCCCAACAAGTCGATTGTTACAACAATCCACTGTAGCAACAAGGAGTAGCCCGTCGTCACCTCGCCTTCGATCTTCAGGAAGCCAGCAGCGGACCCTTGCGCCGAGGTGTCTTCGAAGCACGCGCGCTCCACTGCAACCTCGTGGTCCCGCGCGGCGGGCAGCGGCGGCGGCGCAGCGTCCGAGCTCACTCGTCTTCGCTGCTGCTATCCCTTCGGGAGGCGGCGGCGGACTGCGGCGGGCCGTGTGCCGGCGCAGGGCGGCGGTGGCGGGAGGCGGCGGCGGTGGCGCGTGCTAGCTCCTTCGCGGTTCCGTCCTCCGCCGCCGCCGCTGTCCGTCCCTGGAGCACCTCAGCCGCACCGCTCCCCCCTCCATGGTTGCTCTTCCTTCATCTCGCTCTCTCTCCAACAGAGAGAAGAGGTGCGTGAACAGCGCTCTCTGTCGGGCGGGGGCTCCCTCGGAGGTACGGTGCAGTCGCGGGCGCGTCTCGCGATCTCCCTCCCTCCCCCCTCATTACACTCCACCAGCGTGCCCCTCTCCACCCCGCCTCATACTCTTCGGACGACGGAGCCGCTCACCGGTAGAGCGGGAGCTCAGGAAGGAGAAAACTGGAGCAGCGGTGACGGTGGCGGTGGAGGTAGTCGACAATGGAGGCGGTGAAGGCAGGAATAGCGGCGGTGGTGGTGACAACTGACAAGAAGATGGAGGACGGAGTGGTGGTTACGGTAACAGGGACGATGGCAATAAGACTGTAGGGATGAAGATGGAGTCGTTCATGTCAGCGGTTCAAAAGAATATAACAGATTCAGAAACGCAAGACGATTGACTATAAATGAGATGTGGAGTTGTAAAATCAAATTCTAATGGGAAAATGTTACTGAGGTAAGAATGTACGTTGCATGAATGTTTATGTATTATGACGCTTCCATGAATCCGTAAATGTAATGAAAGATAATGTCTTCCTAAACAGAAGGTATTCAGAAAGAAATACGAATTTTCGCTCCTCATTACGACAGTCACCGCCGGTGTTGGACTAAAAAAGTAGCTGAAAAAATGAGCATTTTGTACTTGGGATTTCCTATCATTACTAATAACATACTCGAAATGTTCTTGTATCATTTTCTCACAAAAATTATTTGACGTCGGATTAGTAATATTTTTTTCGTCTTGCATTCTGTAATAAAATATTTTCAGTTCACAAATTATTGCCATTTAATCCAATGTTCGATCACCATTAAAGAAGTCAGTAAACAATCTATTTTATGCCTATGTTTTAATACAAAATAATGATGTGAATTTGCAATGTTTTAATGTTATTATTTATGTCTAGGATATGAGGTGAAACTGAATTGAATTTTATACTGGTTCGTGAGAAATTTATTTATTTTATTTATTATATGTCTTTTGGCGAGGTTCAGACCATATGGCACTGAGACTCTTCCACCAAACCGTTGGACTTGGGATAGGGAAATGGGAAGGAGAGATGTTGTGTTGCCGGGGAACTTATGGTACTGAACCGACATTTGTCTGGAGTAAATGAGGAAAATCCCAGCCGAAAACCTCACCTAATTTGGCCGAGTAGGGTTTGAACCCACGCTCTACCACTCAGCGGGATCGTGGAAACGAAGACGCTACCACCAGACCCCTTGCTGTCGGTTATTGTTCAAAAAAACTTTTTGTTTAGTTTTCCAGTATTTTATCTGATACAGTTTCTACTTGTCTTCGATATCCTTTTTAAAACTAACTGTAAAATTATGAGTTGAATGCATTTTAATCAAATTATATTAAGCACAAAAGAATTTAAAAACATTAAATGCAACATTTTCTCGATTTTTTTCGGTAATTTTTCTTGTGTGAATGAGTGTTGTTTCTAAATAGAATGCAATGTATGAAACGTTCTAAATATTAAAACTTTACTTGAGTTTACTTGCTTTTTCCGTGATATGAAATATGATTAGACATAAAAAGGTCTCCAACAAACGTTCTAACATTTACAAATGGAATTACAAAATTAAAAATAAAACAAATACCCTAAATTAAATCTTTTTAGAATCATGTATTTTTTCCTTGCGTGTTCCAAAAGTATTTACTATTTTCGATTTTTATCATCTTTCAACTGTACTTGTATTTTTGAAATCATTGTTCGAGATGAATTAATTTTCATCCGTGTTATAAGGTCATAATGCATTCTTTTTTTAATTTATTTTAGTCACTGTCAATTGTGACATCCCTGTCCTCGATACAATTACAGTTCTTTATGTTCTATATTTTTCTTCTGTCTTCATCGTTTTCCTTCATGTTCCGTACTCTCGATACCAGCCGTCATCTTCTATCTACGAAAATGTCTCTTAATATTCCCAATTCTAACTTATAATGCACCATAATTCGTCTCAAGGTGAAAAGCGATGTCCTGCTCATATGTGAGAGCTTGCGTACCCCCACTATCGTGATATCGAGTGCTCCGCCTTTCCCAACTTCTCCTTTCTCGTGGCCCCCGCCGCGTCGCCTGCACCATACTCCCACTCAATCTGCCTCCCCGCCCCCGTCTCCATCTCCACCCCCACAGCGACGGACACCGGTATCCGAGAGAGCCACTAGCAAGACGTCCGCCCCCACCGCCTTCAGCATAGCTCTCCGCCCCCAGCGCCGCCTCCGTCACGTATGACGCTACCGATCTCCTCTATGTTGTCGCCAACCACTCATTCCGTGATCAGACGTGTTCGAATTGTGAGGATAACCTTCTCTTCCCTCAACCACAAAGTTTACAAAAATAACGAGTTCCAATCATTATTTGCAGCCCGGTTAACGGTAATAGATTTTTATAAATTTTCTCATGAGTTTCATGACGTTTGTAGTTTTTTCAGCAATGTCATATTTTAAGATATTTTATTTTTTGCAACATATTTCTAACCGACTCAAATCTACATCCTTTATTTCCTCCCTGCAATGCTCTGAATTGTTGGGGAATAATATGTCTTAGTAGATAACCTGTGTTTAAGATTGGTCTGAATTGTCATAACATTCTACTTCCACCTTAATATAATATATTTAACATTACTTCCAATCTTCTTTCTTAAATATTGCTTTTGAAGTCCCAACCTGATTGCCACAAGTGATCGTAAAAATAGATTTTTTTCTATATATTTTCTTGATAATGTGTGTCGTTCTCATCAAGGAGTAGTTTCTACTTCCTTACAGTCTACTCCGCCTCCACTACAGTACCCCATACTGTGTTTCTTGATGGGCCCTGTTAACGACATTGCTTCACTGTAACATTCATTCATAGTCTATTACCACCGCAGCTATCATTCATCTCTGTTCGTACGGGTGGAAGGAAAGCGAAAGGAAGAGGTGGAACGACGTGAACGGCTGCACAGGAACCGAGTGACGAGTATCGCGTCCAGAAAGCAGATGGCGACAGATCAGTTTAAAAGTTGAAGCTTCAGAACGTTTCCATCTGTTTTGGGAAGTACGACAAGAGTGTTGTGGGAATTCCCATGTCAGTCTGAAATAAGTAAAATAACTAAAAATTCCCTTTTTACTAAAATAACATTCTACAAGTAACTTTTAACAAAGTAACACTTTGCACAACTATATTATCTCCGTCACCTGGGGTGCGGTGGGGGGGGGATCAATCTTCCTTCCAAAATAAAAATAATTGTCCTTTTTGTATCTTTCCAAATATTTGTATGCGTATTCACACACAAAATGTCTGTATACTTATATTCATTTAGATTCATGCGTCTAATACGTATCAATATATATAGTGTATGTGTTATCCCCCAAAAATAAAATCCTCGGCATAGCCCTGATCTTCATGAACAAAACGGTTTGTCAATGCAAACAATTTTAATGTTTTAATAGTTTTTTTAAACCTATGTAAGCCGGTAGCCTACAACAAAAAACTGACGAAAACTTTTAAAGTATAACATATTCGTATTGATTTTGAAAGAAATATTGAGAACACGTCATCCCCATCTGGTAAACTTCTTCACTTTATGAATACCAGAGGTCATAACCGGAAGAGATGGATGATGTCTAAAGACAACGCACGGCTCGTAACATAGAAATAGAGGGGACACGAGATAATACAACTAGTACATAACTGTTTTCTGCAAAATAAGTTGTACAGTAGAAATACAAAGGCTGGTGGGGGTTAAGATGAACTGTAAAAAGTAGACAAACATTACCTATTATTACATTGCATCAAAACATGAAAAACTTTTATAACAAAATGTTTTCTAATTTTGAGTTCTAAAATAGCATCGAAGTTTCGTATTTCGGAAATGCAATGGTGAGTCACATAAGCTCAATACATTGCTTTTAGCTGTATTGAGGCGAGTATTTAACAGAATAACGAAATATACCTTCTTTCAAAATTAAAACAAATTCGTTCAAATCTTCAAAAGAAATAAAATTAGCATTAAAGAATTAATTTCGTTATCCAATAACTCATTAAAAGAAAATTTTGTGAAGGAATTTCCTGCGATTTCGTTAATTGATTTCGTGAGTAAGAAATCCAGCATTTTTTACCTTAACAAGTTTTATTTAAAGGTGTAAGTTAATGATGTTCAAGTGACATGACATTGATACCTCAATACAAATGCAAATTTCTAGTGTGTCGCATTATAACTACTTGAACACGTCTTAAGTGCTGAATAGTCAACAATCGTCTATTCAAAGTGAACGAACGTGACTAGCATAATTCATGACACTAACCCAGACTCAATATGATAGTTTTGATTTGACATAATGCGAAAGCACTAAAAATCAATTGATTTATTGGCTACATGAATCTAATTTACTTCTTGTATTTTCATATATAGTGAAGCAATCAAAACAAAATTCAATTTACATGTATTAAGTTTAAATACGAAATATAAATATGAAAAAATATCTCATAAATACCATTAGAGTTCACAAAACTTGCATTTAAAAAACAAAATTATGAGTCTGTGACAAAGAAATTATTTATATTTGTTATCCAAATGTAATTATTGAAACTGAAGAAGTTCCTAGCTGTTTCCAACAAGTAAAAATAATTCCTGTATCCATTGCAGAAACTTAATGAGATGGTAATTACTCCACTTGTGGGAACTGTATTACAAGTGTGAGGTATGCGTGCCAATAGCATTTCTCTGAGTATGCGTGACTTAATGATGAGTGTCGACAGTCTCATGGTTGCGTATGCGATGATTCTCATGTCAATGTCCTCGGGAACAAATGTTTCTTGGCTTCCGACGTTTCAAAACCAGAAACTGAAACAATCAGTTTACTTGATGAAACTGGAGTAATTTTTCAATTTCTCATTTAGACAAGTAGAAATTTAATGATTCAAAAAACTTTCGTTCAGTATAAAGAAGTATATAAAAAAGACTTAATATTTATGACGAAACATGTTTACAAGTTTCTTATTAAAAGTTGAAAATTCGATGCATACTTCTTATGTCATTGGAGTATACAATTCTCTGCCCCTCTTCCAAATGGAATGTTGAGGGGTGGTAGCAGTTCTTCAATCAAATGATATCCCTTTTTTAAATCTCTTGTCACTGTCACTATTTTCCTCTGTGAGGGTTACTTTCTGTATTACACTGATCTATTTTTTTAATCAACTACATTGTTTTTAAGAAATTAAAATAGGAACCAACATGAATATTTCAGGTTTATTTCAACTACGTCTTGATATCAAGATTACTTGATATTAAGAAATTTTTCTTTTTACCCTCCAAGAATGTGGGTACAATAATTATTATCAGATTTAATTCACTATTGAAGACCATTTATTCTTCAATAAGACCTTCTTTTTTTTGAATTAAGAGTTATCGGATTAGTATCAAGCTATTGTTTTACAATATTTTACTCACATCAATTAACGTAGACCCTTTAATAAGGTGTTTGTTTTCAAAAACAAGAATTACGTTTTGACCAGTGGCATAGCCTGGATTTGGGGCGGGGAGGGATGCAAGGGTATGACGTTGTGCTAAAAGACCTTCCATAATGAAAAGGGGAAAATTACACGTTTCTTACACAGAATGAGTTTTTTAAAGTTTTAATAATTGCACTATTATCAAATAAATTTTCACCGAGAGTATACACATTTTTACACTCTGAATCAGACTTATTAATTTTTGCCTTAATAAAGTACATAAATAATCTGATTTCTGCAATAAGTTCCTATCAAAGATTCTAGATCTAGTGAAATTTGTCAACAGGCGTGTATTTGCAGATGGTAAGTAGCGATGATGTCGCCTCTCATACTTTATTTTCAATAACATATTACGAATAATAAAACTTGCTAGATTCGCATGTGAATTTATTGACCAAATGAGTGATTTACGCCAGGAATATTTTAATAACAATATTTATTTATTTATTTATTTCATTTTGGTTTCGGAGTATTCATTACCTGGCTACGTCCATGGTAATGACGTGGGTTAATAACTTTATCAGTTACCATAACCTGTAGCACAGAAGTTTCAACAAGTTTCTATTTTATTCACTGTTCCTCTTTGTTATTCATTCGAGAGAAATTAGTTTCTGCAGCATTTTAAAGATTGAGAGATATAACGGGGAGAACCAGCTGTTGCACCGTTCAAGATACCGGCTCAGCCGAAATTGTGAGATCGTAACTTGAGAACTAGGTTGATAGCGCGGAAGGAGGATTCAAAAAAGATTTTACGTATATGGGTGGACACAATTACTGCTGGAGAACAATAATACATTCACAGAATTATTTGATATCATGATTACGGTTAATTTAATAACCGTTTGAATTTGCCAAAAGTGCTGGTACCAGGAAGAACATCTCTCTGCAAAGAAATGAAGCTATTCGAAAATGTTATAATAATGTGAAATGATATCGAAAGTAAAATTGTCATAAAGCGTAGATAAATATTTGATCATTTATTATTCCTAGTTTTTTTATTCTTCTGTGTTAGGTCACATTGAAAAATGTTTTGTTAGAACAAATTAATTCTTGGGAAAGACTTCAATGAAAAAATACTAATTCGGTATTAAATATTTCATTAGCCTAACATGGGTTACGTATGTGGACGTTTATCCCCTTTCGATTACGGTGTTCAGTGCCATTTTAATCAGAAGGTAAAACAATAGTGTTCAAAATACAGCTTTAATTATCAAAATACTAGAAACAACTTGAAATTCTCTTTCAATTATCTTATATGGCTCATAATGAGTATAAATCGTTATTTAAGTATTTATTTCATTAATATATTCACATTGTTTGCAATTACCAAATGATACCTCATATTAGAGTAGAATACCATATATATATATATATATATATATATATATATATATATATATATATATATATATATATATATATATATATATATAGAGAGAGAGAGAGAGAGAGAGAGAGAAGGAGAGGGAACTAGTTAACGTAGTTTAACTTCATTCCGGAATACTCTACAACCAAGACTCGATGTCATCTCTGGGGAGCTCTACAAGGTTGTACGTCGTTACAATGGGACATTTTGGTGTGTTCAAAGGAAGAGAACTCCACATTTTAATACTGACCAAATGTTCAGTACCTTTATTTGAGGAAATTTCCATCGGAATCTACATCCTTGTAAGTCTTACATTAAAAATTGTATTCAGTATTAGGAATGAGGTATGTAAAGCTCATAGTAAAGGATGCTTGTATGTCATCACTTCCAGGCGACTCATCTCGGTGCGAATGACCGCCCCTGAGTATGAATTCATAAATGCGCAAATGCACATTACCATCTGGCAGGCATCAGTCATCAGCAATGCACTGAATCCCTATCCCTCTCTCTTCTCCGCATCGGAAGCTTCTACATCGGAGTACAGGGTGACAAACGGAATAACAATTCAGTTATTGAGTATCCGTTCACTTCCTTTTGGACAAAGAATGCTAAAGAACATTGCGATAACATTGAGCTCTTTGTTTGCTTCTGTGTCTGATACTATAAAGTTATTTTCACATTGATATCTAAATTACTTTTTCACATTGCTTGGTAACACCTTTTTACATATGCATTTACAAAGATTAATTTGTTATACTAAATTTCAAAAATTCTCAGAATAATATACGTGTATATCTGGCCACAATTATAAATTTACAAATAGTACCTCAAAGCGCAAAATAATATATTATTTATCTCGAGAACGGCTGCAACACTTTTGAAGAAACTCACGGAACAGATGTGTTTGGGGATAAAAATGAAATCTAATATGGTCTCTTTTACGAGGTACAGTGAAGCCCAAGCTCATCAGCTTACTCCATTACAACGACCACAAACACACGTCCTCGACAATGTGAGCAACGAGTGAATGACGATTGTTCTAACATTTTACGATCTTTTGCGCATATGATTCGATTTCGATTATTGATACCTCTATATATCACGATAGAAAACTCGCTATTCTTGATATTTTTCTAAAGTGGCATCCGATTCCAGATAAAAAAAATTAAAATAATAAATAGTCTTACTTCATTAGTTATACAATTTACTTGTGTGCAATAATTTTTAAAGTTATCACTTTTTATTTTAACGCGAATAAAATGCAGAAACTAATTTCAAGGAATCGAGAACATATAGAGCGAGATCAGAATGGATACTGGAAATTTTTGGAACCGGCATATCAGTTACCCGGCATATTGCAGTATTTAAATAAAATCTCTTTGTATCATATTATTTTAATAGTACATCGCGGCGACTTAATTGAATAACTAAATGACTCACTCTCTCATTCATCAATACATAGCAAACAATATATGAGGTACAAAATTTTGCTGTTGTACGGCGCAGACTCACTAAAAAGGGTTCTTTGAAAGGGAGAAATGGGGAATAATAAGTTTTTAAAAATAATTTTTCACTTTTTCACTAAACTTCACGGATGATATAACGCAGTTTTTGTAGAAAAAGGTTCTTAATTTAAGTATCTAAAAATGAGATTTTGGTTTTTCTATATTTCCTTTTCTTAATGAGTGCTAAGGGATTGAAATAGTTTCCTGTTTTGGTCATTTGCGTTGACGGCATAGTATACGATCTAAATGAGATATTGTACGAACTTTTTAAACGTAAATTTTTAAACGCTTGAATTAAACATAATACCATTAATTATTAAAATGTCAAAGGAAATATCTAAAACCGGGGTTCTTAGGATATCTATATATCATTTTTAACGAGTGCAAAGGATTAGAGAATTTCTTAACGAATTTGTCATTAGCACTAACGACATTTTTGCTATATTTCAAATTATCTGAATTTTTAAATGAATACTAAATATTATGTTTCAAAAGAATATTAAGTAAAACTTCTAATATTCAATTTCAGGGAATAAAATGTTTCTTCAAAACATTCTTAATAGACACCTCATAACGTTTAAGGTAGTTAAGGAGAAGTCGCAAAATTGGAAATTTGTGATTAGTTGATTCAAAATTAAAAATATAAGTTAATAAAAAAAATTAATGCTATTCAATGTTTAATTCAATGTAGACTTCCTAATTCCTTTGGTAGTATATATTTACTATTACCAAATTAAATTTCAATTAAACCCATGTAATTGTGGCATGATCCCCTTATAGAGGAGACGATGCCTCTTTTCCTTGTGGCTTTAGTGCTCGCCAACGTCAAGGTCATTAGAACCCTTAGAGACGATGCCATTAGTTTTGGAGTAAGATGCAATGCCACAGTAAATAGAAAAAATAAGACAAACATTGGAACATTACTTAAGAATTAGCAATGACTATGGAGAAATAAACAAATCTAACTTGAATTAAATTGTTTCATAATAATTTTTTTAACTAATAAGGGCACATGTTTCAATGTTACACTGCACAATATTTTACGCGATGCAAATTATCACTATTGCAATATTCGTGCAACCACATCTTGAATTTTATACGCTGAATCCAGTTACTGCCCTTTTTAGCGCTAAGGTTTCCTTTACTTGAAGTACAAAACTGATTATTATCCTCATCAAAACTATCTGGTATCCAAGGAAACTTCTTTATTTGAGAAAGACGAGCTTATGCGTCCCTTTTTCTTGTTGTTTCAAAGTTTTCTTTATTTCGCCTTTAGAGAACTTTGTAAAACTAGAAAACTTTCAAACACGGATTTGAAGGGATTCAATTTATTAATATCTTTTATATTTTTGGAAGGGAATTATACAAAATTAAACCTGAATGATATGGCCCTTTTCGGCAAAGAGAGGTTGACACGCCAGGACAATTAATACCAGCCTTATTGCCAGTGTTGTACTCGTGAACTAGAGTGTTCTCCTAAAGAAGGAGAGACACACACGCTTATTTCCGTATTTGTTTGTAAGTTATGGCCACTTCTGCTTGCCTCGTAAATGGAACAAAATGCGGAACTCACTTAATTATCTTATTTAATATAAAATATTCGTTTGCAAACATTAAATGTACGCAATGGATTACTATACGGATCTAACGATGTCAAATGCTCACGAGATTCAAAAATAGCAGTATTTAAAGGTAGAAAAGTGAGATACGTGCCTCGCTTAGAGTGATGGAGAACCCTCGTTGAAAAAGGCGTGTCGGAAGAACTATCAGCCGCGTAAGATTCCTTTTTAAGAATGTAGTTCGAAAAGGGGGAAAATATCTCCGAATATTAAGACAGAAAAAGGAATTAAAAAGGAGGTAGTCTTGGCCCACTAATATTCTTTATCTTTATGAATAGAATTTTTAAGCAATGCAAAACGAAAACTTAGGTATATGCCGTAGACGATGAGGTTCTCGTGGTTGAGCATTGTAACAAGCTGTGAAAGAATGGGATAACACAGGTATGACACAGAACATGGGCAAAATCAAAGTAATGAATATAGCAAAGACCTAACAGATACCAACATGAGAACTTCATGTAACAGGCAAATATTGCAACAAGTATGCGAATATCAGTATCTAGGAAATCTGCCGAGTACGACAGCGACTTAGGTCTGTTCTACTCTGACATTGCCCTGAAGAAGGCCACAGCATGATGGCCGAAACGTTGGTAGTTCTATCTACTAAGACACGGTTTGTCCCGGACAAACAAGTTCATACTGTGAGATTTGAATAATTTACTAATTAATTACAAATTTAATCATCCATGTTGCGGAATTTTGACGTTTAAAGAGTAGAAATTTAAAAAGGATGACGGTTGGGAGGCCGATCTGAGGGTTGGCTGCCACACCCGGAGCGCGGCACCAGGGTATCGGCGGCTCCTTTAGCGTCCAGAAAAATTTATGAGGGTTTAGAAATCGGAAGCTAGCAAGAGGATGGGGGAGGAGGTCCCACCCAACCTCAGAACCACCAGATGGGCGCAGGGTAAAAACATGTACGAACTTGCTTGAAAAAGCGTTGAAAATTAAAACGTCGTTGAGAATATTCTAGAAAGCCCTTTAAACGTTCCAATGAGAATCAAGGCGTAAGAAGGGGAAATCATTTCGGTATTGGGAGTTTTCGACCACGTGACATTCAAAATTTTGAAGATTTTCGGGAGAAAGAAGGGATGGAGCCCATTTAAGGTAGAACAATCCAAATTTCGTTCTCACAATTCACATCTCGCAGATCGTACGAGTTTTTCGGAGGAGCTCAGGTGGTAGCTCGCTCACATAGATTTTTCGGGCGGCGCTTAGATGTGTTGAACTCACAGCTCACAATTCTCATCGTTTTTTGACGCAGCTGACGTAGCTCACGTCTCGCAGATCGTACAAGTTTTTCGGAGGAGCTCAGGTGGTAGCTTACTCACATCGAAGTTTTTCGCTTTCACAGACTAACTTTTTTCGGAAGGAGTTCATGTAACAACTCGCTCATAGAGATTTCTTCGGCAGCGCTAGATGTGTTAATTCACATACAAGTTTTTCGGAGGAGTTCATGTAGCAGCTCGCTCATACAGATTTTTTAGCAGTAATCAGATGTGTTCAGCTGACATCGAAGTTTTTTGTCGTGCTGACATTTAAGTTTTTCGTCGGGCTTACATTAAAGTTTTTGTAGCCGTTCTGGTACTGCTCAGATGCCGCTCTGATCGCGCACAGATCGTACAGTTGTTCGCGCGCTATTCGCAACTCAGATATTGAAGAGTTTTCGCATAGAAGTTGACGCTGCTGACGTGTCCATTGGAGGCTTTTATCGAGAAGCTGACGGCTCACAGACTGTTGAGGGGCTGATCTCCGGGAGGACCCTACTTAGCGGCGGTAATTGGTCATCTTGAGAGGTATGGTACGTCTGTTGGTAATTGTATAAACCAACACCGTATTGCGCTTGCGCGTCTTGGCATGAATTACGTAAGAAAGGCACGGACTTTAGAATAACTTAGTGCCCAGACAGACTGTAGTTATAAATGAATCATGCCATGAGTAAAGTCAGTGGTTTGTTTTTGTTAAGAGAAATGGAAATTTATTGTTAATTAAATTAAAATTGTAATTAAATTAAAATGGCTTTGAGATCGTTTTAGATCAAAAGTGATTAATTGTTAACTAAAGAAGATAAGGTTTTAAATTCAGTGTAAGTTAGTTTATGTGTTTTTTTGTAGGGATGACGTCACTTCGGCATTAAGGTGATTGTTTAAAGGAGAACAATTTGTATTTGTGTCTTTTGGGGGAATTTCTGTTTGTGTTTTGGTAGTGATAATGTCACTTCGGCATTAAGGTCATTGTGAAATGACGACGATATTGGTATTTGTGTCTTTTGGGGGAAATTTATTTGCTTAAGGGATGTTTTTAGCAATTAAAATAGCTTTTATTAATGGATTTATTGTCTTGCGTTTTCCTTAAGTGGAACCATTGCATGGTCCTTTTCCTTCTGATAAAAATCGAACCCCATAAATATTGTGGAACCCTGAGAAGAGTTAGCCGAGGCATTTACATTGCAAATTTATTTTTTCATTATTAAAGTCTTCCAACCCCGTTCTGCCACAATACTGACTCCGGCCGCGGAAGCCTTGTTTATAAGAAGAAAAATTCGCAATTAGAGTCAAAATGTAAACTAGCAGAGAAGAATTGCAGTAAACACCTATGAAGAGTGTGATGGAAGAGAATGAGTGGAGATGGTTTGTACCACATGAGGTGAGGATGACTGAGGAAAGCAAGTCAAGACAGATAATGGAACACAATGAAAGGATAGCAGGCAGAAGAGGGAAGAGAAAATAATGGCGGTAGACAGTAGTAAGTGTAGAAGGCGGCAGAAAGGACCCGTCGCTTGATGACAAGAAAGGTGAGAAGAAGAAGAATTTTAAATAAATTTACAGTCTACATGCACACTAAGACGAGTGTTCTCACATAAAATTGTCTGTATTGTCATATGTCGACCTATAAGTGTACTGGCAATAAATTTGCGTCTATCCCCAACCTCACTTACAAAAATATCGAGAAATATTTCACTCAAATTAATAAAAGTTCACAATTTAATGCGATTACTCAATATGTAATAATAGATCTCGATATAAGAGGGAGAGTGGAGTGAAGGTGTTGAAGCGAGAAAGTGTTCAGATATTTGACATACAAAATATAAAAGGGAGTTTAGAAATACAAATATTTCATGAAATATTTTTGAATGAAAATATATTAAATGTTCATTACCACTCTGCAGGAAGTGTAAGGAGTGGTTCTTTGATTCCAAGTGAGTCGTACATCGAATTGAGTCAATTCAAGGCAATTTAACTGAAGTGGTTTTGTTTTCTTCTCTCTATAAAATATAGTCCCCTTTCAAGCAAGTGCGACGACGCAGGAAAATAGAAGGGTATGCTGCAGTTCTGTTCAGATGGATGAGACCTGCCATTTCCTGTGCCATTTGCGTTTCGTGCGGAGGCTTCGCATGTGCGCCGACGGCCAACACTGAATGCGAGATCACCCGCTTTTGCGAGCCATTATCTTCCTTCAATTGCACTCTCCCTGCAGCTGCTTCATTTATTCCATGGAGAGCTGTAATGGGTCGGGCGATTGGGAAAGGCTTTGCTCGATCGCGGGTCTTAAGATAATTCGAAACGTGGCATTTATCCACTACATTGAGTTACATTTTTGGTATTAAGACAGATAACTCTGGGTTCCCTTTCGTACTGCTCAAGGTCTTAGAGAAGTAGCTTCTGAGGAATGTTAACGTGCTACCGTCGTACCTGTGGTGTGCATACGATTTTTTTAAATTCTTTATTCCGAATTTCGCAACTTCGCAACAAAATTTGATGTACATTAATTGAAAAAGTGAACATTGTTTTTTATTTTATTGAGAAGTTGACTTCATTCATATTCATATAGACGTGTTTTATTTAGTTCTGACTGCGTTCCCACCGAGTTGCTCACGTGAATTTTGAGATTTTTTCCAATGTTTCTTTCTTTGATGCTCAATCTATCTATTTAAAAAATATGCTTTTATGACTGTATTTTTGTACTGTTGATGTGATATATTCATTGGTATTGTTAATATAGTATACGCATTCTCCGGTATATTGAACTATGTTCGTTTTAAGAATTCATTAATTGATTAAGTTATCTCTTGACTATATTAGAAAACATGTATTTATTGGAACCTACTTTTGGCTGCAAATCCTTTGTAGAACACGATGGAAACGTACACAACAAATTTGTGAGATCGGGAAAATTCCATTATGTTCAAATTCTCTATGTGAAAATCAAGAACATAAGAATTATCTCTCGATGGTCAATTTCACATTAAGTTTCACAGCATCAAGACGTATCTTCAGCCAACAATCTTCTTCTTCTTTACCTAACTCTTTTTCCCTATTCCTTAGGGGTCGGAGATGAGGATTGTATGATGCCTTTTACTTTGATATGCCTGGGGAATTTCCTGGGTGCCGGATACCCTTTCTGCCACACCTCCCCGAGGCGGGTGATTAATAAATGACATGGGGGTGAATGATGCTGAGTGAATGTTGTTGTGGAATGAAAGACAGAGGAAACGGGAGAACCCCGAGAAAACCTGCTGCGAACACCGCTTCGTCCACCACCTCGAATTCTATTTGGATCGGACCGGGTTTCAACCCGCGTTCCCAGAGGTAGAAGGCGAGTGCGTTAGGCACTACGCCACGGGTCGCCCCAACTTAGTAGCTAACAATACTAAACAAAATACATGTAAGGCGGAATATTGAATAAATAAGATGTATTTATATAACATGGAATTCATTTAACTTTTCGTAGAAAGACAAACAATATACATATTACTTTCTTGAGTATCTTCCTCGCTAGTACTTTGCGACCACGGGGGGGGGAGTGAACGGGAATGGACAATCCCACTATTTATACGTCGATAAACCCATCTTTTCGAAATGGGGTGAATTGTTGGGAAAACAAGTTGAGGAAAATATGAACTTGTTTGTCCGGGACAAACCGCGTCTTAGTAGATAAAACTATCAACAGACCTAAGAGTTAGGTCTGTTCGTACTTTGCAGAGTACGGCAGCGACTTAGATCTGTTCGACTCTGACGTTGGCCTGAAGAATCTGTGATCCTAGTTTTATGTGATATTCCGTCCGTCCCGTTCTCGAAAGTGTAGTTGAATGAAAACGAAGCAAAATTACTTGAATGTCAGAACTGCAGTTACCCAGACAAGGAGAAACTAGTGCAATGCCATAGTAACATGATTTTTCACCCTGATTAGTGACATGATATTCCATTTACAAATTCTAAGCTTACGATTCTGAAACATTTTGTTTTTATAAACTGCGTGAATGTTTCTCAGATGTTTAGTTTACTAACACTGTTATGATTTTGGGAGTTTTGCAGACGAAACATGTGGAGTTTTATACTATTTTTGTATCATGTGACTTCATGAAGATAACCGTTTTGTTATAAGTATCGATAAATTAGATTAGCGTAATGAACCAATTTAAGTGACTAGACTGCTAGCAGAAACTCGAGTAGTCTCATTTCACATACTGATAGGATTCCGTCATCTTCATGAATATTCATCCGGAGAACTTTCGTCAGCATTGAATGTGATTGATTAGGGTGAGCACCGTATCCTAGACGGTGACTTTTATGCGTTTGTTTTCTGCAAGATGTGCTTTCCGACATCCGGTACGTATTCCTGTAATTAATCGGACATTTCACAGATAATAGAATCTAAAACACTTCCATGTAACTTTATTCATGTGTTCTTAGAAGTCGTACTATAAAGGACTGAATGTAGAATGGAGTTTCCATATAGTGTGCTACGCTCATCTCACTTATCTCGCTCATTTAGGAAATCCCCATTATTGTTCTACTGAGTAACAATGACGGGACATCCGGATTACTGTTTGCTATGTTCACGTCTCTATTTTGATATCTTATGTTCCATAAACGAGGTAAAACGTTGTGTAAGAAATTACAATTTATTTGCTTGTTGCGACACGTAATATAAGATAAAAAAATATTCTAGAGCGAGTTAACTCCATATTTATAGTTTCTCACATTGTGTGTGTCTCTCTTGAGTGGCTGTAAATGGTTCCAGTTATGCGGTGAAAACTATAACGTTCCAAAAGAATAATTTTACTTGCACAATTTTTTACGTCAGGGAACCTTTTGGTATCATATATGGGTTTATCGTTAATATTCCTCATACAGCATGTAAAACAATGGGCATAATATTAATCTCTGATATAACTATTGAATGCCGAATGTTCTTTTATAATTCCATCTAAACTTGTTCAAATGCTTTTATGTGGAAAGAAACTTAACACAAAACGCAAGAGTCTTTCTGAATTCTAATCACTCACAACATTTCAAAGAAAAATAAGGTTGTAATTTTGACATAAGGATTTAAATCATTTTTAAAATAACAATTCGATTCGCTTTTATGAAAATAATCTTTGCGGGTCGATATGGGTAAAAGGGAGATTAGATCGATAATTCTTCTCCCAGAAGGAAAACAGGCCGCCTGCAAGCTGTGAGGATGACAACCTTGAGTCTGTTGCCGCCGTCGCCTGCCGCAGCTGCCATGAAGATCTGGATGGCTGCCAACATGTTGCCTCCCTCAGAAATGCCTCGTGATGCGCACCAACAGAGGGAGGGAAGATGATAGTTTGTTAGATAAGATCTATTAGTAACAAGTGGATATGAAACCATCCATCGCATAATGGAATAAAATAAACTTGAAAAAAATTCAACCACCTACAGAAAGATAACACATGGAAAAATAATGCTGAAAACATTCACAAAAAGAACAACAGTTAAAGGAATATCACACGAAAATACAAGAGAAAGATGATGGTGACAAAAATTATTAGGGAAAGACCTACGAGAAAGTGGATAATGATATTGGTATTGAAATTTGTGACTTTTTGATGGTGTGAAAAGAATCGATTAGCGTCAGTGATGGGAGTCAGAAAATGACACGAGACACGAAGAAACGTTGTGACGATTAGTGTACAGAAATGTGAAAATACTGTTTTAGACGACCATGCCTGTGACGGTGTTTGTGATAAGAAGTGGTGGTTGGTGTGGTGGAAAACGTTGTTAGAAAACAATATGAAGTAGGTAAGATAATAGTGTAAATATAGTTTAAGCAGTATTTCAGATAGAGAGAGAAAATGATGGAATTATATATGAATTGTCGCAATGATTTAAAAATTAATTTACTTTCATAAAAATGTTGCATTCTCACTGAACTATTTTTTAAATATTGTTAATGAGCAAATAGCTCATTATGTGACTGAATATGTTTGTTTTAAAGCAGATTATTATTCACGAAATGAGGAAGGTATTTTTGTTTCAGATATCATAATTAGACTGAAATTTACATTTTATCATCTATTTTATTGAGCATTTTGGGTCATATATAATAACCTATATAATATGTTAGAAGTTGTCGCTAAAACCTATACCACAGACCCATTGCCTTTCTTTTTTTTAGAAGAAAAGAAGCCTACAAGATGAATAAGTTTCCGGTGACTTCATTAAGAAAGAACGACAAAACACGAATTTAAATGATGAAGAAGGAGATTCAGGAAAATCGGTTAGTAAATGCAAGTAATTTTAAAACGGAACGTGTGAAAATTGTTCATACACTTTGGAACCTACAGAGATTGTGTTTTTTCTGTTACGTAACCAGACATTGATGAATACGTATTTACGGAAATGGTGACGAGAATATGGTAATAATGTTGTTGTGATAACCGGAAGTTCTTCATGAATCAATGCATGAGAGCATTGAAGAGATTTTTCTGCATCCGTAAGGGAAGATGGTCACCGAAATCAATGAATGAAGAATCTGAAAACGAACAATCAAAGTATATTCACCATACGATCTTCAGTGTAGAACAAAGTTAATTAATATTGAGTCCGTAATTTGCATCTTAAACCCAGTGCTTCTTCAATTAATTAAGGAACAACATATTAATTGGTCGCAGGATAATTCCACACTTATAAACTTTTGTAAGTTTTGGAGATTGCTACAGTAACTTTCTCTCATAGTGAATGAGAAGCATATCCACTTATGGATCCCCATTGTTCCTACCACATGTATAATTGGATGATGCAGATGCTAGTTATGTGACGAAGGGAGGGGGAGGAGGCGGTGGAGCAAAGCACATGCGTAGACGAAGCCGGGATGACTATATGACTCTCCGGATGGCTTTGGCAGCCGCTCTAACGTTAATACCAAATATTTCGCGATGAAGGAGACCAGATGCAGAGATTGTATTACGATGTAGAGTTTATGAAGAACATATCCAAACTTAAGTTCACCTTTCAGTTGAGTCGGATATGCTCCGAGTTTGAATGAATATATTACAGAGAATAGGAAGGAAGTGACGCGATGCAAGTAGAGATAAACCAAGCAGTTCCAATGAACTTTAATGAATTATCTAAGGTACTAATGCAGAAAAATCCTCTACATAATACATTTACACTACTAAGGATTGATAAAATTCAAGCAGAGAATCACTTTTATTTTTAGAAGAAGTCGTTTCTGCCACAATATCTGCCGTAATTTCTTCTTGAAAACAGACAAAACATAATTTTGTAATTTTACTATTCGATTCATTTTACTATTCTATTCGATTCGACAACATCATTGAAATGAAAAATATTACCAACCAGTAAATAAGATGTGGTCATTAATAACGTTTGTACGTGTAAAGTGAAGGATTTGTGTATAGAAATTATCGCCCAAGCCTCGGTCAATGTATTTGTGGTTATGTCAACAAACCCCAGATTTTGACTGATGTTTAACTAACAATAATAAATATAATGTAGTACCACCCACTGCAGTATTACTATGGAATAGAAATCTACCCTGGTAGCAAAAGTTAACATAATTTCTGGAGATGCCCATATACATAAACACATTACCTACCCAAATTACGTTAATTCGTCATTATTGGCACAATTAAGTAATTTGAATGTTGATTATTCCCATATTTAATTTTGATTTATAGCTTCATTAATCACGAAACCTTCACGCATAATTTCTTTGTGTTATATGAGATATAAAACCATTGTTAAAATATAGAAACCCCAAGAATAATATCACTTGTTTACACGCGACGCTTCTTAATATTCTTATCTATATTTTTTACTACATTGTATTCTGGATAACTGGATATGTGCCACAGACAAACCTGAGGTATATGCAGTCTGAGATATAAGTATGTGATATGTGCAGTGATTTGCAAAGATTTGCTTTTTAAGGTTCTTTGTGCTGTGTGTGTCACAAGTCATTGACAACTTGATACTTAATGAAGACTGTAGATTGTTGATTTGGCTACAAAATACTTAAACTTTGTTGTAGATCAATTTTGACTCGGTGTTCTGTTCGCTCAGTTTCTTTGGTTACGTGAGTGTGAGAAACGTTTTTATTGTTGTTTGCGTTCCTCTCTCTCACTATTTGTAGTAACATGTTGTCAACAATTTAGCTTCTTTGACTTTCTCTGGATAATACCTTCATTTTATGAACATAAAAATTTAGGTTTACATAATTCAATTGTTTTTGTGTCTGAATTGAAGTAAGACCATGTTTCAAGAATTGTTTGTAAAAATTGATCATCATACAGTTGAAATTTTAGGTGGTTACTTCTTTGTTTTGTGGTTTGAAAATTTCCTTTGAATTGTGATAATGTATGAACAGAGGAATTTGTTATTACTAAAATTAATTTAGACATTACACATTGTTATATATGATTTGGAGCAATATTTAATATCATGTCTTTACATTGTGCAAAATCTGCCACCCAATGCGTGAATCACATGTCAAATTTCTAAGTGTCTCGAGAGAGCTCTGGCAAAGATAGCTGCCTTGGGTCTGGTTATATGGAGTAACATGATTCATAAAATTCGACAGTGCCTAAAATATGATACGTATGAAAAAAAATTAATGATATTGCTTTTATTGAATATTACAAAATTCTAAATGTCAAATGAATTAGAATTTTTTACTGTATGAAACATCGAAATAGCGTATGCTTCGAATTATTGTCACAAATAGGGATTTTGGAGAGTTACGCGATCTCGTTTGGCGTTTGTTAAAATTCGTAGGGCTAAAAGTGGCAACATCACATTTACCCGCCGCAGGAAGCATGTCTTTGTGCGACGTTCAGTTAAGATAAACCCTTTGTCTTAAGTGATAAATGGATAAAGAATGAACTTTTTATATAAAATGACTTATAATTAACCGACAAAACTTTCTGTATAATAATAATAATACAAAGTGTGTTTAGTGCTAGCATTGCTCTATCATGTACTATACTGTAAGACTGTGTACTGACATGTTAATATAATGTTAGCAAGATACGTCTTTCCTATCGTTTATTAATTGTTCGGCAAGTTATTTGTTTGAGAAAATATTTTAATAAGTAAAGTGTGATGATTTACGATTTCCATGGTTACCAATGAAGAAGCTGAGATATTACTTTACTATTTAATAAAACTTTCTCAGAATGATGATAAATTTTGCAAATATTGAATGAATATGAAAGAACTTATTCAACAAAAAAAGCAGATGAGAACTTATGTTCCTAAAGTTTCCACAAAACGTTTGTATGTTCCAAATGAATACGAGATTCTAATAAAATTCTTTATTCATGCTTAGGAAGAAAGAAATGTTCTCATGTTCTAAGAAAACAAATGTTACAGTTTTACTTACATCAGTACAAAAGTTATTTTGGGTTTACATAGTAATAATTTTGATGATACTGCCTAGTCTTCTGTATGCTGGATTGTATGAATTAATTGTTTCCAGGTGTTAATCAAATTATTATTTTTTGGCCATTTGATTAAACAATATTCCATTATTGGGGTCAAACTAATTTAACTGGCTTTTAACTTAGAATAAGTTGTTTTGAATTTATCACCTGTACCTTTTCCCTTACTTTGTATACTTTCAACCCAATTGAAAGTATTTTTCCTTTTAATTATAGAACAATTCCACATGTTTATCATCTTGAATCGTGGTCACTGTTCGATGTATTATTTTGTTCTAGGTTTGATATCTTTCTATTTTATTTCCTCAGATTTCTACTTTTAAATGATATATTGTGATGTAATTATTGTATAATAAATTGCTGTTTAAAAGTAATTAAACAATATGGAATGTGACTGTAAGGGCTCATCCAACTATTTGCTATGAACAAAATATTTTTACACAACATGTACCTACTATATAAAAATGTATTTGTTTCAGATTCTTTCAAAGGCAACAGGAATGTTGCTCGACTGGTGGACCCCATTTAATAAGAAATTAATATTAGCCTCGGACATGAGTTGAATTATTATTTAATGCAATAAATCCCATAATTTTTTATTCACCAGTACGTGTCTGGTAAAGACAAAATTGTGGAGAAATTTTGGATTTATTTTTTGAAAGGTTTGCCACAGGTTCTGCCTCATCTCATGTTGTACAATATTACTACGTTCATCTCTAAGTGGTTGTTACTTAAAATTTGGGTTATTCCTTCATGAGAATTTCCAGTTAAGCATTATTATGGCCTATAGATTGTGTGGTGGTGTCTTGTGTTTCTTCGGTTTTAAATAATTCACTGAAATGCGTTGTGAGGTTGTTCCAGAGTGACAGCGTAGTTTTTTTATTTCAGTATGTCTTTATGTAGGAACTGTCGAGTGAGTGATTATTAAACTTTTCTCAGAAAATAAGAATGACTAGTACAAAGTTCATAAGTGTTTCAGAGGCAAAGGCTATTATTAGGTTATAAACTCCAACTTCAAGTTTCGTTTTCAGGAAATGCAATAATATCGATAGTGTAATATTTTCAAAAAGTCTGTGGAATTAATTTGAAGGAAAAGTAATCAACAAAAACGCGTAGTTTCAATTGAAAGTTGTTGTCATCGTATCAATGTTATTAAATCGAAATACTGGTGAATGTTCAAAGTTTGTCGTTGAATACACTTTTTAACTGCTCAATTTTCTGGTAATGAGTGAAATGTCTAAACGAGCTTATATGATCTGAAAGATGTTTGTCTTACGAAAATTCAAATTATAAGTACAGGATCGTCCTATAAGAAAGTCCCTTTCATTTCCTACCTTCAAAATGATGATGGTGTCTGCAAACGAGCTCTCCTTGCAAGTGCTCTCTTGTGCTGACCCATTAACCTTCTCACATCTCCCTCACCTATCCAGATGTCATGGAGCGGCTTCCGTACAGTTTGGAAATGAGTCATTTATCATTCCATAGTTAACAAGCGCAAGTGTTGTGCATAGCTTCAACGTAAGAAATTTCATAGGGCAGAAAAAAGTCATGACTTTAAAGCGATTGCCATAGACAGACAACTTTGCAACCCAATACTTCATGTTATTAAATAAATGTTTTCGGTTTAAATTTATCTTGATGTCTGTTAAAACGTGTTAATAATTGTAAATAAATTGACCCTTTTCATTATACAGACGCAGTATTTAGAAAAAGTACAAATTACATCATAACGTTTTGAGTTCAGGTGTGTGTCATCATCAGATGTTACATACAAATAACAATCATTATTTTAGCCCGTAGCACTACTTTACCCTCCGGTTCCAGAGTTCATCTCAGGAATTTTCTCATAGGATATGATTTATAATTTGTATTGGAGTGTAATGCTACGAGGTGTTCAAAAATTCAAGTGCAATAGATATTTGTACAATTCTTTTTTATTAGGTAGCTAATTACTTTCATCATCGTTGATACTGAAGATCGAATCAATCGACAGAACTAGAATATGGTGGTTTATGTGTATGGCTTACATTCATGGGTGTGAAAAAATATAAATTTCTGCGAGGTTTGCTATTTATTCCTTCAGTTAATAATTGACAGATGTGGTAAAGTGTTCGTTGTATGAGACTAATTTTCAGATAAAAAATATTATATCTTTTTCATGCTACGTGATAAGATACAAAAAAGGGATCTTTCACGATGGGTTCTATTGTATTTGATGTGTATGTTTAAATATTTACGTACCATCGGTGAATTGCAGAAAAAATTGAATGTTATCTTAGAAAAGTTGAAGTAAGGTAAAATAATTTAGAGGTTTGTTTGTATATAAAATTTACTTTATTGTATTTTTTCCATGTAAAATGAAAATTGTGTATTTGATGTAATACAATGATATGAAAATACAGTGCCTAACCTATAATTACTGTGTGTTATCCTTGTGTTGCAAGTGTAACAATCCAAAGTGAGTGATATTACATATATCACATGTATTGTGCTGTACGTGGATTGGAAATTAATATCTCAATCCTATCTTGTAAGAACGTAATGTCACCATAAATTCTCAGCACAAAACATCTTCTGTAAAATAACTTCTGTTTAGTTAGTCTTGCAGCAAAAATATAGAGGACGTGTAGTACCTGCACGAACCCCGAGCCCTATTTAAGCATATTTATCACGTTGGTAGTACTGAAAACTGCTTATCACGTTGGTACTATTGTAAAGTACCAATAATGCCCGGTAATTCGAGTAGCAGACTCTGGATAAATTATATAACGGTTAATGCTAATGAAAACATCAAAATCGTTTCATGTACCATACTTAATTTATGGCCATTCAACTTATTTTTATTTGGCATATATGCCAAGTAACCATTATTTTTGCTACTAGGGTAATACTAATTCTTTTTCTGCATTGGCACGTCCATTTTAGTCTCTTTTCTTTTTATAGAAATTAAGATAAGAAAATACTATCCTCTTAAAAACGTATGTGAAAACATATATTTGTTTGAAATTTAAAAAAATATTTTTATGTAAAATTATTTACAGATAACAAATATGCTGTACTACACACGTTTAAAAGAACCTCATGCGAGTTGGTATCCAGTATATTTCACTTATTTTGAAATATCTCCAAGACATCTGGTAATCGATATACGAGTAAGTAAACTTTGTAAAAATATATCATGTATTTGATGTCGGAAATGAGAGACATAAATTTAGTATTGTTGACACTACATAAAAAGTGATCCAACACTAGAAATAATAATTAGAATTAGAATAACAAGTAATAATATATTCTAAGTATTATAGAAATTTGAGTAAAAGTACCTTCCAGAATCTACTTAACTTCATATTAACAAATTCAAACAAAACTTGATAATGTTGAAATATCAATTTAATGTTATCCACCATTCCTATCTCATCTCATTAAAATAATTCTCAATATCAAGTGATTCTATGTTAAGTTGGACACTTAAGTGGGTTGTACTTTGGCTTTGTATAAAACATTAGTGATTTTATACAATTAAAAATAATTATTTGATAAATGGATGAAAATATACAACAAAACTAATTTACACTTCAAATATAATTGAAAAATCATTATGAGAAAGTTGAGTTTTTCTGAAAACTTACAAACCCACGTAACGAAGTTAGTGAGAGGGGCAATTATCATACGTTTCTGTGTAGTCATTTGTCTACGATCTTAGTTCTACAGATGTTTAAGTTTTTCGACCAGTGATCAAACACAGAATAACTGAACGAGAATTTTCTTTTAATTAATCACGTTTTCCTGAGTTCAGAATTATTTTGGAACAGTCTTTGAAAGAACATCATTAAAATTTAATATGCAAATATATGCATACTTTTCAATAAAGAGAAATATACATAAATTGAGAAAAATAACAAAATCAAATACCTTTTTTCAGAGATGTACGAACTTGTGAATTTTTGAAATAAACTGTCAGATCATTTGAAAGCATACATCTCTCTTCCTCATTAGCATATTGAAGTTTATTAGTAAATCTCTGATTGAGTAGCGGAATCTCAAGACGTGTGTGACATTCATTGTTGATCATAGTGATTACTCCAAAGTGTCTTTGAAGCCACGATGACCTATGTTTAAATTGTTTTTCATAAGCAGTACATAATACGCATATACATGAGCAAATAACTGGAATATATAATTGTATCATTCAAGGCAATTGAAATATAACTATACTTTCGTGCGATGGAATAAACCAAAAAGGAATGAACCGTCTAGAGAATAATCACTTTTTTATACTTAATCCCACAACATAAAACTCCCTGTAATGTCGGAGTCACGTAATACACATTGCTTCTGCGATCCCATGCTACCGTGCCCTTGTATCTCATTGCAACAAATTAACGCCATCTTACATGAGAACCACGAGTGAGTTTCTTTTCAACGCGGTATATTTCCTTCGTGCAAAATCGTACAATAAGCTCTGCTAATTGGCTGACGGCTCCACCAATCACTGGCGGCGACTTGAAAGAGGGTGCCGACCCCCATAAGAACAGTGGTGCGGCACGCACTCTGGTGGCGCTTCGGTCTCCCGTGGCGGCGGTGCTGGATTTATGCGGGAGGAAGGAATCCTATGGCTCCCGCATTTCCAATTGGACAAGTAGATCTTCTACTTAACAAGCGGCCCAAGCAAATGGACACAGATTGATACTGAACTATATTGTAGACATATTTAAAGAAATCGTGAGGAAAAAGTAGGAACTTACGAAAAACACTTAGTTGGAACAGAAACTGCTTTATTAATTGGTAAAAACGTTTCTAGTTTATTTCGAAACTCTTCAGCTACATTCTTTGTCGCGGTTAGTTGATTTAAGGGGTGTTTCTAAATCGAAAATACTTTTGAAAGGGTATGCAGATGCGAACCCTCACAACTGATTAGTGATGAAAATGAACGTAAAACCAAATCCTCAACAGTCTATCTTTATAGATATACTATTAAGAATAAGAATAGTATATTTACTATTAAGATAATAGATATACTATTAAGAATAAGAATAGAATAGTGTCTAATAGTACTAATTACTTAAACAACTTCAGCAACTTGTTAACGAAAAACCTCTCGAGATGTTGGAACATAATCCTATAACGTCACAAGAAACAAAAGAAGCGAAAGTTGATGAATCGGAAGTGACACATCGTTTAAAGAGATAATGGATAAATTAAAATTTCTGTTTATTAAAATAATATGAATATTTGTGCAACAATTTCTAATATTATGTTCTTTCTTGAGATTTCCTCTAAAAAACAAATCTTTAAAATTTCATATTTTCAACTTAAATAGGATCCCCTCTACGTTGGTGAATCAGTCAGTTAATAGTCAGTCGCACATATGTATATTAGTGGGTGAATATACTTAAGCTGACATTGTTCCCAACAACCCACAGAAAGAAGACAGAGTGAATTCAAGACAGAAGATTTCAGAAGATTTTCAGAATTCAAGATTCTGAAAATACCCCGAAAAACACTTCTCGCCAATTTCTCATTACACGAGAGAAATTCAACAACTGTAGACTTTCCTGGTGGTAAAATTAGCAAAGAGTTTCATGAGTCTCACCAGTTATCATATGGTTTACCCTTGGTATTGCTCTGATAAAATAATTAAAAGAAAGTTCTCAACAACAAATTTAAAAATGACGTGCGAATGAAATTGGTTTAATTTTAACATCAAAATCCTTCCCACATATATGGCCGTACAACGTGTCAAAAACTAAATATTCTTTTTCCCAGCGAAATACATATTGCTACTAATATCGTCGATAGTTTTTATTTCATTTCACCGTATAAAGTAAACAAATGGTATGAAGAAAGCGGTTGTACCCTTTACAGACAATATTCGTAACAGCATCTTAGTCAATTTGATTCTAAAGCCTCATATGTGTTTTGCTTCAGTGTCTCGGAATCTCCTCTATGTCACTGCGAGTACAAGAAGCGACAATAAATTCCGAGCGTCTCCGCAGACATTTACTTTTCATTTTTAATTACTAATCTCTCTTGGTAACGACCCCACCCGTAAAATTTCTGGGACAAAGTTTGCGTCATGTACGCCTCCCGTGGTCTGCTGAAGTCCGTGAGTAGTGTTGCGTCTTTCCCTTCGCCATCACGGCTTCCTCCCACAGCTTTTCCGCACCGACTGCGCTCGCCTTCACGTCGGCCGCTACCTGTCAGCCCGCACGGCCCCCTGTGGGTTTTAGGATGACTTTACGAGCTATTTGAGCGTGCGAGGGGGCGGAGCGAATTTCCCGGAGGAGCGCGGGCCGGTAGCATTCGCACACGGTGTTCCTCAAGTCATGGTCGTCATGATCGACGATTAAAGTTATAAGTTAGAATACTAGTAAATATTATAGACAAAACAACTAATTCGTCTGAAACATGACATGTTTGGCACAACATGGCACAAGGATTGTTTCAATCAATTGTTCCTGGCTACATTACCTTCATCATCGAAGTAGCGACGATTTTACGATGTATCATGATCCCTAGCAAAGTAATGCTTCTAAATAAGAAATCAGAGGCAACACTCGGTAATATTTGTTCATTTCAAAGCTTCCTTATTTTCCATTTTTCTTGGTCTTGATGAGCTTCATAGAAAAACATATTTGTTACAAAAATTTGCAAGAACATTCGTGTTGACACACCAGAGAATCAGGACACTATAAAAGCTAATACACCAAAATGTTCAATACATCACTAGTCGAAAAATTATTTCCTCTTCAATACTCATCCTTAAGATCAAGTTCGGCAAACTCCATTTAATTCTCCTCGAATGGGTCGTTAAGGACGTTATCTGAGTAGTGATTCACGTTTTTTTCTCTGAAACACTATTCATACAGATGAGTATGTATCACATTCATTGTTACATAGTAAAAATATAACTAATAATAATTCGTTTTCTCGAAATATGAAATGTTCCGTCGAGAATTTGATTTTTTTAACGTTTTACACTAATATTTATACACATGTTTATTACTTGCTCCCTCAATTATTTTCCCTATCCAATATCTTGATTACTAGATGATTTACTAATTATACAAACCTTATGATTTTATACAAACCAACAAAGAATACATAATAATAATTATAGTAATCTTCCTCCTTTTGTTCGCTGTCTCAACTCGTATAACGAATTATCCCTGGTTATTGAAATCATATGCCGTGTAGATATTGTAGATAAACATGCAATTCGTAAACATACATCTAAGATTGTACGTACTTTAATCTGTTCTGTTGAAGAATCATCTTAAAGAGATATTATTGTATTTCCAATCAGATGGCAACTCCTCTTGTACCTATTAAGATTGTACTACTTATCTTTGAATATTTGTTTTTGTTTTAGTTCGCAAAAATTCAAAACACCAAGATAGTGTTCTTGTTCATACGGGTAATTCTCCGAAATGTAGCCAATTATACATAACAAAAATTGAAAAAAAAAGTTGAATATTTTTCATTAAAATTCTTAAATGTTTCTTTCCAATACTGACTTATAACATTAAATTCAAGAATAAACCATCATGTGCCTAAAAATGCTAACTTTTAAAATTTTATTAAGGCAGACAAATGAATGGCTGTGCAAGGGAATGAAACAAAGCTAATTGCATTAAAAACACTACTTTAATGTAGAGACAAAATTATTTGCAGTTTTACTTCCTCAAATACATCTACAGATGTTTCAAAATCATAAGGTCTGACTTGAGTAAACACCGAAAACAAATCATGGATTTCACCCAAAGCTTGTTTGTTATTTCATTTTCTGTGTGGACGTGTACGACGACAAGATGCGCTTTAATTGATCCGTTGTATAATTATTATTTCTACAAAAACATGTAGGGGAATGAAAGACAGGGGAATGACAGTTTTAAGACAAGAACCGTGGCCCCAAGAGCTGGTTTGGCATAAACTGTTTTCATTACTATCTTATTTCGTATCTGACTCTAGGATATACTTTCCATGAAAGTAAATGAGCTAAGTAGCTTTCTTACATTTTAATGAAAGACCGAGTAGTGAAATCTAATAAAAATAACTAATCAAACTTTCTTGGGTACCCACAAACAAAAAGAACAATGATAGATCGCTGCTTGCGTCAAGTTCGAGTTTTTAAAGGAGTCTAATAGAAACTCTAAACCAAATTTCCTTTTAGTATTTTTAAATCTGGACAAGTGAATGAAAACAAACCAAATACAACTTTTGATTCATGGTATAAAATGTCATATGTAAACAGCAGAGCACTTAACTGCTTTACCAGAATTGTGATGTCATATTTCATTTAAATAATTAAAATTATACAGATTAAAAATCATATTTATGTGTAGTATTAAAAACCATTTAACAATCCACTATAGTGACGAGGTAGGGAAATGCAAATGTTGATGTTTGAACATTTTTTCTGTATTAAAATTAATTATTAAAAAAATACTCAATACAAACATTAAACTAAGTCATTTCGCTCTTTAATCAGTATATTTTATAATGTGTTCTCAGTTTTAGAAATCTTGAAGCGACATGAAATTGGAAATACTCTCTGGAAAATTGTCCATATGAATTAGGGTTATTTAAATTCTGAGGGTGAAAGTCATTCAAAATACGATGCGCCTTTTAAGAGGATATTGTTCGCTTGCGATAAGTAACCATTTCGAACTTGTTTGTTTTATTTCAGACACGTTCTCACACGAAGTGTTTATCTGAAAACCATCCATATATACATGCGTATGCAAGTATAGAACAATACAACATTCTAAAGATGATCTGTGCAATACTCTTCAAAAAAAGAAAGGTTTCTTGTTACTTTTTATACCATTTACCGTGCAATTGTCAATTTAAACTAGTTTTTTAGAAAAAAATTTACATACTTTAAAATGTGTACAGCGGAGAAGTTGAGTGATAAAATATGATCACCATTGCATTCTTGGGTTATGTTAACGAAATTATTAGTTCTCTTACATATAAAAACTAAACAACAAAATTTCATTAAAAAATAACCAACCAAACCTGAATATGCAGAAAATGTTAAACCTTAGGTCCTAAAAGCTTGAGAAGAACTATTTTTAGTTGAAATAACTGACGTTTCGTGTCAAATACGAATTAAACATTGAATATTATTATTGTACATGAATATGGGATGTTTCAAAAAAAACTTTAATGAAATAGCACTTTCAGAATTTTGTAATGAAGGTACTTTGTCTACGAATCGTAAGTCTACTCTCCCACACAGAAGCAAAATTCTGACACGAGATCAGAATTACAGCATCGTTGCTGCTTTAGAAGGGTTTCAGACCGGTTCCCGGAGAGTGGCTACCGACCAGCAATTAAATCCATCTTAAGGGTCTCTTCATAGTCCGGCTCCGCGCTCGTCGAAATTAAATTAACGCTCTAAATCAGAGAAGGGACTCTAAATCGTGCTACAAGTCAACGAAAAAGGAATAGTGTGGTTTGCTTCCTTGCAGTTTCTCAGGAAGTCATCTGAAATATTAGTTTGATTTATTTGACAGAGAACCAATGAGTGTAAAAATTAGAGAGATATTCTGTCTATCGGGAGATGAGAATATGTTGTGGGTTTAAAAGGGGACCTTGGTGAAATACTTGCAAAAATATAATGAGGAAAACAAAACAAAGAAGCTCGTATTTGAAATATTTCTGTGAGAAATATTCTAAAATTTGGAGAAGGGAATGACTTGAATTGTATGAAAAGAATATCAGACATCTCTTAGTATTATACAGGCGATTTTTGTTACGTATCGTTAAAGAAAATGTGTTTATTTCTTCTAGTGATGTGGTAATTATCCATGCGAGTCATCTGTTAACACGCCTTGCAAAGTGGATAAGCTAAAAATTGTAATGTACGTTGTTAGAATAAAATATTGATTAATATTTCAGAGTTATTTAGAAACTATTTAAGATAACTAAATGGTTTTACCTTTGAAATATACAGAACATAAAAGTTTTAGTTGATTTCCCTGTTTATTTCTACGTAAAGACAATTTTTTATGCATTGAAAACGTCACAGTGATTGTTCGACTTTATTTTCACAGACTCAATTTATTGTCAATTATATATTCTTAACAACATTTCGCCCAAATGTGGGTCATCATCAGGCAACTACTGATAGAAATGAGGACAATATTCAAAGTGAAAAATTAACTTAACTTTATTGTCAAGACTGGAAATGTTACTACTCCCAATATCAAAACAAAATATAGTCTATGAAATAAACTGTAAAGATTGCAACTACATTTACATTGATCAATCCAAAAACCTCTCCAGATCATGTTAAGGGAACACATAATATAAAAAGCAATAATGACAATGTAATATCAACACATAGAATATTATAGAATATTCTTCAATCAATCATGCAGCTAAGGCAGAGCACGACAGCGACTCTGTTCGACTCTGATATTACCCTGAAGAAGGCCTCAGCACGATGGCCGAAACGTTGGTAGTTACATTACTAAGACGCGGTTTGTCCCGGACAAACAAACTTATATTGACTCCGGCCGCGGAAGCCTACGTTTATATTATAAAAAAGGTGATATATTACACACTGGGAGCAACTGTCATAATAGATGTGTCTCAGAAATGTTGCACATAAAATCCCGAATTTACACTTTAAAACTGCAGACTGATACAGATAAATTGCCAAATATTTACAGCAGTATTTTTATCAAAAACGAACTCTTTGAGCTTCAATACATATGATCCTTGTAAATTTAAAAATTCTACGCTTTTGATTTAAAAAATAACATTTTGAACATTTTGTTTTATCTGTGTCATTTTGTTTTCTCACTATATATCTTTCATATTCTATACTTTAATATATGATACTTTAATACTCTACCGAGGACTCTTTGAAGGGTCAATACATTTGATTTTTGTTAATTTAAAACCTTCAATGCCTTGGATATATTTTTTTATATTTTGTATTCTATTCCATTTTAATTTTTTTCAACTATTCCATTTTTGTCTCTCTGTTCTGTCATGAAGTAATATAACTCTCTCTCTATGTGTGTGTGTGTGTTCACGCTTTTGTTCTAAATATTATGTGAATTAGTGTAGTTTCTGTGCCGTATTCCTTGATTTTGTACAAGATCCATGTTACTCCGAATTCGGTTATGTTGTGTGAATTCTTTGTCTCATTTCCAGCTTCTTAATCTGCTTACGTAATTGAGTCGTCTGATGATGGCCCATAATGAGGGGTCAAAACGATGTTAAGGATATATAATTATCAAGAACCCGAGTTTGTGAAAATAAGGTATAATTTATTTCATGTTCTGGAAAGACACAGCGCAAATGTCAACATCAGAGAGAAGTGAAATACAACAGAAATCATAATTCATATTAATATAGCTCACTCATAACTTCCATTATTTATGCCCATAAAAATAACTACTAAATGTTACTATTAACCACTCCCAGAGTAAGAGACATGTAATGTATAATATATTTTTCGCTTCTAATAAAGTGCTTTCTAGCAATATTGGGTAATATACTCATTTATTTAATTTCGGCATTACTATTTTTGTATTATTGTTTACTGAAAATAAGAATATCATAATTGATTTTAGAAGTGTTTCAATACAAAAGAAAACGAAACTTTCTTTAATTAAAGCGTAAAACATTCTCAAAAACTGGCAGAAATTCGTCTCATATTAATAGCGATTCATTAAATGATTTTAAGAATTACAACCAATGTCTAAGAATGTTGTACAGAAAATATGAAATACTCAATCCACTAGTTCTGGATGAATAGATCATAGCACTAACTCTTGAATACGAAGAGACCCTTCAATGAAGCAAATAAGGTTAGTTCTAATATTTACTTTCTAGTTAAATTAATCTTATTTCACGACCATTAACCTATGACTCAGGAACACGGCTTAAGATCACATATTCAATTTCTAGTTATGAGGACATGAGAAGAAGTTATGATCAGTCATTTCGATTCACGTTTGAAGTTTTACTGCGAAGTGCTTATTACTGAGGAAGTATATTTATTAATAAAACTTGCAATGCTCAATTATTGGATCGTCAACAGGAACGAAAATTGAAGACCGTGTCTGTCATCCTTTATATGAATCAAATAAAATTATTAATTTGACACATTGAAACGGAAAATTTCTTGCCATGTATATTTTATTGAAAATTCATCGTATCGCGATTCTTAGTTCGATTTTAGACTATTAGAGCAGTCACGTTTTTTAAATAAAAGACCCACTCAAGGTGTTTTTGAAGTGAGCTCAGTTCTCAGGATTAATTTCAAACTCTCCATGTTATTTAAACTATTTAACCAATGTTATTTGTTCTCGACGTCTAGAACAACTCTAAGAGCTTGCTAGTTAATCTCTATTCCTTCTATAAAATTTAGGGGATTTTTCATATCCTATATTGATTGAATTGCGTAACATGGACATTTTAATCTCATTTCTTTCCTTTTTAGTCCTATTATATGCACATTTATATTAGATGTGTATTTAATATGAATTCACCAGAAAATATAAAATTTACAATTTTGTAAAATGTTTGTAAATGTTTGCTATTTGTCTATATTTTCCGGTGGAGTCGATAACTTCCAATTTCCCATGTGATAAGATCTAAAAAACCGATTGGATTCCTATTGTAAAGATTCTCTTCCATCACAATATTTATCGATTATCGATCAGGAAACCAATGTAACTGCTATTGTCCAATTAACATAGAAACCATGAAATACTTATGTAGAGTTGTAATATGCTTCTCATTTCAGTTGTTAATATTTTATAAAATGTTTTACAATAATTAAAATTGTTGTTTTGAAAATTTAAATGATGGATTACAAGTAGTGGTAATTAATTATTAACTGATATAATATTATTTTTACCATTATTTTCCTTACATATTTCCCATCCATTTGATATATACGTACATCACTCAGATACTCATTAGATCTTCATTAACCTACAACTCTGGAACCCTGTTGCATGCATTATCAGCTAATCTGTTTGATTTCTCCCAGACAATTTGCGTGCATATCAAGGGGTGGTAGCAGAGAAGCAACTTCCGGCATAATCGCAGCGCGCTCGACGTCTGTCAGGCGAAGAGACTTGTGGGTAATTGATGGCCAGAGGAACAGATGAGGATACCTCTAACGACCAGTCGATATCTGACGCTCCGCGTTTAGCGTAATCGACCAAAATCAGGTGGGAGACGCGCATGAAGAATTACAAGCATGAGTAGTTGATACAATGTTCGTTGGACGAGATTAACATTCTTTTCCACTATAAATAGTATTTGATCTGACATCCTGATACGATGTCTAATTGATTTCCATTATCATTATCACATTTAACTAATATTTATTAATAATTATATTTCTCCGTTTCTACTTGGTAAATTTTAGAAACAAATATATCTGCAGTTTCTTGTCAAATCACTGGAGACGTAGTACAAGAGGAGCCAATTACTAATACTTAGTTTTTATCACATTACTATTCGTTCAAGCGGAATAATTTGAATTGGTATTTAGACATTAAAATAAGAAAATGGATCAATAAGATAATTACAAGATTTAAGTGAAAAACGGGTTTCCAAAAGAGAATCATGCATATTTTTTCTTTTAGAAAAGAAAGTGAATTTGAGAGAATTTTAGCTGTTTAGACCTCTTTGATTATTTTGTATCCCGAATAAGTTTCAGAAATTCCAAGCAAAGGAAATAATCCAAACAATTAAGTATAAAAGATAACCAAGAGGAGGCGGTATAAATAGAAACGGAATCTTTCAAAAAATTAGAATCTGTGGTGGTTTGTTACCAATTAACTCCACCTCTTACAGTAACCATATTTATTGTACGTACAACTATTGAGTCATTGATAAATTTTTTTATATTACAAAAGACTAAGTAGAAAAATATAGGCGATGTAATATTAATAGTTTCCCTTTTGTGAGCACGTTTCACTAACATCCTATAAATCATGATATTGAAAATATATAAATATTAACTGAGTATCCGTGATTTTTAATGAAGAAATTTTCGAATTTTACAACTTAAGTAATGTTCCATTACATGTTCGAAGTAACCTTAATACTTTCTTTTTACCGATATTGTGAAAAAGAAGAAGACGAATACTTAGAAAATGGCTTTTCTTTTACAACTGTTGGAAGTGAATNTATATATATATATATATATATATATATATATTAAAACTGAGAAAAATAACTCCCAATTTCCTCTCTATTCAATACAATTGTTTTTTCCTCTGTACTTTTTAAAATCAAAATGCTAAATGATGGGGAGGATTTGAGTGAATTTGTAATTCGTACGTAAATTTACAAGAGTAAATTTTCTGTTATGGATTTCGAAGTAATATATACCAGTTTTCTTTACCAGCTCATTCCTGCAAGTACGTTTTGTCTCTGTGTGGTGGCATTGCACCATCTATGACAGACCGATAGAATTGAATGTGCAAGAATCATCTGATTATTTTGTTGTTATCGTTTCATGCACCGTATATGTGTCGTTAGTTTTACCCTCACGCGTGAATTCTCTAAATACGAGTTAGTAATATAAATTGCTTCTTGATTAAGAACATAACTTATAGAACATAGCGGGTTGCATAGTCCCGCCTAAGAGACAGGCGTCACACTATAAGCATCCTTGCATTACCGCTATAATAGTGAATTATTTTACATCAGTAAACAAATTCTGACAAACTTCGTCAGAATTGATTCCGTTTGTATGTCGTTCCCCAAAACAAGAATGCAATTGGTTTAGTTTTTCTTTCAATGAATATTTTAACGCCATTTTATTCGTTTCAAGAATCATTTTCTTCATCTTATACTAGAGTGAGATCACCCATATAATAAGATATATATTAGAATATCAGAATGCGAGCAAAAAAGTATAATTAACATACGAATTTAAAAAATTTCTCTGTTACATAACTGAGACTTCCTTTTGTGTTTTCAATAGATTTGTTGAATCGAGTATATCCTGAAAAAATCTTTTTCGAATGAGAATAATATTGGGACAGTTTACAAAAATATTATTCAATGGAGCCACAAGTTTTGCCATTACGTCATGAAGGAATATATATTCTTTCATTAAAGCTGTATTTTCCTTCATAAGAATAACTTGTGGACGAATGCATGTGAAGAATTGGTCACATTTTTGTTTGATAACTGAGATGAAGAGAATTGACCACGTGGGAGTCAGCGACGCCGGAAGCTGAACTGGAGGAGGCAGTCGGAGTGCTTGCCGCCACCGCCGCCGCCGCGGACAGCAGCGCCGGGGGCCATGGCATGAAGAGCAGGGTGGGGTCATCGTTCGCTTTATGAACTGACCACGCCCTTTTGTACTACCCCTTCACATTGATAGAAGGAATTCTTCGCATTAGTCGTTTTGCAAATGAAGCTCGAAATATATCTGGACAGAAGTATCTAATATAAAGTGCGGAGTAGACATTCAAAATTGGTTAAATGATTTTTATTTGCAATTTAAGAAATTCTAAAAAATATTAACTTAATTTTCTAATAATTACTGACGGAAATTGAGTTTCATATGAATCACGGTAAAATGTTTCATTAATTCGGTTGTCTGAAATACAGGTTAGGTACTCTGCACGAAAGATAAAAAATCAAGTAAACGACGATGTGTAATATTTTAAATATAGAAAATATGATTATTAGAATAAATTTTACTTTTATTCAACAGATCTTTTAAAGACAGATTAGAGTGGGCTTCATTGTCAAGCTGATCCATATTTAGATATTTCCTCATTATTTGGCATGTTTGGTAGAAAATCAATTTCTACCTTCCACATGTAAATGCCCTGTGGCAACCTTCATAATGAACTTTTAATGTTTCTTAAGTGATGCCAGTTGCCAAAATTGTGATGAAATTTGCCAAAACTTCATTCTGTTTCCAAATCATTTGCAAACTATTCCTGAATATTTCAAACTACTTAATTTTGCTTGCACAAGCTGCACCAAAGTAGGTTGACTAAAATTAATTGTCCGATAATTACAAGTGTCACATTCTTGACGAATTCTATCAACATTCTCAATTGGAATTACAATTTATGCGTAAGAAGGAAATGCTGATGTGACCGTTAGATTTAACCAGATCCCAAATCGCTTTCATTTGAGCCCTAATACAAAGAACACTTCTTGGTTATGTAAAATATAAATATAATGCATTCGAAGCAGAAGAGAGGAGAATAATTACACAAAAAACGTAAATTCACATCTCTGGAAATTATTGCATCCATTTTTAATTACTTGTTATTCAATCTTTCATCGCATAAGCGTAATTATTGAGGCTCCCCCCGCTTCCTGAATTAAATTAACCAAATTCTTTCGTAATAAATTAATTTTATCAACCATTCGGATATTATTACATGATACCTCCATATTAAAAAATATCTAAGATTAAAATGCACTACAAGTCTACAGGTTACAAATCTTTTTCTTTTGTTATTTCTTTTGGTATTTCAGACTCCAATTATTCAAACTCCAATCATCCGATTTGCCAATTATCCGGATCATTTGGAGAAAAATATTAGAGATTTAGAGGAATTTAGCAGTTAGTAAGGAGTATTCTGTTATCTTGTACAGTGTCGGACCCATCCTATTGCGAATATAAAGTAGCGATAGAGGTGGCGTATTCTTCGAAATTAACTGTGACCCCTACCCCCACCGTCTACACTACTTATACATTTAACTATTTTACATTTACATTATACATTTACAATTTTTTGTGTTCTGAGCTGACTGAAACCATGATAGAACTTTTACATCACTAAATTGCTGTTTAACTGTATATTGCGAGGACCTTTTTCGCTTTTTCTTCATATATTTTGCCGCAAAATAATATTTTTTTAAGAAATCCAATTATCTGGACTTTTGACCGCACTTGATCCCAGCCCCAATTAATCCATAACATTGGAAATCTACTATTAGTCGCATGTGATTAATGTGATAACTATGATCCTCTTTATTTGAAATTTTTTTAACAGTAACGAACTAGAGGCTCATTTGGATTGAGGCAGAGGTCTTACGTGAATCCTATGGTTCTGGGTTTGGGGTGTTTGTATCGTTTTTATCGATGGGAAGCAATAAGAAATTACCAAGTATGGCATCTGAGCATTACAATCCCCTCTATCCTCATTATTCCCCTGCATACACTTCACAGGTTACGTCTGGGATTCCCCAGTCAAATTACCCTTCGAAAAAAAAATCTCGATTCTTCTTTTTTCTAATAGTTAAGTAATCTTGGCTCTGTAGATGGAAAGTTTTGACGGAGTGATGATGTTTGGTACCTCTTCACTTTTTGGCGTGCTGAACACGGATCTGAGCTTGCGACAGAAAATGTAACGTTTTGCCTGGCCCCGTTTTGATGAAACTAACGCAGTTTCTTCGAAATAAACATTTTTCAGTAAAAGTAACTAAAAAATTTCATAGAATATCGAGAAACTAAAATAAATCTCCTTAAAAAGTGGAGATTTTGTCAGAATTATTGAATTCTTTGTTAGAGGAACGGATGATTAGAAAAATTAAGCGGGAAAACAACGCTAATATTGTTGCGCCATCGCTCCTCTCGTTCCCTTTCTTCTAGGAGCTCCTCCGCAGCTTGTGAGCTGGATGCTATACGTTTCCTTCGTGAAATGTTTTAATTAATTATAATCGTTTGATTTTAAATATTATAATTATAATGTATGTTCAGAAATTATAAAAAGGTGGTATCGTTTATAAAATATAAGTTGAACCAACAAAAATAATCACTGATCATCATGCCAAAGTTCTTTATATGTAATGAAACTTGGAAAGAGGATGACAAAGGAATAACTGTGCTCCAAAACGAAGGATAACAAAGTTTGTATAATCAAGTTTGAATAAGAAGGGGGGAAAATACCTAATGTGTCCTGCGTTTAAATTCACGATGCATGTTAAGTCGATAATTTTCGTTGTTTGCATCAAAAAATTTTCCCCAGTGAAAATTTTTGTTAGCAAATCTCAGATTCGTGTTCCCCACCTTTTCAAAACATGAAGGTACCGAATATCTGTCCAGCAAAACTTTCCACCAAGACCCCCCTTTTTTAGCCCAGATTCCTGGACTAAGAAGAAACAAGTTATTTGATTAATTTATTTCGACATAGAGAATTACTCTTTTCTATCTATTGAACTGTTACTTTTGTTTCATGAAAATTGATATAAAATCGTTTTTCTCTTTGGTAAGGGTTATTGTCTTTTGGAAGTAATAGTTTTTCATCGAGGCCATTTGATACTCCTGACTGCTTATACGAAATGTAGCAATTATCGTAACGGAAGGGTTTCTGGTGACATATCGAGACCAATGTATGCGTAATTTCGTGAGTTACGTGGATATATCAAGTTTATGATTTATTTTGAATTTAAGATGCCTATATTAATTGTGAAAGTATGAATGAAAGTTTAAAATAAAAAAATATTGTTACGTTTCATTACTTTATTTCTCAGACCTCTTTTAATTACTAATGCCAAATCTCCAATTTTGTATTTATATATTCCTACGTGATATTATTGTTAAACAGGAAAGAAGGTGTTGCAAATGCCATTTTATATATTTTTGGAATATAATTACACTTGCCCTATAGCAGCACATTAATCCCCATATGCCTTTTGTATACTCTAGTACAAGTGTAGAATTAATTGTATAGAAGACGAGAAAAAACCGATGCTCCAGAATCCATATTATCTGAAAAACAAATAAATGTATTAATCTCTGTGTATAATTAATTTTATAACAGATCAAGCAAGACACCATTGGGATCATTGGGATATACTGTCGTCATACTTAATCATCATTCCAGCATGAATATCTTCTCTTCTAAAAGCACGCGAATTTTTTCTTGAATTTGTTCCACTGGTCTTTTCTACAACATAGAGAGCGAAGTAAGTGCATCATATAGCGTCACCATCTACAGGCATGACAGCTATTGACTACTTAAAGCAAGACTCCGTGAAACATTCAACAAATCGATTGTAAAACGAGTAAAAACTTTATGTACTCTTTTCTCTTAAATTTAATGTGGACACGCACCGCAAGGATATTTGGTATCGTTAAGTTTATCAGCGTGTCGAGAAGATACAGAGTAATTCAAGACATTCAAGAACATTTTTTTATTTTCTTTATTCTTTCAATGATAGAACTATTGTCTTTTTCTTTCATGAAAAAACCAACAAAATTTAGAATATTATATTATATTATTCATTAAAATGGATTTATTTAAAGGCCAATTTTTAATGGTATGTTATAGAATAGTTCTAAAATAGAAAGTATCTGATATTACTGTAGTAATTTTTGGACTATGGAACCAGTTTTCTGTTTCTGAACTAAAGTAGCCAGAAAGATATGAATATGTTGGTTGTACATACAATGAAGGTTTTTTATAGTTAAGTTTAAAGTTAAAATCACACAAAACTTAATAATAATATATTTTTGAAAAAAACCCATCAATATTGATAGGAAAGTAGAAACTTATTACCTTCACGGTGAGAGAGTACAGACAGCTCTGTCCATCTACTTTCCAGACGCAGCAGCTGTCCGACATGTCACACCGATTGTGCAGGGATGTCAACGGGAGCACATGAGGGTATCGGAACATCCCATGGTGAGGTAGAGCACGCCGTACGCACTGTCTGTTAAACCTGGCTGCAGCAAGTGTTGGTCAGTAGGCTACTATAAAAGGACAAAAGAGGTCCTGCGGGAAATTCGTGAAGCATATTATTTGTGAAGCATTCGTATTCGTGAAGCATATTATTCGTGAAGCATTCGTATTTGTGAAGCATTTGGTAAGAAGATTAGAAATAAACGGTATTTCCAAGTATCCCAGAAAATATTGTAAGTAAATATAATACTTTTTTTTCTTTATTGTAATATTTGTTTCCCTGTTATTATTTTGAATTGGTATAAAATGGTTTTGTATATAATAAAAATTGAATATATAGCTTTGCCTTCAGAAATTTTCTTTGATGCTATCACAAACCCGTCAGTTTCATTGCGCAGAATCCAATAAAACAGTTGGTTACAAAGACGAGGTAAGGTATAACCCCTTCCTGCTAACCAAAACCAGGAGTCGTTATCATGATTTAGATCTCTGGGCACGCGGAGGAACCGCTCGCATACCGCTTCTCTTGAACCCACTGCGATAATGCATTAGACCACAACCTGCTACTTTCTCCTCATCCATTTATTCTCAAAGATAGCGAGATAAATTCTGATTTTGTACCATTCTTATATCAAAGACACGAAAAATACCATCACAGAAATCAGATAAATTGGACATTAAGATAGTCTTGAGTGAAAATAACGTAACTACAAAGAAACCTATTTGTAATAATAATATCAGAAGTAATAAATGTTACCAAGTAAATAAAATTTAATAAAGTAGTAATTTCATTAGTCCTGTTGTTATGTTTATTGTTATAACTTGTTATTACTTGATCACCTGACGACGGCGAAAATCCACGTCGAAACGTAGTGAGTTCGTAACAAAAAATAAAAATATTATCTGTCCAAAAAAGGTCGCAAGTTTTTAACTATTTACTTAATTAAATAAAAATTTAACTATTAGAATATCAATACACACACACACAATCGAAACTACTTACAAGGAGAGGGTCCGATGTGGTTTGAGATAAGCTATTGTGTAATTATAATATAACCTTGGAGTGACGTGGTAATTATAAACTGATTTAAATTATTATCCCAGTGAGTTAGTATTTGGTTATTACCATAAATTTAATACTTATTTCAAAATACTATATTCCATGTAAAATACCGCTTAAATACACAATAAACCGTGTTACTGCCCCCTTAAAGAAAAAAAAGGAAAAAAATTATTTGAATTTCATAATTTTTATTAAATAATATTTTATTCAATTATTTGATAAGATATACAATATAAGATATACAATATACAAATAAGAGATTTGACATTCGGCGTACTCATTCCACAGTATTGGCACATGACACACCAAAGTGTTTTTCGCAATTATAATAAGATATTTTTTACTGATCGTGAATCTCTCTTGTTTCAATTTTTCTCCTGGTGCGGAGACTTTAAGCTTCACAAATTCGACACAAATGTTCTACGGAGTTAGTCTGCGTGGACCACTGAACGATTTTCTCGAAATTTTTTTATATTTTAAGCGAGTTTTTTGTAGTTTAGGATTGACGCAATCAAAAAACCACGCGATCAAAAAGCTTCGAAATTCGGGAAATACTCTCATCCTCCATATTTCAACAACAGCAACTTGTAATAAATAATTCAATAATCGTCAATTAAAAGGATAACTCGTTAATGGTTCAACGTTTATCAAATAAAAAATAACTTTTTATTAGTTAATCATTTACGTCAAATACAAGAAAACTTCCTTATTAATGATTTATTGAACCTCTAATAAAAGAATAATAATTTGATTTATTATTCAGTGGAGCACAATATGAAATTTTTATAAGTTATTTTCACTCAGTAAAATAATGAATGATTTTAATTGATTATCAATAAGTTATTCAAAATGTTTGTTATTCTGATAATGACAAACTCTGTTGTGATATTTAAAGCTGATCCCCAAAAATATGTTAGAGCTCTCTCTTGTCTTGAAGTAATGACCAGAGTCCCTAAATCCTCAATAGTTAACTTTTCCTTATAATCATGGTAATTATAAATATCACTAACAGATTTTTCATTGGTTGCCAGGACATGATTTTTCCATCGAAATAACTCCCGCTTGACTCATACTAAAGTAGCAGTCTGACAGTATTATGCTTTAAGATCTAAGTGCAATGGGGATGCTTTGGGAACTAGTATTTTTACATCTCTCTTTAATTTTCTTTGTGTTTGAAATGTGAACAACGAGGCAAAAATCTCAAAGCGTAGGCAGTTTTTGAAGTGCCGACAACTCCGGTATTTTTGCGGAGCTTCTACCCCTCCTCTCACCCACACCCACTTTCCAACTTAATTCATTTGTTACTTATGTGAATGTAGTGACAAATAGTAAAAAAATAGTAAATAGTAGGAAAAAAATAGTAAATAAATTGAATGGTAAGGCAAATATGGATTGCTTTTTTTTTTCTTGGAGCTATAGGGCTCGCCAAAGTCAAGGTCATTAGAGCCCTTGGCAAATATAGGAGCATTGGGGAAGACGTTTCCAGAATAATGATATATTAATTCCAACATTATGGATAAGTATAACGATCACAGTATAATACGTAATAATCCATTCATTTGTTATAATATTTATAGATTTGTGTACTTTATTAAAAATATTAACCTTTTATGAGGATTACAGCAAGGTATCTAAACGTTTGTAGCTCGTTAGATCCTTGTCTAAAATTAGGTATACCATTAATTATACTGCAGAAATCTTGAAAATAAAGCGACACTACCCTGGTAGCAAAAGCTAACACTGGGGATGCCCACATATATAAACACATTACCTGCCTAAATTACGTAAATTCGTCATTATTTGCGAAATTAATAAATTTGAATAAAGGATTATTCCCATATTTATTTTGATTTTATCTCTTAATTACTTCATTAATCAAGGAACCTCCACACATAAATCCTTTTGCGTTCTATGGAATATAAAGTAATTGTTAAAATATAGTAACTCCATGAATAATATCACTTGTTTACATGCGATCCTTCGTTCCGTAGTGTAGCCACTTCGTAAATTTTCGAAGTGTTTTAAAAGATTTCGTGCAATGTAAAGGACTGGAGTTTGAAAATAAGTATTCAGCATGTAATGCAAATTTCATTTAAGTGTATACAAGTGGTGTCTATTAATGGTAACAATTAATATGATAGGTTACACAAGTTACGCTGTGGACTAGTGAACATCTACTCATTGTTATATAGGTTTTGGAGCAACATTTAATATCATGTTGTACAAAATCTGCCACCCAATGCGTGAATCACATGTGAAAATTCTAAGTGACTCGAGAAAGCTGCGGCAAAGACAATGTATACCACTGCCTTGGGTCTAGCTATATGCAGAACCATGATTCATAAAATTCGACAGTGTCTAAAAATGATAGGTATGAAAAAATCAATGATATTGCTTTTATTGAACATTACAAAATCCTAAATCTTAATGTGATTTTTTTTCTTTTTTCGGAGAGAAATAAATGCTATAAGAGCTCAAGACACAAAAATACTGTCTCAACACTAGATTCTTTGGTTTATTAATAACAGCATATGTCCGCTATGGTGTGACCTGCCTCAAGATTATTTTACAGATTTTTCTTTGAATTATGTCTCCATCACAACTTTGTACAAGATGAAACTATTAAGAAAAAGTTCAAAAAGGTATTACAATATGAAAACGTTAAAAACATTATTGCTTCAAATAGTTTCGGGGACTGTGCTTCACCAATGAAGGGTTTTAATGTTCTCAAGAAGTAATTGCTTTAATCATGTGTGGGTTAACAATATGTGCATGGCAGGTTCATACAGGCAAGAACATATTCAAAATCTTTATCTAAAGAAAATTATTGAAAACTAGGGATATGTTAAATGTTTCATGTAATTGGTACAAAGGATGTATTGAATCTGCAATCGGATAATGATCATTTATATAACATCAAGATCTTAAAGTACAGATTTTAATCATCATGGTAGACGTTAATAATATAAAGAAAACTCTCGCAAAAAACTTTTGATCCACCATGTGGACTATATCAATTTACAAATAACATTTAGTGTTGCTGCAATAAGATTCCTAAAATTTTGTGTATTTTAGTACATTTTATTTATTTTTAGTACACTTTAATATAAGCTTGTTCATAAGAACGTTTTTTTACTTATTTTATTTCACAGCAAATATGTGAGTGTTGATGAACATGACATATTTTAAGATGATTGTACAAAATGGATGTGTCGGCTGGCATTTTACAAAAGTGAAACTCTTAAGTGTAGGTAATCCATGATCATATGGTGCTTTACACAACCATGTGGAAATGGGGGCTGACATGGTTTTGGAATTCAATTCTCGGCAAAAATCTTTTAATGCACCGTAGGTACAATATCTTGTAAAATTTTGGAAATTAAATTGATGTGCAATCAGGTGTTGAACAAGTTCCTTGTTGGACGAGGTATACTCTTATTTCATTGTCATATCGTTGAATTGAATACATGTATTTTATTAAATAAGAATTTTCCTCCCAGAACTTGATTATCATTGAATTTCAGTAAGGTGTGGACACAAATCATAAAACGAGAACTACTGGATACTGTTATATCCATCGTATATCAGTAATTTTTTTACGGTCCCAGTTGACTCTGTCTGTTATTTTAGTGATTTATCATTTTACATTTAATTAATGTAAGCGCTGGAACGCCCCGAAGATAATAGGAGGCAGGTGGGTATCCGTTATAATAGATACGGGTAGCTCAGTGAACGTCGTTGACATACGAGTTAATATATCAAACTAAAATGCGCAGTTCTCAACGAACACAAAGGGCAATTGATAATACTTTGCTAATACCGAAAGTTCAAATAGAAATAGAAGTGGATCTAGGGCAGGAGAAATTCTATGTAGATTGTGTCGTGATGGAAAATAGTGTGATCACTCTGTTGTTGGGAACCCCGTTTCTCAATTTCTTTAATGTAACAATTTGTACGAGAAAAATGCATTAATAATCATACGAAGTGGCGCAGAAATCTCAATACCATTTGTGGACGAGTGGTTACTTACTCAATCGGGCATGAACGAATTAGAAGGAGTAGAAACTCCGAAAAAATCAAAATTGAAAGCACTTCACGACACTTGGATTCAGGAATTATGTATGAAACGTCTGGAAACGTTTTGTGAGGGTGCCGTAGATGAAGTAAGAGATCAATTCGCAACGTGTGGAGAATTAGAACAGAAAAAAACAAATACAACAACAGTTGGTTAGATCTGAGGGAGGCGAGGGTCACGATGTGATGATTACTAACTTGTCCGCAGCACCGCAGTGTGTACATAAGGGAAAGATGCTTGCAATTTCTCAGTCAAAGTCAATTAATAACAAGGGAGGAAATTTGAACTTTGTATTCTAATCTGATATTATTTAAACAGTGGGAAACGTTCCAGTAATTGGTCGGAGGGATAGAAAAAGACAAAATATTGAATCTGAAATACAACATAATATTAATTCTGAGTTGAGTGAGGAGCAAAAAGACTTAATGAGTAAAGTTTTAACTAAATTTCGAGATATTTTTACCGTATCTCACGCAGAATTAGGGAGAATGGATTGGAAGTTCATAGAATAGACACATGTGACGCCGCGCCAGTAACGCATGCACCGTATCGAGCATCACACGCGGAGCACGATTACATCAATTAACATGTGAGGGAGATGTTGGAGTTTGGGATTATTCGTCCTTCCATAAGTGAATGGGCGTCTCCATTTGTGCTCGTCCGAAAGAAATGTAATAGTTTAAGATTTTGTGTGGACTATCGTAAACTAAACTCTGTTACTCGTCCTTGCATGTCCCCACTTCCATTTATAGGAGACCTATTCACTTATTTAGGAGAAGCTAGATACTATGCATGTTTAGATTTATTGAGTGGTTATTGGCAGTGTTTGGTGGCAGAGGAAGAAAAAAAGTAAACTGCTTTTATCACACCAGATTGTTTAATGGAATTTAATTGTGTTAGTTTTGGTCTAATGACAGCTCCTACTACTTTTCAAAGATTTGCTGATTTTTACAGAGAAATGCGCTGGAAAGAGGCAATTGCATATTTAGATGATGTAGTATTTTTGGTCGTACATTTGAAGAATTAATTGAAAGGATAATTATGTGCAAACTATAAGGGGCCATTCGAAGTGTTAGCCAAGACTTCGCCAGTTCATTATCGTATAAATGCTCATCGGCGCAATGAGGAATTCAATACAAGTGGATGTAGCCAACGTAATCACTTCTTAGAGAAGCAAGAAGACTTCACTTTTTGTGTCAGCTGTCGAGTAGGACGTATCGCACCTCGAGTACATGTATCAAACACGTCTGACCAAGTTTTTGTGTCACAAGCCTAACGGCGCATAACTATACGCTAGGATCTCTAGTAATCGACCCTGAATGAGTTCATTAACGCACAGAATTTAACGTAACTTCGTTTGACAAAGTTTGTAACTGGTCTTTGCCACCAAAGTGTAAAACTGTAAATTCAGTGTTCCATCCAGAAAAGGAAGTGCGACTACCGAACACCAAGACAATTCATTTCTAACGGAAATTTGGTTACGGGCCTTACCGGGACAAGATAACTGAAGAATTTCCCACATCTACGACAGTCGCTCGCGAGGGAGCAAACGTCCATGTGCCAGCAAATTATTTTCAGAGTAGACCACAAACACCAACTGGAGCCAGCACCCCTCTTCCCCTCTACCAGATCCGAGGATCGACTACCTGATGCAAGCCATCAGCAATCTCACAAAACAACTAGCACAGTTGAAGGTACAAATCTCCCAGCCACGATATGCATCAACAAGAGGTAATAATGAACAGCGTAACTACCTACCACGTTCCAGGTCTAGGTGGCCCGCGAGAGACGTGTTTTGGTATCAGGCCAGATTCGGGAACGATGCCAAGCGGTGCCTGACTCCCTGCGCGTTTTCAAAAAACGCACCAATTCGCCATCCAACGCGAGGTTGACGGGCGAATTAAATTTGTGTAAGAAATTATATGGAAAGCGACCATATGAGTACGAGAAAAACACTCAGTTACATTTTTTAGTAGACAGGGTCAGACGTGTCGATAAATTCCAAAACAACATTGGTAATTAGTAGTAGAACCGACCGGACTTACCCTCAGCGCCGCCAATGAAACAGACATCAAAACCTTTGGCACTGCGAACTTAAAATTAAATTTAACGCTTTGTCGCGCTTGTGCATGGCGCTTCCTAGTCGCAGAAGTTGAGGACCCAATCATCGGAGTGGATTTCCTGTCCTACTACGGACTAGAATTGAATTGATAAACAGGACACTTCAAAGACCAGAGTATCGGGATCACGACAAATGCGCAATACCACCCATGTAATGCACAGCAATCAAAGTTAGTGAAGTGAAAAATAAAAACTTCACGGCGATAATCAACAAGTTTGCCGGAGTTATACAAACCAGCAGGAGCGCCGAGCGAGGCAAAACTAGATACCGTGCACTACATACCGACTACGGAAGGACCACCGATCACGTGCCGACCACTTAGACTAACTCCCGACAAACTTGAAATTGTTAAAAAAGAAAACGAGAACTTGGTTAGAGCTGGAATTGTACGACATTCCCGTAACCCGTGGGGGTCGCTGTTACATCTAGTAAGGAAAAACGACGGGACTTATCGTCCCTGCGGGGATTATCGAAGACTCAATGAGTGAACAGTGTCCGACGCATATCCCATGCGACACTTACACGACTGCACGCATAATACAAACGGGTGCAAAACTTTTCAAAGGTATATCTCGTAAAAGCCTACCATCAAATAACAGTAAATCCCGCCGACATAGATAAAACGGCAATTGTAACGCCGTCGGATCCCTTGAGTATTTGCAAATGCCATTTGGATTAAAAAGTAGTGCTCAAACATTCTAACGCTTCATGGATCAAGTCACCGAGGGATTACCATTTATATACGTGTACATAGATGACATATTAGTATAAAGCGCGAAAGAGGAAGCAAACAAGACCCACCTCGAAATACTCTCCCAAAGATTAAAAAGATACAAAGTGATTATAAACATCCAGAAACCCGCGTTTGGGGTAACAGAATTGAATTTTCTAGGATACACAATCAACCCTGAAGGTATTCGACCTCCGGAAGATCGGGTGACGGCTATACCGAATATGGAACCATCAACCACTACACGCGCAATGAGGCGTTTCTTAGACATGTTGAATTTTTACAGACGATTCATCCCAAAGGCAGCAATACCGCAAACAGAACTGATAAACGCAATCGGAGGTGGGTAGAAAAATTGAAATAAACCATTTCCATGGGATGACACCCTTCACGATGCGCACCGAACCTGCAAGGAGAGCCTGGCGAACGCCGTCACGCTAATACCCCCACACAATGATGCCCAGCTGGCGTTATTCACCGACGATACCGCCACCCATGCCTACAACAGGTACAAAACGAATAGCTGCCTATCGCCTTTTTCAGTAAGAAATTAATCGCTAGACGCAGATGCCTACGTACTATCGCGAACGTCTAGTGTACAACATTTCATTGGCATTGGTTCAAGGGGGGCAATGTAAAAATCTTCACGGATCACAAGCTGTTAATCTACGCGTTTAAGCAGAAAAGGGAGAAGTTACCCCCACAGCAATTAACCCAACTACAATTTATTGCACGATTTTCCACTGACATAGAACATATTAGCGGGGAAAAGAATGTCGTTGCTGACACACTCTCAAGAGTGGAAACTATAATCTTGTTAAACGACGCCAATAAATTAGCACAACTTCATGACTACGATGAAGATTTACAAGAACGTTTTGCAATAACACCGGATGAATTCACCCAACAAACTCTCCCGAATTCAAACTACATCTTGACGTGCACAGAAGGACGCCCGATAATGCCATTTACCAATACGCAATGAAATTTTTAACGAGATTCATAATCTATCACATCCTCGTAGAAAAGCAACAAAAATATTTTTGGCCTGGGATGAATAGCGACATTAAGATGTGGACTGAAGCATGTACAGACTGTCAAAAAAATAAAGTTTATCGACTTACGAGAACCCCGTTAGCTACATTCAAACCACCGGAAGAAAGATTTGACACCGTACATATCGACAGAATAGGGCAACAACCATCATCAGAAGGATATCAATATGCCTTTACGATAATAGATAGATTTACACGGTGGGTGGAGGTAATTCCTGTCACGGATATGACATCCGAAAAAATAGGAGATGCATTCCTACACGGATGAGTATCGCGTTACGGGATTCCTTGGAAGATCATCACCGATCAAGGGAGACAATTTGAAGGACAATTATTTCAAGAATTACCGCTAAGACTAGGGATACACCGTAGCAGAACCTGCGCATTGCACCCACAGGCAAACGGGATGATCGAAAGATTCCATCGGCAATTGGAAGCGCCATTACTATCACACAACACTACGTGCACGAAATCACTACCACTTGTAATGTTAGGATTTACAGCAGCCTATCAAAAAACATTTAAAAGCTTCAACTGTAGAATTAGTTTACGGTAGAACGCTAACATTACCCAGTGATTTATTTAATTAATTCAACAACCATGACGCACAAACAACAAGAAGCTACCTTCAAAATTTAGCACATTACATGCAACAAATAGAGCCAGTAACACCGAGAATTCGGGAAAACCAACCCTTCATTCATAGTGACATGGAAAATGCAACGCATGCATTCCTCTGAAACACACCATTTAAAAAAGCATTAGTACCGTCATACAAAGAACCTTATAAGATCATGGCTAGATCTAACGACGGTAAAACCATGGGTATATTTGTTAACAACAAAAACTTACGATGGAGAATTTGAATTTGACTTCGTTTTATTAATAGTTAGTCAATTTAATTAACGTTGCAGTAAACGTTAATATTGACCTATTTTCTATTTTATTTTGGAGGAATATAATCCATCATCACTTCGAACACGAGTTATGATTTTTAATTAAATACATTCTGATTTAGAATTTTAATTGCTCAATAATTTAACATTACTTTTGTATACTATGATAAGCTGTGAAACCTCGATTTCCCCTTTCATGCCAGTACTAATGCAAACCGCGCCATATGTCATTGTAGTGTTCAATTAATAAGTTACCAGCCGTAATAGTTGCTGGAATTAATTTTCTGATATTGAGCCAGATGAGTAAATGACAAATAATTTCGTCTCACGTGAGCGCTGTGTGAAAATGTTATTTAATCCAACTAATTTAATCTTTGATATAGTTGAATTTACAAAATTGTAACAGATTGCTCTCTTTTGTATTAGTTCTTTTGCGTAACGGCGATTTTCGAATCTCACCACCAGAGGGCGAGAACTGCGGCCATGGTCTCTCAACTTTCACTATACCAGAATAGTTTTGATCAAATCCTAGGTCGATTTATCTAAGCCGATGTGATCTCGGTGCAACCGATCCTCTCCGATTTTACCTTTGACCCAACTCGATATAAGGTTGTAACGGACCTTGTGTGTAATTATACGCATGTTCTTGTGAATGCCAGTAACCATAAATGTTGTGGGCGTGTGGTTCAAAATTCCATATGTATTTTCGTCCATGTGAAGAATTATTTTATTCTTTTCTCTCTTCTTTACCTTTCATCTTTGGGTAGTTGTTTAGCTTTTTCCATCGACGATTCTTTCCATTGCCTTAGAAGTGTGCCTGACGCTGTTTATTATTCTCAAAGGTGGACTAAGAATAATCGTAGGACATAAAAATGGGAGTAGTTCTAATCAACTGTCTATATCGATTCCAGAAGTAGGAAAAATTCCTGGAAATATTCAATATAGAAGACGGTAGAAGAAGTGGAGCACTACAACGTTCATCTTCCTTGAGCCACAATGTTTTACTTGAAATACTAGAACCGATATTAATAATACACCTTACTTACAAAACAAATAAATAATAGATAACGAAATATAAAATTTTGCTGGTTATTATTGCTCATGAAGTCTATCTGTGCATATTATGAAATTTATTTTGTTTCCTTATATACCTCATGCAGTCTCCCTTTCTCATCCGTTTGCACAATTGAAACTTATTGAGTTCATTTGCTGTTTTATTTGTTTATGTGCCCAATGAAACAGTGTTTTAATAAGGTATCATTGTAAAAATGATATAACCATTACAACACAATAAATAAAGGGAGAGTCGGGGTTCGGCCCATTTTTATTTTCGAGAAATATACACAAATCCTCCATAAAGGAAACGCAACAATTGTAATGTTTGGTTTAATTATTTATTTACAAGAAAATACTCTCCACAATTACTCAAAATGAAACACAACCCATCAAAATCTTTCCCTGGCACATTCCCATTACACAGTATCCCCTCAAAATACACAATCTTAATACTATACAATAATACATAATATATCTGTTCCCTTTGATCACTTCAGACAAATGAAAGCTGGTTTATGGAATGTTCAAGTTAGTAATCATCAGATAAATCTAGACATTTTTGAACACAAAACCCATTTACAGTGGCTCTTTGTCTTTGACACCATTATTAATAACAATTAATTAGGGCCACAAGAGTCTTTGGCGACGTCACGCGCACTGTGTCATTATTCACTGGCACTTGATAATGCTAACAGTGTACTGTACGCAGCAATTCATGCAGTTACCTTGTTGTCTGAAAGCTTGACCTCCAGCAGTGGTTTACGCTCGTTCATTGATGCGTAGATACGCTCGTTCATCGATGCGTAGACCTTCCGCTACCTAGGTTCATTCCCAACGACCACAGTGGTCGCCCGGAAACCCTCCGAGGTGAATGTGAGATGTCATTAACGTCATCAGCTAGCAGAAATTGACGAGGACGTTTAGGCTTAATGGCTGTAATACTATTCATTGCATTTGACCGCTCGACAAAATGTTCATCACTCACGGAATAAAAACTTTCAACGTCATTCACGAACTCGTATTTAAGTACTTCGTTGCACGCTGACTGACGAAAACTAATAAATGATCAACTGGTACAACTCATTAGAAAATGAGCTCAAATGGAGTGATCACCGGGAACTTGTCCAGTGTCATCCAGCCGCACTCTGACTGAAGTAATCAGTCAGATATGATGAATAATAATACAATCCAAATAATGCTAAGTGTCAAAGACACTGAGAACGGATATTGTCTGGTCTCTGATCTAATGTAATGCTCTGATGATCTAATGTAATGTAATGTTCTAATGTGTCGGGAGTGTCGCTGCTCCTTGTTTAAATAATCACGTTCCCACTTCGTGGCCCAAAATTTGAGAAAACGACTCCTCCTTTTGTGACGTACCTGGGTTTTTTTGACCAATGACTTATCATTTTTCTTCTCACTTGACTCGCCTCTGATTGGCTCACTTTCGACGAGACGTATTTAAATTTTCACCAATAGCGATGTTTGTTAAAACTGACGCTACTTCTCTCCAAACCCTAGTAATTTTCCATCCGTCTACAACCTTCCTCTTTCCATATGGCAATATTTAATTTTGACAAGGAGACATCATTCCCCGGCGCTCCGACAATACCACTTTATTTTTAACGCGTCGGTCAAATTTAACTCGCACCTCTTTCCACTTCGAGCCCCAAAACTTATTTTTGCGCGGTTGCTTCCCACTCCACTGTTCTGTCCAAGATAACTCGCCTTTATCGTTTAAACACTTGGCACGCACCCGGGCGGTCAGAACCCTTCTCTTTCTTTACCCAAGCGTCTCTACCCGGTGTCACTCGTCTTGTATTGTATGAACATGGGTTACTCAGGACAACGAACAGCCTTCGTTCTACTTCGTCCTTTCTCACAATTAAAAACCCATGTCGTTTCACAGCTCTACTAATGGAAATTTCCTTTTTGGCAAAAGGTCCTATAACCACCCCTCGGTTCCTTTTCTTTTACAAAAGCACTCCTTCGTCCTTATCCTCATAACTTGTCATCACCTATCAATTACTTAATTTTAAATACTCATGACCGTCTTCTATCCTCACTTTATTTTGATACTGTCCATATCCTTTTCCAAAATTACTAGGAACCTTTTTTTGAAAGATGCTCGCACAGCTGCCTGTCATAAATTATGGGTCACGTCCGCGCGGGCTCGAGCGAGGGTAGACCCTTCCTCAGAAGTCTACTGTCTGACCTCACGCCCCCCTTTCCTCCAGGCTCAGCTTCGAAACGCTCTCACCTGTGCGTCGTTAAGTGCAATTATTCAAAAGTGTTTCATTTATCATTTGATTTAAATCGGATTTCTTCCGTTATTTATAAAAAGATGTTGATAAATAATTATTTATTACAGTATATATTTAAGCTGATGTGTGAGTGTATTAATGTTAGCAGACAAATTAGATACTAAGAATGTATATTAATGAAATGTGCTCAAGTGAAAATTGAGTAATACTAATATGTAATTTCAATGTCTGCTTTAATATCTTATTTCGTGAAGTGGTATTACTAAAATGGCTAGATAATTTATTAACTGATACATTACCCAAAATACCATGCTGTAGCAATTGCTCGTCAAGCTAGTTCTTCCATATATGTTAGTTTTATAGACACCGTTTGGTATCTCATTGAAAACTAGAATAAGTACTGTCCTCTGGATTAACAAGGTGGTGTAGAAATTTTGTTTAGTTATCCGTCCAGTATAAAATGTTTTAAACATTTTTAAATAATATATCTCTAAGCGCACCTAATGTGTTGAAAGTATTAATTAACTGAAAGTTAGTTGTTCAATGACGAATTTAGATAACTTGAGTCGGATATTGGTGAACAAAATAAGAAGGAAACATCGTTTGTTTCTTGTGAGAAGTGTCCGATATGAGCTTAGTGACATATAACTGTTCCTACAGGGATCCACGGTAATAAAGTTAATGATGTGTGCTTTTCCTGTGTCTTTTGTTCCCTCGAATTGAACTTGGACTATATTACCACGAAATATTTGTCGATGAAGTATTCTTCCAGAAACTACTCGGCCTTTTCCCATAAAATAGGATGATTCCAATAATATCTTTTAAATCATCAACGTCAAAAGTAGTCTTTAGAAATGAATGGAAAAGGATGTTCATCTATCCACGCCCTCCTTGGGAACAATAATATCAGTTAGATATTACAGTGCCCAACTCATGAAATTAAAGAATTCCTCAAGAGTAAAAGCATACGTAGTCTCTTAGTTCGGATTGTAACTAATAACGATTACAATAATAATTTTTGAAGAATATAGATCGTAACAGTGATGTATAGCGATTCATAGTACCGGCGCTGGTTATAGTAACAAGGATATCATCGTAATTATAATCGAAAAATTTTGTCTTGTAAGTTTATGTTCGAAAAATGTCATCTACAAATTTCGATAATAACTTATTTCTGTATAAACACATCTCTTGACTGAGTCATTTAAGAGCAAGTTGTCTCCGAAATGTCTCAGAAGCTTATAATAATATCTTGACAAACATTGATGAAAGAGAACCGAACATCAGTCCAGTATTCATGGTAATTGAATATTTGTGCTTGTTGAATACTGCGAATTCCGGATAAATAGGGTGGAACTTGTTTGCAGATAAGTTATATTCATGAAATTCCTGCATTACTTCGGTCGAGCAGTCACGTTTGATTTCCAGAAGAGGAGAGGAAGATGGTAATTGGCAGATCCATTTTCTTACTACAGTCTGTTGCATATTTGCCTCCGAACACCAGTATTGGTACCATTCAAAATATTTCTGATCTTTCTGTTGATACTCACGGAAGAGATGTGTTTTGGGATAGAATGCGATTTCATAACTAGTAGGTTTCTTTGGCATCTTTTCATGTTGGAAAATACGTATACTTCTTTTCTTTGCCAGTTTTTACATTGGAACCTCCCAGAGGAACTTTAATGTTGTGTTTTGGAATTTTGGCTCCTCTTTCTTCTAATAATTTCAAGAATCCCTCTACTTCATGTAGATCTCTCTGGTTGTAATTGTTTGTAGGTGCATGTGCATAGATAAATGTATAAGATCCGTTTCCTGATTTGATCGAGAGCAGTGAAATTCTTTCCGAAGGAGATGAATGGTCTAATAATGAGTTATGATATTTCTTACAACCGCAAATCCGGTGCCAAATTGAGATGGTTTATTAGGTAAGAGGTTTGCTGGTTTGCCTCTGTAAATTCTATAGTTCCTGATTCAAAATGATTTTCATCAGTGTTCCTTGTTCTTACTGTGCTTATCGTAGGTTACTCTCTATACCTTTGATTCTAATGATCACCTACGACAGCTTGAATATTATACATTGGTTATTGTCACAGAGGAATTCTTTTACATGGTCGTTGGTTTTCTGTTGTAAGAATTATTTGAGTTTCTGGCACGAGTGTTTACTGACTACTTAGTTCAAAGGGCATACTTAGTTCAAAAGTTTTTGGATTCATAGTCATTATTTTTGAAGGTTTCAAACCCCCCGTTAATACGTTGGATACGGACCCCCTTAGCCACCCTGGGCGCCTCAGTCTTCTCCTAGCGGACTCAGGCGACTCATTCGATGTTACGAATTACTCGGAAGTCTTCGAAAATAAAAACGGAGTAGTAGCTCCGATAACGAACAATATATATGTCATGTTCGGTGCTCCCGACAAAACGAAAGTTTCGATGAAGAAAAGAATCTCACGTGCCTCGAAAAATCTTTGAAGGCGTGAGCTCGCGAAAATTTTTAGAAGAATAATGGGCTGAAGGAAAATTTCCATTTCTTAAATGGGTTTCCTCCCCTTCTACATGTCTCTCCCCACTTCCAAACTCTTCAAATTTCGAAATCCACGTGACGGAGGCTTCCAATCACGCAGATGTTCCTCCTTACCGTGCCACGGTTCTGATTGGGGATTTTGGAGATTTTTGAACGTTCTTTAACCGTTCTTTTGCAACGTTTTTTCTAGAACAAGTCGCAACTTGTTCCTTCCGCCTGTGTGTTCCTTTAACCTCTCTCATTTATACAACCCGGGATACTCGTCGTCCCACACCCTCACTCACCTACCATTTCTTTACAGCAATAAACTCTTTCTCCAACAGGTCTCAGCTTGCACTCTCGCCAGATGTAGGCTTCGCTTCGTCCTACAACTCAACGGCGATTTTTAAATTTCGTGGAGCGAGGAAGCTCCCCTCCCCCGCTCCGTCGCTTGTTCTCCGTATTGGAACGACTGAACAATGCCGATTTCTACTATTTAATTGTTAAATTATTCAAATCTAACAATATATATATATATATATATAGTAAAAAATAATTAGTTGTAGTATTTATGAACCTTTGAGTCATACATTTTTGGAGTCTAAGATAATCCGAAAATCTTGAATCTTGTGACACGAAGCGCGCAGACTCGCAAGCTCGTTTCAGCAACTTAAAATAGGTCTGGTGTGTTTTAAAATAATAGCAATAAGGGATGACACGACGGAAACAATATTTGTTCGAAGCACACTTTTAGTCGAGGTTGTAGGGAAAAATAAATATTTAGTGGTATTGAGAGGGACATGGGAAATCGTAATTTCTTATGTATAAAGAGGCGCAAAATTAGCTGCTCTCGAAAATTGCAGCGTGTTGAAAAACGAAAACACGTTCTATCAATTTTGAAAGGAGGAAGGGATACGTTAAAAGGTGAGAGAATGGAAAGGGTAAAATAGCTTTCGAAAATCGGTGTAAGAGAAGAGCTGTTTTTGTTTGTGTGACGCGATTCATCTAAACGAAGGGGTCACACAGGCAGATTTGGGGAATGGAAGTCTGGATTTCAGACATAAACAAAACATAAGATAAGAGAAGGGAAGAAATAGCCATCGGAATGAACCCTTAGACGCTGCGAAAGGGTGGTAAGAGAATGAAGATTCCTGAGAAAGATATAAAGGGGCTTAACTTTGTAAATTTAGGAGACACTGGAATGAATGGATTCTTGTGAGGAGACTCTCCTGTAGAAGCAGACAAATGCAAGTGACGTGAGGAACGAGAGGTCTGGATATTGATGTAGACAAAACAAAGGAAGAGGGGAAAGGGTGCAGATCATCCAGGGTAAGCAAGCAAGGAGAAGGTTATAAATGTTTAGCAGTCTTGTCAAATTTAAGTGTTATTTGGAAAAGGGGAGAGAAATAGGTTCCTTTTAATGGAATGAATTGACTTTTGTGATATTGGTCCGTCACAAGACGAAGTGGTGTTAGTTAAAACAAGCAACGTTATTGGATCACAAATAAATACGTCACAGAAAATTTTAACCAATTGGAGGAAAGCCACGCTAGGGAAAAATTGTTAGGAATAGGCTAAAACAAGGAGTGACGTCAGCGTAAGGGGGTGGACTTCGTTGTTCAGTTCCATCAGAAGAGTGGGGTGTTGATTATTTAAGATTGGAGCAGAGACAGTACAGATGCTTTTCGATATCAGATTATCATCATGACTCTCAGTATTTGCATTACAGATCATGATTCGTTGTATTATTATTATTATTATTATTATTATTATTATTACGATTTCTGAAATCGAGTTTGTCATTATGAGCATTGTTACAAAACTTTTGATTTGATTACTTTTCTTTTGATCGTGATTACGATTTCTGATGTTGAGTTTCATCAGTATAATCATATTCTATTAAAGAGACGTTTTGAGCGTCAATGCAAAATTAGCGACGCTTCTGTTTATTTTATAATATTGTTTTGTTCTGAGAAGTTAAATGACGTTAATGAGGACCAGTTAACGCAGTTATCGGGTGAACGATGAACAATCTGACTTTATTAAGAGTGAGGAAAAAATTATTACGGGAGTAGGAATACACTCACGTAGCCATCAAGGTTCGCCAAAGAGTCTCGTGGAAAGTTGTAACTTTGATTATTGAGATGCTTTATGTTAAGAAGAGCTACAATAGTGAACTGTGGTAAAATTTGTGTGATAAACGATGTTAAAGAACTTTAAAATATTCCAAACGGACTCTTTCCGTTAAAGTGATAAAGTCAGTGTTGTATAAATTGGTAGAATTAACTGCATGTCTTTTTGGGGGAAGTGCTTAAAGAGGAAACGGGTGAAATGCCTTGTTGTATTGTGTGATTTTGGTAAAAATAATTAAACCAATACTTATAAAAAGCTGTGTTATATATATATATAGTGAGATTGAATAATTTTGTGATTATATATATATATATATATATATATATATATTGTGAGATTGAATAATTTCGTGATTAAAATGAAGAAATCATCCCCGTTCGGGCGTTTTAAATTCGAATAACGTGCGATAGAGCGGGGGAGGAAAGTTTTCCTACTTTCTAAAAATTTAGAAGTTCACCGTTGAGAAATGTGACAAAAGAAACATTCACATCTGGCGAGGCGCAGTGACCCGCGATGAGCTATTTGTTGAAGAGAAAATTTATTGCTGTTTAGAAATTGCAAGTAAGCGAGGGAGTGGGTAAAACAACCCACCCCGTCCGTATAACCAAGGACACGTCGGGGCAAGGAGCAAGTGGTGACTTGTCAGGAAAAAAACGTTGAAAAAGAGCGGTTAGATATAGTTCAAAATTACTCAAAATTCCCAATCAGAATATAGGCACAGGAGGGCATTGGAAGTTTTTCGTCACGGGAAGTTCAAAATTGGAAGACCTGGAAGTGGAAAAAGAGGTGTAGGAAGGGATGAAGTCCATTTAAGAAATGGCAAATGAAAATTCATGATCAGATCAGAGAGACGAGATGAGAGACACGAGATTTTTTCCGCGAGAAATAGGATCAGAGACACGAGATTTTTTTGCGGGAAGTGAAGACTTGTAGATTTTTTANTTATTTTCGAAGTTATCTGACTAGCTCATGATGTCCGATGAGATTTCCGAGTTCGCTATTTTCCGGAACTAATTCATCAGTCTTTGGCTAGCATTTTCGGCAGCAAATTCTAAATCCGTGACGCGACAAAATTCGTACGAAAAATATGTCCATTCGGTGGGCTCTTCCGAGAAACCATGGACCGCCATTGAAATTGAACCATGATGGTTTGGGTCCACGCCGCTCCTGAGGGCATCCAGGCAGCATAGTTTGTGGGAGGAAGGCACCACCAGGTTTGCTGGCGCTAGTGACGTCATTAACCGGAAGTCGTTCTGAGATCGAGGCCAGGCGGTTGACACACCCTCCACTCAACACTGCACTGCTTGATTGGTCATGAGGTTGAAGTATTTCACGATTGTTGGTGGCATCCAACACATATCGTCATGCGCTATTGTGAGAAGACGAGTGCGGATGTTATTGCTCAGAGGGGCTCCGAACTTTGGACTTTATGATTAATGAAGAAGGCCCAATTAGCAAGAAAGAACTCCACTTAATTATATCTTTTAAATATAATATCAATGTAATTGCATTTCAAGAAGCAAGAATTATTGTAAATTCAGTGTTTGTTTTATTTGTCAAAGGAGAGATTATTTTAATGTTTATTGAAGATGTTCAATTTGTTTAAAATTTATGTTTGTCGTTGAGAAGTCGAAAGCTAGTGACGCGAAACAATTAGAAAAGACCAGATTGGTGGAATGCGTTGTGCGTGAAGAAGGAGTGGGGGTTAGTGCCAAGAAGGGAACAACGCGGCATGAATCGATCTCATTTGTTCGGGGTTGGCAGTACCGAACAAGCGATCTCTACGAAATCGAGATACCTTACTAGATGTTATGTTGGTCACACGTGAGCGAGTGCAGTGTCTTACGAAAGTTTCCGCAAATGTGATTGGTTTTATTTTTCGCACAGTTACAAATATTTCCGGAGTGTTGTATCGAGGTAGTTATTGGGATACGTGTTTGCGAAGGTGTTTTCTGATTTTGGTATATTTCGACTTTTGACTCTTCTAATGTTTTCTTCTTTTTGTTTTTCGGCACAGTTTCAGTTTTCTCGATCTTTTTGGCGACACTGACTACGTTTTGGAGTATTCTTCTTCTTGATTTTTTGACAACAGGCGACAATTTTTTTAATTTTTTGACAACAGGCGACAATTTCTGGATTACGGCACTTATATTAAATCACATGGATAGAGCACGGTAAGTAAATAACATTTCAAGTACATGTAAAATACAGCTTCAGTTGTATATGTTTATAGATAAGTTGTATATGTTTATAGCCGAGTTTATAGATAATTGTTTAGTACTTCATTTTTTTAAAATCATGACATTAAAAATCAGTCACCTGCTCACTCATACTACCTTACACTAACCTAAGGTAGAGTTTCGTCTTCTATTAAACTTTTCAACCTTCCCATCACTCGTACGGAAGAATTCTGTCCAACATTTAATATCCAAAATTCCTTAAGGACTAATTCATGAAATATTAATAAAATATTTAATTTAATGAATATGACAAGATAATTACATTCGAAGTAATTTACTTGCTTGCAAACACATTACACTCCATTTTAAAATTGTGACAGGTACATAGGGCAACCAACAGATAAAAACTTACTTCAGCTCTGGTGGTGGCACGCGGCAATGGGGTGAGCAGGTATGGCTGAACTGCGTACCCACTGTCTCCCAAAAGTCACATCCCAGGATATTCTCCTCCAGCAAATCTGTCCCGCAGATTGCTATTGGAGAATATCGTCGAACAGTGACTGGAACCACGCGATCTGCACCTGGCAACTGGCGCATTCCAAGAAAAGTAATCTTTTCTGTTCCTAAACAGTTCTGCGTTGTTGCTTCCTACAATAAGAAAATGCATGACATATATTCAATGACAGAAAGCTGGAGGATGATAATGTTTAATACCAAAGTCCATTGAGAATAATTTATCAAAACACAAAACATTTGGAATTCCACATTAATTATACCTGGTGACTGGATCTTAATGTGGGTGCAATCTATGGCACCAACGACTCTAGAAAAATTGGCAATCCTCCTGAAATTGCCAATTACCAAGAGCCTCTCCTCCGTAGATTGTGGCATTTGTATAAAGTCTTCGAATTTCCTTGCGAGGGAACAACACACCTAGAGAAAAGGGGTTATAATACACACATCAAAACAGTAACTTCAAATATGTAGAATAGTCTTACCTCCCAAATCACTCTTCCAGCCACAGACTAACTCACACCACAAAAATCAGCAACTGGCAGAATCACACCACCAGATGCAAAGTAACTCAAAGATATAAGTACTTTGCATTCTGGAGAAACTGCGTGGTTCCTATATTAGGGTAAGTGATACCAAAGAAGTGAGACAAAAAAAACAATACAATGCTAGAACCATAACAGGTTCTGGTACTTACTTTGTGATTCACTCATCACATAGTAATAAATCATCATAAATTTAGTATTCACATGAAGTGGCTTGACGATAAAACTAATAACTTAACAAGAAACTGAACGAGTAAAAACTAAGAAGTGAAATATAATTATTCCTCATAATTTTTTTAAACTCAAAAACAATATGCAATACCGTTAACCGAAATTCTCACCTTTCTGTAGCTGACGAAATATCATCTTGAAGCATTTCCAAAACATCGAAAAATACTTCTTTTACAATCTGAAGCGAAGTGCACTTTTACTATCGTTCAGATCCACAGCAAAATCTGGGCGATATCGAAAACGCCTCGGAACTCGAACAATTAAGTCAAGAAGCATGACAGCTGCCTCTTTGTCATCGTGCAGGTTCCATCAACCGAGATCCATACTCGATACTCAAAGAAAAAACACTCGAAAACACAAATACACAAGGACGCTACGTCACAACACAATAACGACACTCGACAACCAATATGGCGGCGCGGCGCTGGTGTCGACCTCGAAATTTTTAGCCAATCACATCGCTTAGAACAGTCATCCGCAGCTTAGCCAATCACATCGCTTAGCCGCTGCGGTCGTCACAGTTAAACCCACCCCGGTCGATGGGTTTAACTTTAGACTGGCTTTTGGAGAGTTGAACCAAGGAGTTAGGATATTTCGTGTACACGTAACAGTTCAAACTGAGTTAGATGTGGTATAACGTTAAGCTGCCTACCTTGCAACAGTGGACCTAAGTGTTTCAGAGGCAAAGGCTATTATTAGGTTATAAACTTCAGCTTCAAGTTTTGTTTTCAGGAAATCCAATAATATCGATAGTGTAATATTTTCCAAAAGTCTGTGGAATTAATTTGAATGAAAAGTAGTCAATTCTCGTAGTTCCAATTGCAAGTTTCTTGTTGTTATCGCATCAATGTTATTGAATCAAAATACTGGTAAATGTTCAAAGCGTGTCGTTGATTACACTTTTATCTGCCCAATTCTCTGGTAATGTGGTTACAGTGAAATGTCTAAACGAGTTTATATAATCTGAAATACTTTTTTCTTATGAAAATTCAGATTATTCGTACAGGACCGTCCTATGAGAAAGCCCCTTTCATTTCCTTCCTTCGAAATGATGATGCAGTCTGCAAACGAGCTCTCCTTGCAAGCATCCTTTGCTGACCCTTCTCCTTCAGCTGACCCTATCCTGATGTTATAGAGTGGCTTCCGTACAATTTGGAAATGTGTCAATTTTCATTCCATAGTCAACTAGCGCGACTGTTGTTCATTGCTTCAACGTGAAACATTTCATAGGGCAGAAAAATCATGACCTTAGGGCGAATATCACTGACAGACATCTTTGCAACCCAACACTTTTTAATGTTATGAAGCAAATATTTTTGGTTGGAATTTATCATGTTAAAAGTTGTTAACAAGTGCAAATAAATTGGCTCCATTAATTATACAGATGCAGTAAAAAATTACCTCATAACGTTTCGACCTCAGGTGCGGATCATCATAGAATGTTACAAACAAGTAACAATCATTAGGCCAAATATAACAATATGGTAAAATCAAGGTTCGAAAAAATGTTGAAGCCATATTACTACAAATATTATTGCGATTCCGAAAATATCAGTTGCATTCTACGCTCAAATATTTACGGAAATTACAAAGAAATATTGTTCCGCGCTATTTTCTTCTCTATATTAGTATGTTAGGGTATGAGAATTATAATATGGCTCGCGACAGCGAGCCTTGAACAGTTATAAACAATAGTTCGTTCACAGACGGTGATGTTAGGTTTGTTAGTCCCGGCGATTCCGTTTTAAGAAAATCTGTTTCAGTGTGAAGATGGAGGCGATGGTGGAGGTAGCAGCACTCGCGGAAGAATATACGACGAGAAAGGTTAGGATGTTTCCATAATGTTAAATTGGTCCAATCATTTTTTAGCCTGTAGCACTATTTGACCCTCTATTTCCAGAGTTCAGGTCAGGGATTTTCTCATGGGATATTATCTATAATTTGTATTGAAGTGTAATTCTGCGAGGTGTAGTAAAATTCAAATACAATAGGTATTTGTACAATGCATTTCTTATTAGGTAAAAATTACTTTAATCATTGTTGTACCGAAAAAGATATGTAAATTTACATTGAATCAATCGTCAGAACTAGAATATCCTGGTTCATATGTATGACTTACATTCATTGGTGTGAAGAAATATAAATTTCTGCGAGGTTTGCTGTTTGTTCCTTCATATAATAATTGACAGAGGAGGTAAAGTGCTCATAGAATGAGATTTTTTTTTCAGATAAAAATTGTATTTTATTATTATTTCTTTTTGTTGCTCCGTTACAAGCTACACATGTTGGTGCAGGGATCTTTTAAGATGGGTTATACTGTTTTTGATGTGTATATTTAAATATTTATGAACCATCGGTGAATTTCGGAAACAATCTGACTACTATGTGAGAAAAACTGGAGTCAGGTAAAATAATTTAAAGGTATGTATGTATATAAAGGTTATTTTATTGTACTTTTTTCCATGTAAAATGAAAATTGTGTATTTGATGTATTGTAACGATATGAAAATGCAGTTCTTAGCCTATAATTACAGTGTGTTATTCTTGTGCTGCAAGTGTAACAATTCGAAGTGAGTGATATTACATATATTGCATTGTGCTGTTTGTGTATTGGAAATTACTTTCTTCAGATAGGGATGATATATTAATGTCACCATAACCTCTCAGCACAAAATATGTTCTGTAAAGTAACTTCTTTTGAGTTAGTCCTGTAGTATAAATAGAGGTTATATAGTACCTGCATGAACCCCGAACCCTATTTAAGCATATTTATCACGTTGGTAGTACTGAGAACAATTTATCACGTTGGTACTACTGTAAAGTACCCATAATGACTGGTAATTCGAGTAGCAGATTCTGAGGATAAAATATATAACGGTTAATACTAATAAAAACATCAAAATTGTTTCATGTACAGGCTTGCGCAGGGCATTTACCATACTTAATGTATGGCCATCTAATTTACCATCCGTATTATATTTGGCATATATGCCAAGTAACCCTTATTTTTTTCTACTAGGGTGCTGTAAGAATATTGATTGTATTAATAGTCTTATATGTTTCTTATAGCGTTCAAATAATATTTATTCTCACCTTAGATAATTAGTTTTTTTTAATTTAATTTTTCGATCTTTATCCAAGTTGAAATTTTGCAATGCAAGTTACAATATAATGGTATCGCTACAAGACATGGTAATGTTGAGGACACAACTTGAGCTTTGAAACATTTATTTTAGACAATCTTTGGAGAAGTAATGGATTGAGCAACCTGGTTCAGGTACTTCAGTTAAGTTCCGTTCAATAATCACACCACTTTTTGTCTTCCTCCGGATCTTAAGATTATGTCATTCTTCAGAGAGTATAACCCTCTTCCCTTAACGGGCGTTCACCGCTAGAATCTCTTTCCGTCTCCACATCTCTTCCTTGCTCTTTTTTATATGGTCTCTCTCTGTCTCCCTATGACACGGTCCTCCTTGCCGTTTCCTATTCTCTTCGTAGTTGAAAATTTGGAGAAGAGATATATTTTTTAAAATCTTTAATTGAAAAACATTTCTGTATGTTGGAAATTTTCTGAGTCAATTTATTCTGTCTAGTATGGTCTAGCACATTAAAAATAGGAAGTTACCCCGAGATTCCTCGTAAGAAAGCATTAGATTGCGAATTGCAAGCTTGTGTGTCGTCAAGGAGCGGATTGAAAATGAAGGAAACTCCAAGGGAACATTAATAAAAAATTTAAAAAGGACGATTCGCGAAACCGCAATATCAAAACATCAAACACTGTTATTAATTAATATTTTCTTCACCCAGTGTACACTTCGCGTGAAATTATCATAATAGAAAAACCTCTTGTAAGATTTAGCTTTTTGTTTTAATTCCTGTTCCTTTTTCTGATTTTAGTTATTTTTTGTACTTATGTGGAAGATCACATAGAGTAACACCTTTTCTTAAGAATGAAGTAATTATGTAATATAAAAAGAAATGACTTATCCTTAAGGTTATCCAGTTATTTTAAAATAAGGTTATTAGCAACCTCCACGGTGTACAAGTTCACTCGCCTCGATAATGCTTATCCGCTAACCTTAAAGTTGCCTCTCCGATAGCAGAGTTATCCGACAATGTGCGGTGAAAGGCAATGTACCATTACCGGACGGGTAAGTTACCCGACCGAAGAGGATGCTGGTGAAAGACGCTATTAATGTGACGAAGTCAGCATCAGCACACTAGTTGGGACGAAGCTTCAAATGGGGATCTGCGCATAAAACAAAATAAAGTAATAAAATAAATTACAAAAAATATATTGAATCTCATAATTGCTCATTAAAGATTGTATTTTGGATAAATGTTTTCTCAAATATGCTTTATTTTGTAATATTGTTTTATTTATTTCTGAAAAGTTAATTTACTGGAAATTATCTCTAGATTTTGTAAAAGAAATATTAAGTTGTATGAGAATGTCGACTGTCAGTAATATTGTAGAAGCTGAACTACAGTAATTAATTCACACACATTCTTATAGAAGAAGAGTATTAAACTCTGCCAAATTACTTGTAATTTTTTACAACAGTCATCCTTACATTTCCAATACACCTTGAAAAAAAATACGTTTGATTCATTGACATATTTAATCTTTTTCGTAAGCCCGGATTGCGATTTGAATGGCGATCCGAGCTTGTTCACCTAAGGATTGTTGAACATAAAATAGTACGTGCGAGTATTGTTAACATTTTTTGTCCGACGCTAGTAATATTACATTTACGACTGGCGCTACTTTAAGGGCAATTTATAAACGTATTGGTAAACGTATCGCAGACAAATATATAATAAAGGAATAGTATGCTGCACAAGCAAAAGTTTTATTTCGTCACACATGCACCAAAACATAACTTGCGGCGGAGAGTGGAATGGTGTCTAAGGTTCATTGTTTATAGTACTATGATCAGTGTTTTGCGCTCTTTGTCTTCATTTATTACTCTTTCACAGTCAATTAATTTCCTTGTCTTTATTGTTCTATTGTTAATTCAAATACGTTCTTTCTAGTTATCAAGAATGCTCGTCTTTATTTAACTTCACCTACTTTTGATTTTATTTCTCACAATGTTTTTACAACCTTCTCATCGATATTCATATCCTGCAATCCTCCATTTCACCGACGGGTTATGTCTCCCGTCGGATATTACTTTCCCTTTTCCGTTCTGCATTTTCCTTACTCTCTATAATTACTCATCTTTAACCAACTGTTGGATATTTGTAATCCAATAAATGCTTTTATTCATTACGCAATGAGCTCAAGGACACTTCTCACAGAAACTGAATGACTTCTACGTCTTTATTTGTGCATTAAAGTGAGACATTCCATGACGTGATCCTTACTTTAGATTTTCTTCGACTTAAGTTACATATTTTTCATCATGAGCTTTAAAATTTTCTCTCCATTAATTGAGGCTGAAAAAATCTCAACACATCGTTGAAGTGCTTAGTTTCTCAGGAGGGCTACCCAGAAAAAAATATAAGCTTTATCCACAACTTCCTCTATATTTTGTCAGTGGCGTAGGGAAATTTGAACTTAATACCAGATAATTAGAAAAATAACTGGCAAAAAAGAAATTGGTTACGATATGTATTGAATGGCACATGTATAAGTAAACTTTTGATTCGTAAGCGAGCGAGTGTCTTTGTAAATTAACGCTATTTATAAATTAGATGTACTATTTTCGCATCGTCAAATATGGATAGCACAATAACATTCATATTCAACAACGAATGACTTATGCGAATATATCATTACTCAGTCTCGAACTAAAATGTGTTCTGGTCACTAAAACAGCATAAGCAATGAAAAAGTAGTTTCTCAATTATTTATTTATTTATTTATTTATTTTGTAATTGACATTTCTTCTCGACACTCTGACTGGGATTTTAGTTTCTGAGTTGAATGAACGCCATTTCCCACTAAATGGAAGGTCTCACCCCTCGTTCCTATTCCGGTCGTCGTCCACGATGTTTCACCGGAAGCAGCGGTTCCTCGCTTGTGCAGTTATCTTCCTCATCAGACACACTGCCACCCACATACGCAAGAGTGTGCGACTAGATCGCATAGCACAGTGGATAAGAACAGAAACATTTCGATGAGTCAACGAAACGAGTATGATCCAAAACATTGGCTTTAATACGAATGTCGGAGTAAAAGCAGGGTATTCAAGCAATATGATTAAAAATAAGGAGAAATTTGTTTCATATCACTTATCATTTTTTATATCGTATATTGTCGAGCCCTAAAGCCCCACAAAAAATATATCGTTTAAAAAACTTTTACAAATCGACGTTGGAGACAAGTGTCTGGAGTTATAACACATATTTGACGAATTATAAAAATACACAATACATTAACAATATAAAATTTCACGCATGAATCTTAATTTTTGCCAAAATTTGTTCATTCACACCTCACAATTCTTACATTTTCAGACTTCGGTTTACCTTCATTATTGAAAAATCTAAGAACGTTGTGACTATAATTAATAAAAATGTGTCATAAAAATAAATTTATGTCCCTTAGTTTACATCTTGGCGCAATCCCTCCGCAAATTATTTTACATGTACAAATTATTATCGAACTATAGATTATTCTGAGTATAGTGTTTAAAAATCATGAGAATTGAAATAACACTAAATTCACGATGTATTGTTACAATAAACACACCCCTAGACAAAGCCGAGAGAACCTGTATAATAAATTCGCCTCTACACGAAGGAAAAACGGAGCGAAACCCGGGCCAGGATGGGGCTACAGAATTAATGTACACAACCGTGCCAAAGTTGAGTACACATAAAACTAAATTAATATGAATCATAAGACACAACAATATGCAAGAAAATAGTTTTTGAAATTATTATAAGTTATTTTAAAAATACTGCAGTAATGGCATGATAAAACACAAGACGGACTTAACTTGTGTTAAAATCAATGAATTCTTTTACATTGTAGAAGCACTGGTGTAGGAGGTAGCTTTTAACCGCGAATTTGATGAGATTCAATTTCATAATATCTTTTGTTTTTCGGGAGGGAATTATATAGAACGATTCCCGAATAATGTGGTCCTTTTTGACAAAGAGTGGTTGACACTCCACTACAATGAATATTATTACTATTGCGAGTATTGTGTTCGTGAACGAGACTTTCGTATGAAGCAAGGGTGGCACTTCAGTAATTCGGTCTTAACAAACACGATCACTTCATAAATATAAATGCAGAAAAGTGTTAAGACATTTAATTCCTTGAATACAGGTTTACGTGAGTTTCGGGGGTGAAATTTACAAATTATCCGAACTATCCTCTTCTGAATTCTGAAAGTTTGTATTGCCCCAGAAGGTAATGCCGTAACATAAATGGGAGTAAACGTTAGCAAAATATACGCAACGGGAAATACGTGGACTAACTACGTTAACTAAGATTGGTACTGCGTAACACAATTTGCGTAATTTGGAATTAAGATTGTCAATGTGACAATTCCATTTGAGGTTGTCTTGAATATGAAGACCTAAGAGTTTTGTATTCGTAACAGTTTTTAATTGTGTTCCGTTTAAAGAAAGAGAAACCTGGGGTAAAGATTTTGTGATACTATTGTGAAATGTTTTGTCAGTGTTTGCAATGAGACGATTTGCATGGAACCAAGCTGAAAGGTTAGACAAAACTTTTTGAGCGTTGGAGTGTTTACATAGTAAATTAGTGTCATCAGCAAAAAGAACCATTTTGCAATCTGATGTGGATGATATGTAGTTCACATACAATAAAAAGAGAATAGGGCCGAGAATTGAACCTTGGGTTACTTCACAAATAACTGGCTTTGTTTCTGAAAGACAACGCTAAAGTATTTTATTTTTAGTATAGGATATTTCGACCTGTTGATATATATCTTATATATAAGATAGTAAGATATATAAGAAGTTAACCATTGATGTGGAAGTCTACGAATGCCTAAACAATGCAATTTGGAAAGAAGAATTTCGTGATCGATGACATCGAATGCTTTGGGTAAATCAAGAAGAACACCCGGAGGATTTTCTCCACGGTCAAGAGATTTGGTAACATCGTTTAAGAAATAAAATATGGCGCTAGTAGTGGAAAAAGATTTCCCAAAACCGTGTTGATCGTCAGAGATAACGTTATTTTTTGATATTCTGATGATTCTCATGTCTTCACTTGCGTTAGTTTCGGAAGTGAACATAGAATTGGGTATGTGGGTGTATATAATTGGAGGACATTGATTTGGATATATTGAGTTCGTTATTTTACCTACTTCTGAGAAGAAAGTATTAAACAAACTTGCGAGGTCCTGAGGATTTGATACGATTTTGCCATCGTTTAGTAGAGAAATATTTTCTTCGCGATTTTCAGAACTTGACGTGTAATTTTTAACAATATTCCACATGGCTTTCGTCCGGTTTTTCGATTTTAATACCTGCCTGTCGTTTTCCATAACTTTAGCTGCATAGACTACTTTTCGAAGAATAGTCTTATATTTACGAAAATGATCATGGGATTCGGGTGGTTGGTTATAGAGTTTTGATAGATAATATTAGCGGCGTATGTTTTTTGAAGAAATTCTTATCCCTTGGGTGATCCATCTATTGTGTTTCTTTGTGTTAATTAACTTGCATTTTAAGGGAATGCTAGAGTTGTAATGTTTCAGGAACATTGAGATAAATACATTGAATTGGTCGTCGGACAATTGTAAACATCACTCCATGTTTCTTCACGCAAATAATTTATAAATATGGATTGTCATTTAACTCTCTTAAAAAAATGTAAAGAATTTTCAGTGGTTTTAGTTTATCTTTCATAATCCAAGGAGATCGCTTTATCCTGCGATAAACACTTCAGAGATTCCATTGTTGACGATAATTTGATCTAGCAATGTTTGAGTTGAATCGGAGAGGCGAGTGGGATCGTTTATCGTAGGCTCTTGAATCGATTAATTGGTGAATGTGCAGAGTCGGATATACTTAGGAAATCGATGTTAAAATCATCACATATAACGATAGATTTAGTAGATTTGTGTGTGATATGTTTTTAAACAATTTCGAAGTTCCGAAAAAATATGTCAAGGTCTTATTGCGGAGATCTATAAATACACAAAACAATAATACCGGTCAGATTAACTGCAGAAACTTCGAACACACTATCTGCGCAGAAGTTCTCGTACCCTGGCTGTGGAGAAGATAAAATATCCTTACGAACTTAGATATACGTATCTCCGNGTGGAGAAGATAAAATATCCTTACGAACTTAGATATACGTATCTCCGTGGGGATTTTTTGCTTTAAAATTATACCGACAGAAATAACTTGCTAAATAATAATTAGAAATAGCAGTATCATTGATATTGCTATGATATGATTTTATTACTGAAGAAACAAAGGCAGATTGACAAGAAAGGGCAAGAGCTGACACAAATGAATAAATAATGATATATAAGGAAAAGAAGAAGAAAGCAACAAAAAAAGGGAAAATGAAATTTGATATATTCTTACGTACATGTAAATAAATATGATAACAATATGTCTCAATACAACGGGTTGATGCAGCTTTCCACTGCCGTAGTTCCACTCGTTCTTTTCGCCTCCATTCCTTTTGCAACGTGTACACTGCGGAAAAATTGGCAATCCTTGAGGTACTGAAGTTCATTCAGCTATCTTCAATGTGGCGTGTGGTTCTATGCAGTGACACTACTAGTGCTCTGTGCTCAGTGTCTTCACTGTACATCCTTACACTGACTATTCAGAATCTAATAAGTCACCTAGTAGCTCAAAATTTTGAAATAGTCCTTTGTTGGGTTCCTGGGCACGTGGGTAAAATAGGTAATGAAGAAGCTGATGAGGCAGGTTGGCATAAGGTCGTCTCTTCTTAAGACATGGCAAGCCGAATGGCAAACTTTCGTCTTCAAGCTGAGGAAGGTAAAAGACTCCGTTAAGACCTGGGTGTCGTCATCCCGTGAGAACAGACGTGAAGAAGTGATCCTTACACGCCTTCGTATTGGCCACTGCTATCTTACCCATGGTCCTCTCTTACGCTGTGAACCTCCTCCTATTTGTGATACTTGCAACACAACACTTACCGTGGAACACTTTCCTCTGGAGTGTCTCAAATATAGTACCAGCCGACGGCGACACAATCTACCCAACAGTTTGAACGTTATGCTTGGGCGAAATGAACCGATTTTGATACGTCTCTTTAGATTCCTTCAGGAATGTGGCCTTTGGAACAGTATTTGATCTTTCTTCGTATGCCATTACTCGAATTCATAAACAAAACGAGGCTCCACTCACAAGTTCTCGGGATGGTTTGGATTTGAATCTTTCTCCCTTTGCTTTGAATTTACATTTTCCTCTCTCTAAATTTGATTTTTTCTTTGTTTTCGGTTTTATAATGTTTTCGAAATCTTTTCTCTCTCTCTTACTTTTTTTCCTTTCTTTTTTTACGTTTGTATATATTGTAATTCAGGAGGGTTTTTAATGGGTATGGTTGAGTCATTCGGCGAGTCCCACACGCGGGGAGAGTCATGTTGGCTCTCCTTTGTGCGTAACTGCAGTTTTCCTATCTGTAAAAACGTTTTAGGGTTCTAATGACATCGATGTCGGCGAGCCGTAAAGTCCCAATTAAAAAGCAAACAAACAAAGGGTTTATACAGTATAATAACAAATAAAATGTGTATAATTAAAATTAAGTGAGTCATTTTTGGATTTTAGGACGTTCTGATCACCAATGAAACTATTTACGGCATTTGTAACAAAAGACAAGTAAAATGGTAATACTGGGCAAATGGAAACAACGACTCGTAATAAATGTAAACACAGAATTAGAAAGATCAAATACAATGAAATGTTGCTACAGGTACAATGACACATACCCATACAGCTACTCATTCTATACGTTGGGAGAGTTCGTTGTTTACAATTACCCCGTTGTCTCAGGGGGAAATTTCATACCAGAAACCTTAATTACAAGAGATTTATAAAGTAGAGGAGTAACTTGTTTTATTAATATGCTAAAAACTATCTTTTTTGGAATTAAGGCATTGAAATTGAGGCATGAAATAGAAACTCGTTAAAATGGTTTTGCTTGTTATAAAAATGAAAGAATTTTTGACTTCTTTCTATCTTCGTTAGTCAATCTTTTCTCGTATTTTATTGAGTGCCAATTTCTATGAGATCGAAGACTTAAATAGGGATCCACAATCCCACATCTAAGCAGAAGTACAGCTTTTTTGGATAAAAATTGTGTTTTTTAGTCAATTTTGCAGGACATGAGTGCTTATAGAACTTTAATCAAACATTGGAGTAAAGTGATGCCCAATGTATTGTACGGGAAGGCGATAGCATCCGGGTCTCGGAAGCTGGTCACCCGCACTCCGCAACTACAACAGGACCGCGTTCGCAAAACAAGACCCGTTAGCTTTCCGGAAGGATTTCCCGGAGGGTGGACACTGACGGAAGCTCTGTTCCCGTTGTGATACAAGACAGAAACGCCGGAACTAAGAAGTCCACGACGGAGGACCATATCCGGACTCCGCTGCTCTGAAGTCCTTTAGATGGTTTGGAGCATCCGTTCTAAATAGTCATATTGAAAAACTGCTATCACAATAAACAACTCTGAAAAATAAAAACTCTTTTAATCTTACTTTAGTTACTTCTTTAAATGTCAGAAAAATCAGTTGATGGAATTTCCATTAGTATTATACTAATGAAGTACGATTTTCAGAATTATTTTATACTATTTTCTCCATTTCCAACTACAATAAAGTAAACTGTTTTGTACACTGAAGCTTCGGATATAAAATGTTTCCTCTATTCGATTCTACACCTCTCTATCGAGAGGGGAAATGTCAAGGAAATAGAAGAAATGAAAGAGAAGATGTTTGGTCTTATTGGAATATGTGTTAATAACTCTAGCAATAGTGCAAATTAACTCTAAATCTGTAACCCCGAAAGAAATAAAAAGATATTTCGTTGTATTAAGTAAGGGAAAGGAGAGCATATTGGTAATACCTAATATTTAAAAATATGAGTATTAGCTAGTCCTGTCCGGTTTTACACATTTTTTATTGTTGTCGTTGTTGTCATTCATGTTGCCCTTCATTATAATTAATTGTAGACAAAAATGGCACTTATACGTACAAAAACAGTGATATTTCATTGGTGTAAATTCGAAAAAAGTGAAATTTAAAAAATCACAATTACCCTTACCCTTATCTACCCTTCAAAATCGGGGTTTCAGTAAATCCTTTCTTAGCAAGTCTCTAGTTTTTCCCGTAAACATTTCCAGTTAATATCTTTAATGTTTTTATATGTGTTAATGAATAAGAAAAATAGTCAGGCACTCGGAACAACGCTATGTATTTATGGAGATGTATGTTTTGATGGACTTCTTTGAAAGTTAGTTCACTAAGCAATCAGCACTATTTGATGAACGTTTATCATATTTGGCGAAATACTATGGAATAAAAATAAACTTTGTGGTCAAAAAGCACTTTCTCATGGCCATGTGGGGGAAAATTAATGAAGTTACTCTCCGGAAACAAGCAAGGCATCATCATCCCATCAATTCCGATCTAGGGCACAAGGGTAGTAACGGATTTAATATTCATAAAATAAATTATTTAATACGTAGTTATCCATTTATTATACCAAAATGAGTTGTAGATATTATGAGCAGAAAAATTCCCGATAATAACAACAAAAGTATTAATAACATTCTCGTCCGAGGAAAATCCCCCATTACCTGAAGGAAAACCGAAGAAAAATCGGGCCAGGATGGGGCTACTGAGATAATGTAAACATCTGAGCCAAGGCTCCGTACTGTTAGAAATAAACTATAATAAACAAAAAGGATAAAAAACATGCATGCAAAAAGGAAAGGTCTAAATGAGCCAGTGCTTTATAATGATTCGTTACTTGTTAACAACATTTTAAGCGCTATACGTGTAATGTTCATTTCATTTCAGAAGAGCTTTATTAATTATTTACACACAAACAAACAATTTCTAAGAATATTGGAGGGTTTGAGGGCCAATGCGCCTATGTTTAAGTCTGAGAATACCGTGGGCTGTGCACACTGAACCCTGGTATTTACTCTCAACGAATGTTCTAATTGCTTGTAGCTAGGTATTTACGTTTTACGAGGGAAAAATAGTACAATTAGAATATTCGTTAAGCACCGTTGGGAACCACAGAAAACCAACGATCAGAATAAGCAAGTACAATACAAATATTACAAGTAAATGATTATTTATAGTTAATGGTAATGAAAATAGCAATACACTAATTAATCAGAAAATAATAAGTAATAAAAATAATAATTAGTAAATACTAAGTAAATAAATATGTGACTTATCGTGTCTTTTCCCTTCCTTCTTCCTCCTTCCTTTTTGAGCTTCCAAGTAACCTGAAACATATTTGAGAATCACATTCTTGTAGTATTTCGAAAATATTTTTTCTCTTTCCCCCCTGACAATACTAAAGAAATACAGATCTGCTAGGAGTTATCCCTCATAATTTCTATTCCCAGATCAATATTTCTTGTTCGTTTGCCTAAGTCCCTTCGGAGAGCCATTCGCTTGTAGTGTGTTCGGTTTTGGCGCAGAGTGTACACGTGTTATTTAACTCACCGCGTAGTTTTCTGTTTTTCCGACCCAGTAATCTAAACCATGCTTCTCCTGCTCTGTCTGTTTAATTTACCCAATCAATAAATGGTTTACATCCCCATTTCCCCAGCGACTACCATTTTTGTACTATAAGAAATGCTTCTCTGATCTATCGAACACAGATTCCATCTTATCTAGTTTCCTGAATTTTATTTTGATATTTTCTGAGATATTTGCACAGTTACGTTCATTTACGTCATTCTGCCAGAAATCCTTAAGTCTTATGGTATTTGGGATAGATTTAATTTTGTGCACCCCCCGACATCTCTATTGTTTTTGTAATATTCCAATACAATTTAACTCTCGTTAGTAGTTCCGATGAGTTTCGAAGGTAATATGTACTTAGGTGTCACCAAAGTAAGGAGGTAGGTAGGGAGACTATTTCTACGGAGATACCTATTCATCAAACTTCGTGAAAATGAGTTAATTGATCAGAAAGAGACCAATTTAACTGTGTCTTTCGGTGTGTTTAGTTAATGTATTATAAAGCAATAAGAACCAGAGACAGACCATCTCTCGTATATCAGATACAGTTTATATTTTACATTTTATATACGTAACGTAAGCGAACATTATGGTATACACTATTTTTGTGCAGTTATATACAACTTCTATTTTATATTGAATATTTAATTCAATACTAGCTGAGTATCCGTGTCTTAGCTCTGGAAATAGTCTGAGAGAAATATAAAATGGTATACAATAATTAGGAAATTTATAAAGAGCAAAGTGAGAGGAAAATGCACGAAGATATTAAAGTAGATGAGGAAAAGGTGTCTCAGAGGATATAAAGAACAATGTATAAAGATTAAAGAGAAGACGTAGATGGATGAGAGAATAAAATAGGGAACTGAATAAGTAAATAGCAAATGTGAAAATAGAAAATAAAAGACTTTGATTAAAATGTCTACAGAAAGATGCATCATATGCAAATTCTACCCAGAATGATGAGGGCAAAATTGAACAAAGAAATGATAATTATCAAATGTAAAAGGGGTAAAGAAATACAGATTGAGCAGAAAAAATAAAAGATCACAAAAAAGATCAATTTACCCCATGTTGACAGTAAGAAGAAATCAAACAGAATGGTAACCTTAACCAAAAAAAACACTGAGAACGGTGGTAAATAGAGTCAATGATTTAAAATTTAGAGAAGTATTTAAATGAAAATATAAACTGAAGACAATGAATTTTGAACCAACAGAGATATAGGGAAGTTTTCTTCCGGAAATAGTGAAAGCCAATTTCTCAGAATGTGTCAGAAAGTTTTCAAAGTTGTGTATGTTCAAAATGCTTAGCCTGTTATCACTATAAAAAATGACGGAGGCTGATAGAACGAAGCGTATTATGAAATTATGTAACAACATCGAGATAGTAAATAAGAAATGAAAAGATAAAGAAAAAGACAATTGAAAAAATAGTGAAGCACTAAATAAAGAGTAATCGTTAAAAACATATACTAATTACTTTTATGATACGAAATCGAGGTAATATTTAAATAGCTACACAAATATACATTATTGCTGTAGGATATTATTATTTATGTTATCTTAAATGAAAAATGGGAGACGAGACCGAGATTCGAACTCAGGATTTGAGCTTAGCGCGCTCATGCGCTTACCAACTATGCCATTCCGTTCGCCTCCGGGAGTAAGCGCATGAGCGCGCTAAGCTCAAGATCCCGAGTTCGAATCTAACAGATAACAGATTAGTTATGTTATGTTAAATAAAAATAGGAGACGGGACCGAGATTCGAAATCCGGACCTTGTGCTTAACGCGCTAAGCTCAAGATCCCGAGTTCGAATCTCGGTCCCGTCTCCCATTTTTATTTAACATAACATAATTAATATGTTACCTGACGGTGAGGTTCACCGCAATTTAAGAGATTTATATGTATTATTACTTAATTTGAAATATTCGTATTTTGTTTTTGGTATACCGTACCCATATATTCTTTTGCTTAGTTATTATTGAATTTTCTTTATACCTCTTATTTATATAACTTTGAATCCTCTATAGATGTAGATGTTTAAATACTTATTTGTTTTAATTGTTTTATGTTAGGTATTGCGTAGAATAGTTCTGTAAAATATTTGTATAGTTTGTATAACGGAATGATGGGAGAGTCTTTTCTGAATTTTATTGTGTGAAAGAGAACGTGATGATGAAGGGAAAAAGAATGTACTTGGGAGAACATTCTTTTTCATGAAAATCAAAGCGCTCAGGACAAAGAAAGCAAAAATGTATAGAGCGCAAAGTGAAACAACCTCTTAGAAGAAATCATCAATACTTGCTTTGAATTTGTGAGTAACATCGCGACTTCACTTTTCAATGACGGTTTTGCACCATGCTACTAGACATGATATACTATTTATTTGTGCCTGGAGGTGGGAGAAGCAAATATCTGATAAAAATTCTGGAAGTAAAACTGATGTAGCGCACTCCAAAAGTCTACTAATGTTGCTTGAGACTTAAAATGAATTCCAAAATGAGAGTAAAATGAAATGAATAGTTCATTGAAAGCAATTTAGTAGAACAATATAACTTAGTCATTTCTGGTTCACCATCAACCTAACTTCTGCAGCAGCAACTCCGTTTGAAAGCTTTATTTGAAGCGAGAGATCTTTCGACATAATACCTGTCATCATCAATTTAACTTATTATGTTATAATGTCCATAAATTACTGGATTTCACCTTCCAGTTCTTCCCGGAAATCTTCAAATTTGGCCTGCTCCGTCGCAGTTTGACAAAGACTCACATCAATTCTCACAAACGCTCAACAAATACATGGGAAAGTGTTGGCGTGTAACAATGAGAGGATAATATTGTGAGAATTCCGATCTTAATACTCAAGAAAGTTTACCTTCTTCCACTTTTTCAATTTTTATAATCGTCGTCGTAAAAAATAAGGCCAGTAAAAGAAAATATAATGATTTGATTTCTTCATGATATTATTGTAGTTTGTACTGTATTCTTCATTTACTGTATTCGTTTAGTTTTTTTTTATAATAAACTGTAATCATTAAATTCAATTTTTCTTTCCAGCCAATAAATATAATTACTTCAATTGAGTGATATTTTAGTTCGAAATATAAATAAAGATTATAACCCTATTGAAATTTAGATACTTTCCAAACATTTGTGGGAAAAAGAGTCATTTCGTTTTTTTATTAATCCATTGAACTGAGTCTGTTTTCCACACTTCTAGTACTGAGAATGTATCCGACAGAGAGATCATTTATTTCAAATCAGAAACGAGGATTCTCGTATTATTTGTAGGTTTAAAAAAAAAACTGAGAATTTTATCGAAAAATTTTTCTATAAAAACTTTACTATATGAAATGGCAAAGACATAAAATCCTTGTCCGATACATGCTTTTTGTTGTAAATGAAGGACTAAGACAAGTGAACAATTGTAGTTTCCTTGTCAGCAGTTAGCAACACTCCACATATTTGGAGTCTCTTTGCATAATTACTCAAGCACAGTCGTCGTTTGGTGATAAAAGTTGCGATGTACGTGGGAGGGCCGGCAAATGTGAGAGAATTGTAAACAGCTGCCGCTCGCATTCCTCGTGATATCTCCGGCGCGGGAAGAACATGCGGGTGCCTCACGCAAGTAGTCTTTTTCAGAAAGTGAAAGTTGTTTTTAGTTCCTGTCCTAAGAGAGTAATGTGAATTATTTCGTTACATAGCATACTTTTACTGACTTTTAAGAGAAATTTTCGCTGTGACATCAGTTTGTATGAAATAAAAATTATTAATGTCAATATCATAAGGTAATTTATTTCTCTTACCCTTTCCTAGGAATTACATGACGATACAAATCTAAATTCAGTATTGCAACAAATAATTACAGCCCCCTGGTGGAAAAGTCGTAACATGGGTCTGCACTATTCAACTCTTCTCATTAATTTGTATTATAACAACGCTTCTTATCTTCGAAACACACTGAGAACTATTGCTTGACTTATAACGCGCATAACGTTTGTTGTCTTGTTTTTAAGTTCATGCATTAATGAAATTGTTGCTACCTTTTATTTGTAATATTGTTAACTATTATAACTAAATTCATCGAAAAGAAAATATATTGATAATTCTTTTTAAAAATAGAGATTAAATGAAGTTCTACTATCTTTATACACACAAATTATAATCACTATACTTGAAACCTACTCAACTCTGTAAAGAAACGAAGATGAAAAATTTCGTTAGTACTTGAGTACATAATAATCCTATCTTCTTTCTATTACTACACTCATTGAGAACATGGTTATGTGAACATCTGTTTTCAGTAGGAAACACTTCGTCCACTGAATTGATTTACAAGTTGGTTGAGCAATTGATATAAGTCTTATATCAATCAAAATGTAGAAAGTGGCAGGGAATGAGAAGTGAAAAGAGATGCAAAACAGCTCACTGAGGTATACTATATTAGAGGAGGGGATGGTGCCAGTAATCTTGAAAGGGCGCTACCGACAATACTGACCGTGAGAATGACAGTCTCCCACAACTTGGACACTTGGACTTTGACAAATGTTACGTGGATGTCCTGAGAAACGTTTTCTACATCCAGGGACAGGTGGCTGTGAGGTCTTTGACCGTCTGCGTCCGGATCACGCTTTGCTCTCAAATCCTCCCGCACTGCAAAAGGGTTCCGGTGTGAGTGGTCGGTCGCCGGATGCTTTCCGGGAGCTTGTTCCATGTTTCCTAGCCGCGCAGGCCGTTCTCCGCTTCCGCACTCTCCGGACGCCCGCGAAGACAGTCGTCGTATTGGCGCTTCCGGTTACTCTCGGATGCTGAAGGAACAAGCAGCTGTCGCATCTTCTGACAGGGATTGATCGAAGTTCATCATACTAATGTCCACATTGGATTAGAGAAAATGAGGCTCCTTATCTGTTCAGTCTCTACTTCGCTGTAGAAACCATAAGAATGCATCACGTCCACATTGAACATGATCCTACCTGGGCAACTACCATAGTAACGTGCAACAATGCCAAGTTTCCTCTGGATTCAGAAAACTGTATGAATTGCGTTATTCATCCAATCATGTCTTGTTGAACTTGAGGGCCGAACTATGAAAAAATTGTAAGATAGCAGACAACTAAATCATTATCTATCAGGGATCTGCTTAAGAGGAAACAAATAAGCAGTCAAAACGATGTTTATTTATAGTAGGAGAAATAGATTATTACTTTGCTTTAAATTGTTGAATTTATACTTCATCAAATCTATCCACACCACAACTCCAAATTTTGTTTGAAGAAGAAAAATAACAGTCAGTACGCTCAGACTATCAAAAAGATAAATTGAAACAAGATTCGAACTAACTTGAAATGCTTTTAACTTAGAAGTTCAAATACTTCGTTTTAATTTTCACTTGAGTTTAAATTTAAGCAATTTTAAAAACCATATTATTTATTCTCATTAACAAATTAACATTAACCCTTATTCCAAGTGGTTGGTTGAGAATCTGTTTAACAGAGTAATCAAATCCCAACCTTGTCTACGCAAGAATTCGAAACGTCGCTAGAGGCTGGTACTCCATTGCACTACAATAATATTATTTTCTCACATTATAGAAACATGAAAAGATGACACACCATGTCCAAAAACAATTAATAATATTCATGGAAAAATACGATCGTTTTAATTCTCTTGTGGAGAAAAGTCAGTCGTATTTTAATTGTTTTTTAATTCATCAATGTTATTGTCTCATTGAATTATAATGAGAAAATAATTTATTTATAACTACAGTTCGGTACATAGTGTTCTAAAGGATTGAAGTGAGACATACACGCTAAACATTCGTGTTTGAAATTCGTATTTAATAGATGCGATCTTCATTAATATTCATTATGCGATGTTTATTAAATATTCAATATTATTTTGAGTGATTTATCAGTTTTATTAAGCTTTAAATGATTTTTTAGATCTGGAGAACGTAGCTGAGGCACGTAATGAATATAACGTTCTATTATCTTACGGGCATCGGAATGCATTGAATTCTGCAAATACAAATTAGTCATTACGCAAAACAACGCTTCAAGTGGTCTGCTCTTATGCTCGTAACTAAACTGCATTTCATTTTGCTTGACTTAGCATTTGTGAGTTAAAAAACGATGATCTCTCTCGGATGACACAGTGGGCGTCAACAGACGCATTTGTTCGTCCCGTCGTTTCATCACGTGTGTTACGAGTGTCTTCGTAGGCAATGGAATTCCATATTCATAGGACCACAAATTACCTGCAGACCTTCATTTCAGACTCTTAAGAGGAGAGAGAGAGAGCACGTGGCACTTACGGCCGGTTGGTGAATTACGCTCCAATAGCTGTTCAGATGCTAATTTTGCATTGTGACGGTAATGAAAGACTGGAAACCTATGAAGCACTTAGCTACTTTGAAATTCATAGGGTAAATAATGTTTCATAGCTCTCATTTTCAGCATGCATCAAGAGTTATTTTGAAAAATAAGAGAATTGGTGTTAACTTTTCATGTGCTCAAATGAAACGCAATCTTGTTACATACTCAGATACTTTAAAAAAATATATACATTTGGTGTTTAGGATAATATAGAAGTTATTTGTGAAAACTAAAATTCAACTGATATTCATGTGAACGAGTCTCACAGTTCATCCCATATATAGTATGTATAGTAATAAAAAACACTTCCTGGTCCATGGGCATCTCTTATATAACACCAAAGAAATTTCGACGACTGTTTATGCAATCTAATAGATCAAAAAATAAGGGTAGAGAGCGAAGAACTGATAACGTAGAATCTTTCAAGTGCATGTAACAGGTTTATAACGCACAAATTATCTGAAAAATATTAGTTAATATATGTCTGTATAATATACAATATTTAATATAGTCATAAAGTTCCCATACTTTTTAATGAAAATATAGAAGAAATATCAACTTCAGCCAATTGCAAAGAAATTAATATTTTTAGGTGACTCAAAACTTTCCCTGTATACTCAATTTGCAGAAATGGAGAGTTGTAGAAAGTTAGTCAGACCAAATTCTAGTGCTCGAGTCATATTACTATGCTTTGTATTTATCTCATGTACGTTCATTATCAAAGAACTATGCCATATTTTCTCTTCATATCTCTTTTTAGGTAAGAGTGTCATTTCAAAACTTCTGCCCAGAGCGCATGCGCATCCGTAACAATGGAACGATTACTGCGCGCGAAGCGTTAGATGCGAGCCAGACTTTCAGCTATCACCACGTGTTTTCGGTGTTATAATGATTTATGTTCAGAGTGAGAAATACTTATTTGAAACTGAGGGAGAAAATGACACGTTAAATCTCATGTAGTGATCAGCGGACTTACATCAAAATTGAAAGTTTGCAGGGAAAAATTGAAATTCACAAAACTCAGTTGAAATTTATAGGAATAGTACACAAGATTGATGCACAGTGTCACGGTGGGCTTCCCGTTTTCGGGAAGGCTGTTCAAGTACTGAAGACAACCCAAGGAGTGGGTGACCGATAACTGCAACATACTACACTTTCTCTGTCATTATTTACAACATTTTGAAAGAAGATAGACGCAAAACATGCGAAGAAATTGTAAATGAAGCAAACATATGTCTCTTCGGTGTTCAGAATCATAACCGAGAAACCAGAAAATAAAAACCCGCTAAAGAAGGTCCCACACTTTCGCAGCTGGAGTGTTCATTCTCATGATTACTCTCGACCATATTGCCGAACCAGTACGCAGAATTCTGGAGAATGACGTATAGAAAATTCTTCCCCGCCCACCCTATTGTCCTGACATGAACCCATCCGACTTGGATTTGTTTCCAAAACTCAAGAAAACACTCTGATGGAAACGTTTTTAAATCATTGAGGAGACTTCTGATGCAGTGACCCAAATTATTAGACAGATAAACAAAGATGACGTCCTAATGGGAATACAAGTCTTGCCGAAACTTTGGGTCGATGTTACAGAGAAGAATGAATATTACAATGAAGGTCTGTAAAGTCCCGAGTTCGAATCTCGGTCCCGTCTCCCATTTTCATTCAACATAACATAATTAATGGGAAAGGAATGTTACTTACACTAGAGCTGTCATTTTGAAAATAAAGTTCTTATAAGATAAAATTAGAAATGATAGCGGCTCAATCGTGATATACTTTATATTTTAAGTTAAAACGTTCCCTAACGATACGGGATCTTAACCAAATTTTTATGAAGGTATCACGTATTAAAGTAGTAGAAATAATAATATTTCCAGTATTCTTCTTGTGATGTTCTCCATTGGATTGTCCAATCGTGACCTAATTATTCGTACATACTGAGATTGCGCTAGTCAAAGAGTCTGTCGTTACATTCTCCTCTCAAGTACATCAAGGCGTACTTAGTCTCCGAAGGCGGCGGCGGCGTCGACAACGACGACAGTGGCCCATCACAATGGCGACTGGCAAGCAGAGTAGGCCGCGACAACGGCAGACGAGCCATTCTGGGGCAACGCAACGCGTCACCTCACATTGTCACTCACAGTGCACACGTTACTAAGCATTTTGTTATACAATTGTTCAGTGGAGGAAAACACACCACACATGACAGATTAAAATCCCCAACTGAAGGAAGATTCATATATTTTGAAACTCATTCAGGTGAACCATAATTATGTAAAAGATACGAAAATGTAAGGAATGAGATGGTAAGATACATATATACAAAGTAATTCGACTCAATAACAGGTTTCATTTGTTTCTCTCAATGTTCGATGCTTAGACAAGTTACTTCCGAAATGAGATAGTGTAATGAGACAACGTTATTATACTCTTAAGCAACCTTTTTTGGACGAGGTAAATTAGTAAATTAAAAGAATTATGTATCTTCTGAATGGTGGCCTCATTCTATTTTCAATTTATAAATAATGCGGTAATTGCAAAATGATACTACTCCAATGTTAAAAAAGTATGTTAATAAAGTTCATGTATACGTTATATTCGAGTTCTTAAAATACATACATACCAAAGCGCGATTCATCTCCACTCAGAAGATTCTGAACCAATCCCATCTAAAGTGTCAAACTACATTGGAGAATATAGTTTGGAAAATTTTAAATCGATGATCGCGAAGATACCAAACGAGGTTTTTTTTGTTCTTTCTCGATGTAAAGGACCCACTGTGAGATGTACGCATGCTCGCACAGCTGCCGCCCCGAAATGATCCGAGCGGCGGCGACGCACACAATACCCTGCAGCCCACGGACGTTCTTTGCTTCCCCTCTCCCTCTCTTCCCGTGCGTGCGTGATGGCTCCAGGAAAACGAGACAATGGCCGCGGCCTTATGCAGATCGCGTCATACGCCGCGGATAAGATGATCCAGACATTGGATGCTGGCTACGGTCCGACACGCTCCTCAAAGCGAAACGGTTGTTGACAATGGCGTACGGAGGACGTTCGTTCATCCTGGATCTCCATGAAGCGTCAACGCACAGGCTGACTTTCAAATAAACTCCCAAGTAATTCCTATGTTGATTAACTTCAATTTCTGACGAGCCCGAAAGTCCCAAGAAGAAAAATCTTCAATTTCACTTTCGTAAAGATGATTGCCATTTAAGGATATGTCAACATAATGACAATGAAGAGGGATATTATTAAAATATGAGAAGAACGTCGTTATTATGGAATGATCATTGATATCTTTCCTCCCGACGAACATATTTTATCAATTGTTGATCACAATGATCTCATGTTCAGCTTTTTTATAATAGAGAACTAGTTAACTCTTCATGCTAGAATATGTTTCTACTAACAAATTTTCTCAATTGACAACGATGAAGGAAATCAACATGGCCATTCGAATCATCAATGAACTAATAGTAAACGAGATATTAACTGCGAGTGAAAAAATATTTTTTCATAGATTTTATGGTGAGTGGTTCTATGGTCTTGAGTTAGAATTAACAAATAAACCAATGTAAAAAAACTTACACAATTCACTTGGCAATAGGTAGTCATTGTCTGTAGAATAATATGTGTTTTTAATTAGTTACTGTCACCAGAATTAAGACAGACTACAGGAATCATAAAAAAATGACGACCATCAGAACCCCAACGTTGGCAAGCCCTAAAACCCCAATAAAAAAAAATAAAAAAAGGACCCCAAAGAACGATTCCTCCGCGTCCTGACTTACGGTGAAGGAGGTGGCTTTTCTTAAATCACTGTCTAACAATCGAAGTAAAAATTATAAACACTAGAGTTTGTGCATGAAGAGAAAACGACCCAGAAGACCTACATGAAATGTGATGTACACTACTGATAACAAAACGGGCCAATTTATTTTTCTAAGTCCCACGCTCTGACCAGTTTTGGATTTGTTAAGTTTGCAATGCCTCTCTCCTCCTGCTTCCCCTTCGACTGGGGAAGTTTCGTTCGACCAATCGTAGGTCTATTTGAAACGACTCCCATATTTGGCACACTAATAGTACCGCTGGTAAATCGTAACGAGATAAAAGGTTTCATTACACCGCTATTAAAGAAATATTTTGTATTTTTTATTATACACATATTTGACTTCTATAACAAAAATATTCTGTATATTCTTGACTTCAATAAGCTCTACCATTCTCTATATTTAAACGACATCTTGAGATTCGTTGTCTCGCAACATCTTCATAGGCAATGTAAAAGATATTAGAGTGTCTGTAATACTGTGATGAAATATAGTTTATAACAGAATTTGAATATAATTGCAAGATATCGTATGGATTTGGTATAATTCGAATCACAAATTACTTATAAATATTACTATAATTTCTTATATTTATACAGTGAAGTAAAGAAATCAAATCTCATTGCAAGAGGCAATTCAAGAAAAAAAGAATGTCATTCATTGTCAAACCGACTAAAACACGCAGACTTGAGAGACTATTTATTTGCTCGAATTTTTCAACAGACATTTTACCTCCTCCAGCAAAAGTGTAATTGGCTGAGAACAGTAAAGCATTGCTATGATTGTTCTGTTACCACAAAGTGGGTTCGAATCCTACTGAGACTTGTGAACTGATTTTTGAAAATAGTTTATAACACAATTCAGCTCGTAATATCTGTTTGAAAGCTGTAATGAACGAGACCTCAATTCATGCTCTCACATTGCTCAGGAAAATCTTAAAACATACGCTGAGCAATTGGCAATGCGGCAACGTCGCATTACGACCAATCTGGCAATGTGGCTAGCTACTAAAGGAGATAAAGTTGGAACACTTTCGAAGTTCAATCTGCATTACGTTGAAACGTTTCCTAAGTATACGACGTCTAATTATTCATTAGTTCAACGTTTCTTTTAAATAATTTCTATACTTGATCTCTTAAGTTATTTTTAGATTGTTCATTTGTGAATGATAGTAATCAGTAATATATTTCACAAGGAATATTTTAAAGTTTTTGTAATTTCAATTAACCCGAGCAGAAATTATTCAGTATTGAATTAAAAAGCAATCAATTCTACAAATATTTAAAGAAAACAATAATACAAAAAACAATTCGAGAGATTCTAATTCTGACTGAAAAGTAAGTGTGATATGTTAATATACCATAGCATTGTTTACTACGCTCACCATCATTAGTGAAGTTGGAACTATGTAAAAGTACACTTGATTGTAATAAAAATATTGAATAGGAAATGGATATGCCTTAAGTTATCTAATTTATATCCAAATAATATTTTCAATAAAAATACATTCATATAGCATCTAGATATATCATATTATACATTTCGAGCACAAAATTTAATAAAGAAAAAACTTATATGCACTATTGAATTAAACTAACAGTATTCGTAGCATTGAAATAGCATTCGTATTTGTATGACTTGGTAAGAATAGAAATACAGAGGTAGAAAAACTACACGTCTTTATTACACTTGGATAGTTTTAGACCTCGGGTAGTAATGCTTGTATGATCAGATAAGATAAGATATTGGAAACATTTGCTTTTAAATAAAGATGAACAGGAAAGAAAGACACAACGCGGAAAGAAACAAGGAAAAATTAAAGAAAGAAAAAAGAAACTAAGGAATGGAGGGAAAAAGAAAGAAAAGAAAGAAAAAAGAATTAAAGAACGAAAGAAAGAGTAAAAGAAAGACAGAGAAGAGAGAGAGAAAGAAAGAAAGAGAGAAGGAAAGAGAGAAAGAAACGTAAAACGCGGAAAGAAACAAGAAAAGAAGGAATAAATGAAAGAAAGAAAGAGAAAGAAAGAAAGAAAGAGAAAGAAAGAAAGAGAAAGAAAGAGAAAGAAAGAAAGAAAGAGAAAGAAAGAAAGAAAGAAAGAGAAAGAGAGAAAAAAGAAAAACAAAGAAGCGAAAAGAGAAAAAAAGGAAGGAAAGTACGAATGACAGAGTGAAAGAAGTAGGAATGAAAAAGAAAAGAACCTATGGTATTAATATGAGTTAATACATTTCAATTTGATTGGAATAAATAAAAGGGATTTGTCTTTTTTTATTTATTCATATCTGAAACGAGGTTTTCTTATTATTGATCTCTGATTATTTTTTTAGGTGGCACGATTACTACCAAATTGTTATATCGTGGATAAATATGTAATTTAGAAGATGTAATTTATTTGTTCCTTAAGTAGTTTTATATTATTTATAACTCGAGAATTAAACTTTTGTGTTATTAGTTCATATTTGAGACAAACGTTTTCTATATTTATTTAATTCTTTTCGCATGTATGAAAAACTTAAGAGAATTGCAAATAATGTGAAATTACTTGCGACAATACACATCATTTGTAGGCAATGAGATTTGATTTCTTTAATTCACTGTATAAATATAAGAAATTATAGGAATATTTATAAGTAATTTGTGATTCGAATTATACCAATTCCATACGATATCTTGCAATTATATTCAAATTCTGTTAAAAACTATATTTTATCACAGTATTACGCAAACGTTTTTTA
>NNCF01130254.1:96044-106916 GCA_002313205.1 Laupala kohalensis | reverse complement strand
AGTTTGATAATAATTTGTACATGTAAATTTTTTGCGATAAAATAAAAAAACATATTGACATTCTATTAGTAGTATAACTCGTAGCTTATTTTTTATTCTTATTTAGGAATTTTTGCTGAAATTTTTGAATCCGCTTCTGCCTTAGGGCCCTTGATCGGGATTGATGGGAAGGTCCCTTACTGTCCCTCCGGACAGTAAATTAGTTTATTGTCTTCCACGTGGTCATACGCAGTTTGTACTGTTTTTTGACAATAAATTATTTTTTTTATTTTTTTTTATAATTTACTATGATTTTAGTCTTTACCCTTTTTAAGATCAAACGATTTTATATATTAAAACTAGAAAATATTTCAAAGCGAATTATATTAAACATGCCTAGGAAAATGATACATTTCTAAGATTCTCACATATTTAAAACACACACTTTGACAACGTATACAATCAGCATATTTGCTATATAAATAAGAATACGAATATGTACCTGAGCTAATCATTCACAAAAACGCATACGACACATTAATAAAAATATGTTATTTCGACGATTGAAACTTGACTTCGATTACGTTTGGGAACTAGTCATTGATGCCATTTCAAATTAGTTTGCAAAGATACAATTTTTGTCACTTAATTTTTGCACAAATACAATAATCAAATAAACACATATAGTTCACAATACTTTTAACACGTCTATAAAACCATAAATAACTTGCACTATTCTTTGATTAACATCCCAATACGATTCTTCTGCAGTTCGCCGCCATTAGACGCACAATACTTTTGTAAACAAAACATTCTAGATGGCTTTGACAAGTTTGCATGGCACATCCAGAAGCCGAAAAATGTATTTAAAAATTGATATTGTCAAATTTGAGGAATTTTAACATTTATTGTCATTCTCCTGCTACAAGGTGAACTAAGTGTCATGCTTGTACGACTAGTACAAATATTTCATACTTCTTATTACTATATCAGTGAGTGAATGAATGAGTTACACGAAGGGGCTTATATAAGATGAGATTTCTTAGCAATATATTCCGAATAATAAATTGATAACAATACGTGTTTGTTAAATAACTGTTCTATGATATTTATTTTTTCATCAATTATTTTTCTAAAATATTGTATAGTTATTATTAAAAGTGGCTACTTTTCTGTCGTATATCAGAGGGGCGCATGGTATTGTTTTGCCTTGGGCAACAGAAATGTTAAATCCGCCTCTGCCTTAGGGTCTTTGATCGGGATTGATGGGACGGTCCCTTGCTTACTTCCGGAGAGTAAATTCGTTTATAGCCCTGAAAGTGTTTTCTTGACAATTTTTTTTTTTTCAATTTATTTTTCGAAATATGAAGAGTGATAACCATAAAACCTAACAAAAGGAAAGACAATTCCTAAATTATGTATCCGAGCTAAGTAACGAAAAATCTACCAGAAATTAGAGAGTTTTAGCATACCGTACTCACTTCCTTGCGATGATGACGATTACCGTGTAACACACATGGAAATAACTAGTATAATCGATGCATTTTGCATAGCGCTCCTACTAAAAACTGTAAACCCAAACAAATAACTTCTATGAAAGCGTTAACAAATAAACTGTACTAATCGAAACGTCTATGCGGCACCCACAAACCAACAAATCTCACGCATTCCCTGTCAATTACCAATATAACCTCAAATTCAGACCAGAATCCGCCATGACCTCACTCACTAGCGTACCACTAAAATCATACGCAAACAGTGGCCTTGTAACGTACTACACTAAGAGCGTTAGTGAACATCTAACTTCTGAGCATGAGCAGAAGCAACATGTATGCACATTAACCTGGTCCAGGGTTTTCTCCGGTTTTCCCTCGGGTAGAGGCGGATTTTTTATAAAGAAATAATAAATCTCGAATTCAGTTATTTAAGTTCGGAGTGTTTGCGGAGTATTCGCCCATTGGCGAGCGCACTGTACCAAATGTAAGCAATTTGCCGAGCTCCCATAGTCACTCTGGGAACGACGAATATTCGTGTTGGTTAGAGGTTATGGAGAGTGAATCTGAAGATGCTGCGATGTAGTTGTGTTTTGGGGAATGTTGTTAAGTAAATCGGTCTTATCTAATCTTAATGCAATCAATGAAATTAAATAATGGGTAAGCTAGTGTTCATTGCTTATGGAATTAGGGTATAATAATCGGTTTTCTCGAAGTTTATGATTCTTATAATCATTGAAGTTTTTATTCAATCTAAACGAATCAATACAGTATAACTATATTAATTTGTGTCTCAACAACATCCCACTCTATTTATTTAATAATCGTTTATTACAATTATATATATTATTTTAATTATTTATTATTATAGTATTTTTTTTATTTTCACAAGCCCTCGCCCTCGCACGGATTATACGACAGTGTACAGGAAATATATACTACTAAAAATATGGATAACGCTAATAATACCAATACAAGCAATCCTTGGTATTCTCGTATACTCGCAATCCTTGATATTTGTAAAAGTACTCATGTGTGGACAATACCACGAACAGGTCACTCGCGAATATTCGCATATGTTCGACTTCCTCTGATGCGTCTCAAAAGACCGACGCTCTGCGGGAAAGGGCGAGCACCGGTGTTTGTGATGCGACGAATAGTATGCAACCCATCCACAATATTCGCTATTCGGCGAGCGGTGGCTGGGGATTCGCCGAGTGACGAATGGATGGAGCAGCCTTAAGAGACGTTATACTTAGCAGAGGTAGCATTGATTGCGTTGGTCCGCCTTAATGTTATGCTGGTTGCCTACCTCTGACGAAAGGTTCAGGACTATTGCAAACTATACTCTAAATAAATAATAATGATAAAATTAAAGAAACAAATTTGTGGTGATGTATAGCCATCAAAGTAACCCAAAAGAAATTCAAATGCTCCGTCCCATTGTGGGTTTTGCAATTTGTAAATTGCGGAATATGAAAACAAACCGGAAATAGAACACCGGCAGAGATACCCGACTTTGCCTGGGATTTAAAAAGAAACTTTAAACTTAAATCATTACGGGACATTCTAAACTTTAAAACAATTCACAAATAAAACGTACAAGTTAAAATAATTACATTAACATTCAAAGAATAATTGATACTGTGAATTGATGTATTTTACCCTGCACAGGGTATTAAAATACCTGCGAACAAGTCAGTATGTTGTTAGCTCACTTTGCTCGGCGTTGCACGGGATCCTTATTTACGTAATTTGCTAAATTCATAAATTAATTTCTATAATTCTGTACTTTTTTATATTAAATTTTTATTCCTGTTAACTTCAAATTTAAATATTACGAAGAAAAACCTCAAAAATTCACAATTTTTAGTACTGTATGCTTCGTAATTACGAATTATTTTAAAATCCACGCAGAAGGAAAATACACTTTACACAGAAAGCTATGAAAACAAAGCGCATACTTAAGACTCATAAATTCTTTGGTTTTCACTTCACTTTTAGATTATGTACTTGACATCAATGTCCTTCACAGCCTTTATATAATTTTGCTTCTACTATTCGGTCACTTAGATTATACACATATCCGCCAACGCAATGCAATCGAACTCTGGCGGACGCATTGGTTAGCTTCATAGTCAACCTTTATGCGAGTAAAGATTAACATCTACTGACATCAATATTTACCCTAATTTTAATTTTACTCGCAATAATTCACCAATACGAGTCCTTTGAAATTTCAAATAATTTCCACATACCACAGTCATTCTATAGAGTTTACTTTTATTAGCAGATATTATTATGAAATAGTTTATTGCTTCTGAAATATGACATGTGAAATGTTCAGGTAGACCAATGTTGTAGTTATTTAACCAACGAAAGTGGTTTTCCTCAAGCATTGCACTGGAAGTTTTAATAAAAACTTAACGAAGCAATTACATACGCTTATAATCTCATAATATTCTTCTTTGTTTGTGCGAATTGTTCACACGTATCCAGCTCAGGGGGTTAAAATCTCCCCTCAAGTATCTATTTAAGAATCATTCTGCTAAACGGAACAAAACTGTACCAAATAGAAACTGCATAGAGCATATATTTATGATCAATGCATATATAACTAGTATGCAAATTCTTAGATTTCGAGTAAACTGTTAACCTCAGAAATGTTTGAGGAACCCAGGTTCCAGCTACGAATTCCTCGCTGTACCAGGGTCTCTGTAAATCTCGCAACGTAAACAGAAAGTACAGCTTACAATCACCTCCCATTTCGGAGACCTTCGTCTCCAGGGAAGACCTTCCTCCAACACTTGCTTCATGCAGACGCATTTTTCATCATATGTTTATGTTTTCATGCTGCTCTACTGCTAGATAGTTTATCATCCTGGAGTAAATATAATTAAATATTTTATTCAATTATTAGTAGTTCTTGTGACTTTAGTGAGATATATCATGTTATATACTCGCGCGAGAAATCCGATAAAAATGCATGATAAGAAATCTATAAAGATACGAAATTAAAGAGTACCGAATATACCCTATTCCTGAGTAATACCTCTGAGAATATTTAAAACAATTAAAAAAACACCATTTAACTGCCGTTTGAACGGAAGCATACACTGCAATCTTTGGGTGATACCAAATTTAATGTTTCGTCCAGAGACCGATATGTCATCGAAACGCCGAATGCGATAAGACCCTACGACGCGACGATTGAAAGGCAGCTGTCGACTTCACGGCGCCATGGCTAGGTCATATGCGAAGTTGCCCACGTGTGGAACGGGATATCTTTCCACGCGTGTGGAATGAGAAAGATCTGGCAAAGCGATCATGTTCGCAGAAAGACAGTAGTGGCAATCATACTCCTGAATTCACCGAGTGCGGAGTGGTCTTTTCGTGCAGTAAAGATTACTACAAATATAATTAATTATGAAACGGCTATTAACTGATTATTTAAAAAATACAATTAATAGTGTTGATGGTGAACAGAGAGAAAAAAAGCAATTACGCTTGGAAGCAGAACGTCTGATTACTGATGAAGAAGCGCCGAGAGAAAAATGTGATCTAACAAACACCGGACAATTGGTGAGTTCCAGTATAATTTAATCAACCTACTGTTGATTGGAGTGTTGTTCTAGAGTCTCTAGTCTACAGACTAATGGTGATTATTGTTCAGTAATTTTATAAAAAAACTTTTACAAAATTTTCATACAAAAGATTTAATTAGATCAATTAATTGAAGTGATGATGATAATGATGGATTTATTTTTCGATTCTTAACTTTCTTCCGATTCCTGAAAGCTCAATTATTTCAGAATATTGGTCAAGAATTAATTCTCAAATGTAGCGAGAGAATAAACTTTTGGTCACCGCTTGATTACGAATAGGCAGAAGCAAGCCATGACGAACAAACGGATGAAACTTCATTTATGTCTAGCATTGTTATATAACAACAATTGATGCGTAATATTTATTCCAGGAAATAAGCCTTTTAAGAATATTTGGCTGCTTTGTGACGATTGATAGTCACATATAGTCTACAATACGTCACACAGTCTACAGTAGGATTAGAAAGATGCACTTACTGAAAAATCGATCATACAAACTTCTTTTAATTATTTTTCTATAAGTTGCTATTTTCCTAGAAAGAGCGGTTTCTTACCAAGGACGTACTCTTCATCCTTTCTAATGTATGTATCTCGTTTCGACCAGCTAAGGACCACGATGACGAGTGTGAGTAAGGCTCAGTTTTTGTGTGAGTTTACTCACATCGTGAATTTTACCGAGATCGGAGGAACAGCATCTAGATAGGATTCAGATTGCTGTATCCGAGTATTACAACTGCGGTTGTTAGTCGCAGAGGGTGAACTTTTCAAACATCGCAGCTCATACAACTGAGAAATTGACATGACGAGCTACAACTTTTATCTTGCCCCACCTGGGAAATGAACCCGGGATGATTTGGAGACGAGCGATCACGCTGATACCGTAGCCACGGAGGGAACTTCATCCATTCTAATATATAAATGCCTAACGCGAAAGTATGACTGTCTGTTTGCTACATGATATCGACTAAACAGCTGAACCGATCATGATGAAATTTGGAAATGAGATAGCTTAGATGTCCAGAGTAAACTTAGGTCAACTTTTATTTCTAAAATGTTTGATAGGAAATATAGGAATGTTTTTTTTAAAGAAATGCTGATAAAATCGGGTAAAAGATAGTTATATTCGCTTATGCTACCTAAAAGGTTACAAATAGGTGACAGCTATGATTGTCAATATTGTTTGCCTCAAAGAGTTCTACGAAAAAGTACGCGACAGCATATGTATATACAAAAATTAGCCTAAATTATCGATAAAACATTATTAAAAATACAAGTGTTAAAATACTTCAAATTAAGAGAGCAATTTAAGAAGGAAAAAATCAATCATCAAGTTTAATGGAATATTTGTTTTGTGCATTTAACAAAAATAAATAAAACTCTGTAAATCGTAAAATTTCGACGGATACTTTTGATTTTACGAGGGTTTTCATGAAATTGGGCAGCCGCGTCGTACCTAGGTAATGAAGATTCGACCGGCGCAGCTCTTGGGAGATGGTGTAGTGTATACAGTTGAGTTTTGAACTAAATTTGTAATGTTATAAATTTTAAAAATTAGGATGTTGTAAATTATTAAAAAAAAACAGTTAGTAAAAGTACTTTGATATTAAAATATAGATTTAATTTTTCCCCGAGTAAAAGAAGATGAGTGTAAGAAAACTCACAGGAATGACGGAAAGAAAAAAACGGGTTATCAGTTAGTTGCTATATACATTTAAATTGTCTAAATCTTTGATGTTCCACATCTCTACATCGACTGGCCTTTTCGATCGCGTATTTTTACAGGACTTCGGATCTTTAGGTTTTTATCCATTGCTTTCATTTATATCCTTTCGGATCTATGTTCACAATCCTCAACCCCAACCCCACACACAAAAAAAATCCTGGGTGCGCCCCTGATCCAGCTAGTCAGGTCTTAAAAGGTGCTTTTTAACTCTCAGAAGAGTTAAATTTACTTTTACCAGTCAACAAAAATGTAATTATTATTTGACACATTCAACTACGGAGAGTTGGTTCACTCTACCAACGCACATAAGTAAATTTATATTACTACTCAATAGTAACATTTATTTATTTATTTATTTATTTATTAAACCAGAGGTAAATTAATTACCTTTACGGAGGTCTGGCACAAAAAACTTACAAACTGGAACTTACTAAAATGAAAAAACCTAACTACAACTAATCCTTTAGAATGCATATTGTTACTCGAGTAATCATTAACAATTGTATCGCTGAAGACTTGTAGCTAAATTAAACAAGCGCAAGCGGTATTTTAACAATTATACAAATTAAAACTAATGACAAAAACACACAAATAGTATATACAAATATCTGAACATTGGTTCTTATCAGATCATTTAATTTTCCCTAAAAGTTACTTTCCTATATGTTAAAAGTTTTAGATAATTTCACAATTAATTCAATAATATAATAGTAATTAAGTAACTATTTTTAGTAATTATAGTTTTAGTACTTATAGTTTTAGTACTTATAGTTTTAGTACTTATAGTTTTAGGAAACATGAGAATTACTATAATGTTATTTCTTGTTTTAATCGTATCATTAAAAACCTCTTCTTTTAGATCTTCATAATGAGAACATAGTGACCTCAAAAGTGAACATTTGATCAAGATTAAGGGGATAATTATCCCTATCAAAAGTGTTTTATATACTACTTTTAATAATCTATTTTGTAGTTTTCGTAATAGATTTATATTTTGTGTGTAATAATAATTATTCGTTTTTCTATCTAATGTTTTGTGACCGTTAATGAAAAGATACACGCTCCATATGCTAAGAAGTTCTTGATTGTTAAGTCACAATCCTTCAGGCCACTGATCCAAATTAAAAATTCTTTCTTCGTTCAACCTTGTTCTCGATTCGTATGTCTCATTAATTCAATGCATTAAAATTTTTATGGTTATGGTGATTGTTTAAAATGATCCTTTTTCGTAAGGTCTTTCTTGATGAATCTTAATGGACACAATTAAGGTTGTGATGCTACATCGGTTGAAAGTCAGTACCCACTTAAAGAATAATAGCAGGCCTTATGTATTTTTATTAAGATGAAATAACACTGTACACAAAAACAAATAAACTTTATTATTGTAACGCATCAGAAGAAAAATTGTTTTATTTCCATTAAACGTATTCTATGAATTGTTCCAGTTGGAATTAACATACGTAGTTACGTATTCGTCATTCGGCGAATCCTGAGCAACCGCTCGCCGAATAGCGAATATTGTGGATGTGTTGCTTACTATTCGTCGCATCACGAATATCGGTGCTCGCCTATTCCCGCAGCGTGTCGGTCTTTTGAGACGCATCAAAGGAAGCCGAGCATTGGCGAATATTCGCGAGTGACCTGTTTATGATACTATCCACACATGAGTACTTTTACAAATATCAAGGATTGCGAGTATACGAGAATACCAAGGTTTGTTTATATTGATATTATTAGCGTTATCCGTTTTTTAGTAGTATTAGCATATACTTCCTGTACACTGTCGTGTAATCCGTGCGAGGGCGAGCGCTTGTGAAAATAAAAAGTACTATAATTATAAATAATTAAAATATCATTATTTCTCATTATCGTATTATTCCGAGTATAATACGTAAAAATTAAAATTGTATTATTTCGAGTAAAAATGAATGCTCATATGTATTTAGGGGACTTGTTTAATTAAAAAATTAATACCCTCCTCTCCAATTTCATGGTTTTTAAGAAAAAAATACAAATATATAACTTTAGAAATTATTAATGCGAAGTACAGTACAAATTAAATATTTCAATCAATAGATCATATTAGGACTCAACGTTCTGGTCATTCGATCCCTTCATATTACGAGTATATATAAAATGCATCAAAGGGAAAACGAAATTTTCAAAAGGTATTAGTGGGGTAAATATTTTCTTTTGAATCGCGGAAATGAAATTCCGACCTGTTTCACTCATTATATTACTGACCTCTGACATTATAGTGAAAACAAATGCCTTTCACCTACATATGACAATTGACATAATACGAAATTGAGATGAATAACGTTTCCAGCGCATAGAGTCGTTAAGATTAATTGGAGAAGATTTCTCCTAAGATTCCTCATAATACAATATTCTTATTCATATTAATATTCTTATTCCAAAAATATTGATTAGTTGTTATAATATCTACTGAACTTTTGAAAATATTCATATGATCAACCGGTTGTTAATTTGAAAAGTACCATGGGATAATATGCTTGGTATCTGTTTTATGAAAAGATTTTTAAAAATCTTGTTATTATAAGAATTTTGATTGCATGATTTTGATGAGTATTTAGGATCCCTGATACCAAAAAAAATGGTTACTGAAATACGACTTTAGCGATCTGATTGTAGGGTTGCAATATGATCGTCAGATCAACTTAGTGCAATTTTGTATTGGTGTCTGGTTTTACTCATTGTCAGACCATCAGATATTTAATGTGAAGGCTATATTATACGATTAAAAACATCGTTACATTGAAAATTTCTTAAATTGGCTTGAAGTAATTCCTTTGCGGAAATTCCCCACTCATACCTTGAAGTGAAGGGAAAATCATGGGGCAAATAACCGCAATAAAAATATTTGAGAAAGAGACCGATTTTTCTTTCTGGAGTAAGTTAATAAAATAAATGTAACTCCGGCATCTTGTACTGAGGAACAATATGTTATGTGTTGCCTCTGATTCCCCTCTTTCGTAAGAGAAGTTATAATGTTGAAAACTTATTAAAAGAAGAATACCCTAATCTAACCGAAATGGTGCTAAACGTTATGTTAAAGATTGATATAACTCGGTTACATCTCATTTTAATGAGATTTTACTTCGAACATATTTGCGCACTGATGAAATTCTCCATCCCCATGTAGGTGTTTAAAACTCAATCACCAAGATGGCGATGAAGTTTTTCGTCGAAGTATTTTAAAATGACATTTAATTCGAAAAACGACAAACTACTGGAAAATAAAACATAGCTAAATTTCAAGGAGCACTGAAATTATTTCTTCAAAACACTCCTTGTAGTTTTGAATATTGATTTCTCAGCCTTAACATTTTCATACATTCATGTTAAGAAAACTTATTAACATCACTATTTTACCTTTTTTCCCTTATAATGTAAAAATTTTTAAGTTGAAAATGATATTTCTCATTAGATAAATTATCACTATATTTTCTGTCTTTAGAAGGATGGAATAGAGAAGTGTACCTAACAATTCGAAAGTATTGTTCTATCTGTTAAGTTATAAATCATAGCTTTCTTGTGTACAAAAGTATTCTTTAGTGAAAATTTAATACGCGACCTGCGTAACTGTCCTTCCCATATCAATTAAAATATAATTTTGTGTCCTCACAATGAATCCAGAAAATTTAGTTTATTATTATTTTCCATTTCTAAATTTTAGATATTTCAATTATAAATGGGTGAAAAAGAGTGAAAATATTTACTTCGTTTTTCTGAATGTTTGACACATTTATCATATAATATAAAATATTAAAAATAGGAACTTGAAATTTAACCTTAATAGTGCTTATGTGTTGTTTATGAATCACTAACAAAGCACTAATTTGAAAGATTCATTTTAAATGGATGTAGTAGTTTGCAATATAATTTTTCGAATTTTCTCCAAACATCACAAACTATTTAAAATAACAATTCAACTTTTTCATGAAAAAGTGAAATTTAAATCGACACTATATTGTAACGAAAGTTAAACAGCATCATTACAATAAAACATCCTCGTGAAACCGGGCACGATCGGCTGGTGATAATACAT
>NNCF01130254.1:84167-95792 GCA_002313205.1 Laupala kohalensis | reverse complement strand
ATACATACATACATTCTTTTAATGCACCAACGCCAAGGAAATATAATTACTGATAAAATTTATTATGGTTGTCAGGAAGCAGTCTTCCGGATTTTTGTTTCTTGCATTCCTCTCCAGTAAAGTCTTAACATTAATCACCGTCTGTACCAACATAACTGCTCGTTATCAAAATAATAATCAGAGATAATACTTCTAGGTCGTGAAAATGATCAACCTTCAGGGAACCTTCAACGTTTTGCAACAAGTTGCAACTTTCAGAAAATACACTAATTTTAAAAATGTTTCTTTGTGTTGTAATCATATTCCGCATACGTCATTTCAAACAAATACTTAAAAATGAATCTAATACAAAGGCACGGTAATGAGTAGTCGCAAGGTACACAACATCCAATTGTGAATGCTTTGTGCCACTGCAATCAAGCCTTCAAAGTATGAAGAGGGATAAGTAATTATAGGGATTGGGCATTTTAAACATAGTTTATTTTTAACAAGGCAAATAAAGCATTTTTAACGGGTTTAATTCTATATTTTGCAAATCTGATGGTCTACATTAACAGCTAGAAAAAACTTCTTCCTGAAAAATATGTTTCTCTTCATTTCTTTACATTTAAATCGATTTTACTTATTAAAGATGTTATATAGACCTCTGTAAAATATTCTACACGAATTCTACATTTCATTTAAATAATTTTATTCTCCAAAAGTTTGCAAAAATTATTATAATCGTCAAAAAAAATATTATTTTTTCAAGGAAGTTAGAAATAATATATAAAGTATATTTTTAAAGAAAACAATCGAAAAAGTGACTTAAAAATCGTTCAAAACATAGTTTACTACCCCAAGAAAGATACCATAACAATGGTGAACTCGTAACCCCCTAAAAGTCATTTTACCCTTCTCATTCCTCTTAGTTGGAAGCGCCATACTCTCAGAGAAACTCATCAGTAGGGCAACCACAAAGGTTAAAAGATTAATTGCTCATTAAGCTGCTAACTTAATTTTGATCATGAGAGTAATGTGATTGAACGTATAATACATTCATAATAAATATGAGCTTTAAAGTTGAGTGAAGTTATGGAAACGTTGGTAGCGTTACTTTCTTATCAATGGTATTTCATATATGGGCATTTTCGTTGAATCGTCAATTGGTACGTAGATAGAATTGTCTGTGGGATAACTCGAGTCATTGCCCCACGTCGAATTCAATACATTTTTAGAAACAGAAATAGGTTTTTCAAAAATCCAGAAAACAATCTTTGATACCTCGTGTGTGGAAATGGGTGAAGAATGCAGGAGGACAAAAGGAAGGGTATATTTCAGGAATAAGTCAGGAAAGGGACCTGTGGTCAACTGATTACAGGTGATTAAGGATGAAACGCCCTTAGAGCTATTGAGATTTGTATTATTAATAATCATTTTGCCTATTAGGTGTAGAGTTTTGCTCAGATGAAGGATGCGAACTCGTCACCCGATGTTACGAGTACTCAGCTATCTTCGTAATGCAGCACTATATTATACCACGTGACTTTCTTCTTTCATTTGTGTCACGTTTTCGTCGTTTATATTTCACAACATGTAAATGACATTACAATCTTTTTATGACATTTACAAATATACTTTCCCTCTTTTTCTTTCAAATCAATCCCTTCTATTAGAAAAAAAAATTCTTTAGTCCATTTTTTAAGTTCTTTAATATTATCTGTGTGTTCCTTATCTTGAATTTCAGTGCTGTTGAATTTCATTCGAAAACTCATTTCTTGTACTTTAATGTTTCGTATAAATATAGCTATTGTCGAAAAAGCAGTTACAAACTGCGTATGACCACGTGGAGGACAACACACTAATTTACTCTCCGGAAGCAAGCAAGGAACCATCCCATCAATTCCGATCAAGAGTTCTGAAGGCAGAGGCGGATTTAACATTTCAGGGCACTCCTTAGATTCCAATAAAAAGTTAGCTACGTTTTAGAATATCAATAGAATACCAACGAATTTTTTCTTTAACAAAAATAGAACGCATACTTGATATTTCGCTCTCGTTCATCTATATAATTGGCAAGTTGCTAAATCGCACAGGGAAACTGCTCGGAAAAGTGAATGAAATTTACACCCTTTGCGATGATATGAACATTTCACTTTCTTCCGGAAAATTATTTTATTTGCCATGATATTACGGTACATACTACTTTCCCCCATGAGTTAATTGAAGGCCAGTTTCATTCGGTTACATATTTAGCATTAGCATGGGATTGGTTATGGCTCGTGGTTTTCTCAGGGTAGTGACGGAATTTCCATAAAGAAAGCCATTCATGTCTCTAGTTATTATTAATCTCGAATTTTCACAACACATAATATCTACGATTCATTTAGGAATAATTGAATAACTGTAGGTATTTTATTAAATATATTTTTTTATAAATATTAAATCCGCCACTGCCCATGGGCCCATGATCTGAATCGATGGAATGATCCCTTGCTTGTTTCCAGAGAGTAACTTATTTAATTATCCCCCACGTGGTCATACGCAGTTTGCAACTGCTTTTTTTTTTGACAATGTATTTAATTATTTTATTTAGAATAGTATGTAAGATGTCCATATCCCAAATCTACACATATCGTCGTATTTTAAACGGAATATCTTCAAATCTTCATTTATATTCCCATGGTTTGTCAAAAACTCCAATAACACAAGACTGTAATTTAAATTTTCCTACTGTAAACCTCACATCTGGTCAATAAATTCACATTTATTTTATTAAATCGTAATGTCGTAATTAAAATAAATCTATGTCGTCTGTACTTCAGTATGTTTCTTCTACAATCCATGCTGGTTGAGGTATACCCACAAATAGTGCATACATGACATCCGCTCTAAATATCCTCTTACCGCGGCTAAAAAAAACCTTTACCTCTCCCTACCCAAAAAAGTGGCTAAGATCTAGCCAGTATGTATTATCTTTTCAAACTCACTATTTAGAAGACTTGAATCTCTGTCGTATTACGTTATCTTAATTAAGTGCACGGTCCGACCGCTTGAAGTTTCTCCTCATTTTCATGTACAGAAGAGAGTCACGCGATGTTTGCGGAAGTGTAGCACTCGAAATGAAGGAAACATCAACTGGCGTTTACCTGCGATAGATATCTGTTCCAAATAATATAACTTTTATAAATATCGAATGTTTTGGTAATAATGAATTATGTACTTATTTGAAATAAATTTCAAATAAAACAATTCAAAATTTTTTAAATTTATTTTGATCATTTTAACCTACCTACCGAATGGAAACTAACACAACAAACCATATAAAAGAATATNTCAAATAAAACAATTCAAAATTTTTTAAATTTATTTTGATCATTTTAACCTACCTACCGAATGGAAACTAACACAACAAACCATATACAGAATACTAATGTTTGAGTATCATGTAAGCAATAGCAGACGTTTTCCATTAAACCTAACCTAACCTAACCTAACAAAAGAAACTACGTACCACTAACAGTAGAACCCAAAACAAATTACAAAACAATACCAGAGTAGTAATTTCATTTTGATTAATTCAAATTTAAAAACAAATTTCCTATCTTATATACACAATTGTGTAAAAGCTCAAAAAAGGCTAAGTTATGAGTTTAATAACTTTCAATGGTTATTTGAAAAATCATTTCTCATCGTATGCTTCTGAATACCCCCTTGTTTTAAAATATATCCAATAGTAATGATGGTAAGATCCAATTTTTTTTTCTCTCAGTGTACAGTTGGCCAATAACTAAGCATAATATAAATGACACCGTCATCTATACTAATAAAAGTGAATTATTTGGAATGTCTGTTTCACGGAAATCGAAGCAATCGATGGAATTATTTGAAAGGACACTTCTTAAATATTATTGCAACGGAAAAGAAAATTATGGCTAATATTGTTAAGTCTCAAAGGCAGAAAAACAATTAAAATTGGCTGCTAATCAGTGTGTATAAATCTTCACTCGCATAACTGTTGACTTTGAAGTTTACAAGTATAGCCGCTTATAATCTGCGTGACCGTATCTTAGTAGCTAAATATTGCAAAGGTTGTAAAGAACATTAATGTACGTAACCTAAAGGTGAGTTTAAAACCCCAAAAAATCAGAGGTCTTAACTATGCGCTTTGTTTGTTAAGCGTTCTGTGTAAAGTGTATTTTTCCTTCTGTCTGGATTTTAAAATTCGTAAGTAAATATTAGCACATTATACACGTGAATTTTTTTGTATGTTTTCTTCGTGGTATTTAATAGAATAACACGAAAGCAGATAAATATGGAAACTAACAAAATTAATTTAGAATATGATATAAGAATCGCGGGCAACACGGGGAAAAAATGAGCTTAAAAACTCCAGACCTGATTTAATACCCTCTGTGGGGTAAAATATACCAATTCTCAAAACCAATTTTTCTTTGAATGTTGATGTAATTTTTCATGTTTGTTGTTTTATTTGTGAATTGTTTTAAATTTTGTAATGTCCAGTAATTATATTTCTAAGTTTCTTTTCAAATCCCGAGCAACGCTGGGTAGATCTACTAGTTATAAATAATAAATTTTCCCAAATTTCACTATCTCACATATTAACTGTTTCCACGACGATCGGAGTCTGCACCAAAACTAAGTTTCAGTCCATAGAAACATTGGTCTTTAATCAATCCCCGTGACACTTTCCCAATTTTTAATTAAACTAACATTGTGATCTATTACGTTCACAGAAGACTTTTTAGTTCATTGAGAGAGGAAGATTAGCAATCCATACTAATATATAAATGCGTAACGTGAAAGTGTGTCTGTCTGTTACCTGATCTCGACCGAAGCGATCGTGCTGAAATTGTTTAGATGTCAAGGATGAACAAATGCTATCTTTAATTTTTTTTTAAATGTGGGATAAGAAAGATAAAAAATTCTTTTTGACAATAAATATCGATGAATTCGGGGGAAAAGAGAGTTATATTTGCGTATGCTGCCTAAACAGAGATAGGTAACAACTACGAATGACAATAATGTTCTACATCTACAAAAATTAACCTGAATTATCGATAAAAGTTACAAAGAGACGAATGTTAAAATACTTCAATTTAAGAAGGAAAATATCAATCTTCAAATTTAATGGATTATTTGTTTTGTGCATTTGTCAAGGAACGTCTTGAAATCGTAAAATTTCGACGAATAGCTTAGATTTTACGATAATTTCAATGAAATGTTGTAGACGCCTCGTTCCTGAAAAATTAGGATACTGTACTTGTTTTAAAAAAACCTGTAAGTAAAAGTATTTTGACCTTACAAAATATATAGATTTTATTTTTTTCTGCGTAAAGATTAGTCTAAGAAAAATCCCGAGCAACGCCGGGACAGTATAAAAGAGTGACACACACACATGCATCAGAATGTCAATGCTACGTCATCAGCTTGTCTCAACATTAGTTTCTCCTCCCGGTCCTGTTACAATGCGTGTGTGAGAGAGATAGTGATATTTACGTCAATTACGTCTGCCTCACACGCGTCACAAATACCTCCCACTACTGTATGCAAAATAAAATCCCTTTCTTGATCTTATCTTTTAATACACGTAACGTTGACAATGAAACTAAGATTGACGTAAATTATAAGATATCTTCGTAAGAGCTTTATGCCATCGATTTCAAAACAATTACGCAAATAACAGTTATGACGTTTCAGATATTTGAATCCATCTATTTTCAAAAACTTAAAAATATGTTTAATTATTGAAGAACCTTAATGTTAACACAATCGTAAATCATTTAGGAATCCACCAACTTTAAGTACTCAAAAATGTACCAACTTGTCAAAATTCTTAACTACGAAAGTGTTGAAATTTACAACAATTGTTATATCAAACAGTGTATATATCGTCGTTTTTAATTTCAGTTCTTCGAGGAATATTTTCAAAAATAAGGAACAAAAAAATGATCATAATTCAAGGAATGACACCTAATTGTATATAATATAGTAAATCAATTTGCCTATTCATCATTTTTAACACGGCTGGAGAATTTTCGAAGAAAACTTCCTATATATTTTCCTTCATTTTGAGAAGCTCATTATTTTCTTCGGGTGTTCCACTATCATTAGAATAAGAAACTACGACGCAAATAGACGATATTAATTCAAGTGGAAATTCAGTTCTGATCGTCAATATTGGCACATTTCTTACAGCGTTAAAGAATTTCCTCACTTGTCCTTTGAAGAAGCAACACCACCCATTCCTCTGTTGTCTCTCAATCTCCACTTATTTCCATCAGTTGAAAGCGTCATCCGTCTGACAGCCATTAGCCTTATCAGCACTGGTCTCCAACGCCACCAACGCATCCTGTGAGTCCATCGTCCAAGGTGAATGTTGCGGACACTTCCAACCCCATAACAAGCGAAATTTATCGCCGCCATCATTCCACGTCCCGTCTAACTTCCTAGTTTATCCAGCTTCAATACTAGATTGAAGAAAATTTAATTTGTTGTTACCCCGGATTTTTGTTTGAGTAATCTTCTCTTTTCTCAGGAAAAAATAAAATCTATCAATATTCTAAGATCAAAATACATTTACTTTCTGATTTTTAAAAACGTGTACAGCATCCTAATTTTTCAAATTCATAATCATTCAAATTTAGTACCAGAGCTGACAGAAAACACTCTACACGATCTCCCGGGAACCGAGTCGATCGAATTCTCGCTTCCGAGGCACGATGCGGCTGCACCATTTCATTAAAAGTCTTGTAAAATCTAAACTATTTATAAAAATTTTACGATTTTATGACGTTTTCATCTTTGTTAAATGCACAGAACAAATAATCCATTAACTTTGATGTTGAATTTTTTTTTCCTTCTTAAATTACTCTCGTAATTTGAATTATATTAACACTTCTATTTTTAATAATGTTTTATCGATAATTAAGAAAGAGTAGTTTTCTTCATAAATAGGGCAAGTAGGACTGCAAAGTCGACAATATTTTTGGATTTGTCTATAATTGTTATGTCTGGTTTATTGTATTCTACAGTGAATACTTCTACATTCAGAATACTTTGGTCGTAGTTCAATTTGACTTTATCATTCTCTAGCACCGTCTCTGGGCAATATTTACTGTTTTATTATTATTATTGTCGTGCAATTGTTTTTTTTTTGTTTAAACAGGTAGTCGGGGCGGACTTATACGCCAAGACGGAAGTAAAATGTGGTTTTAGTCGAGACTAAGAAACTTTATTGTTGGGTGGGATGTTTGTAATATAACAGATTTTTGCATTTCTGGCAGTACATTTCGAGTCAATGACAATCTTGCAAGATGCCCTTTCGGTGTTTTGCAAATGACTCCAGTTGCTGAAATTATGAGGCGAATAACTAATTCTTCATTTTGTTTCCAAATCTTGAATTTCTGTTTTAAGTGTCAGATATTTTTGAATTTTTGTTTGTTCTGTCTTTTTAAATTGTTAGTGTAAGGAACAGCTACATCAGTAATAAAAGTTTTTCTTTTAGATTTGTCTATTAATATTATGTCCGGCTTGTTGTGATCTACTGTTCTGCCAGTAGTGATTTGCTTATCCCAGTACAAGGTGGCATTTCTATTTTCCAGGACAGGTGATGGATTGAATTTATAATAGGGGGAACTGTTTCAACCAAATTAAATTTTTTAGCAAGTTAATTATTATGTCAGCAGGTGCAGTCTAGGAAGGCGAGTACTTGGCTACCCGAAATTATATGATGGATTGTTTCATTGCAGGTGTGCAATGCTTCGGCACTCTCATGCAGAATTTCTTTCCTATAATATCTAGTTGGGATTACTTGATACTGTATAGCGCACACAAACCCTTCAGTCTCTGCATGGAGTCGGCCGTGTTTTAGCCATAAAGTTGATTCTTCCATGTCTACAGTAGCATCCTGCAGAGAATTTGGGAATTGTCCATACAAGAGTTTAGCAAGCCATTTGACAACACGGGATTTGATATTATTTATAGATAGTTATATTTATCATTTATAGGTAGTTATATTATATTTATAGGTATTATTATTAATACTACATTTCACACGTGATTCAAACTATTGGATTCAGTGTTTTTTCGACGAATTCAAATAGATCGGCCATGAGTGACTTATCTTTAAATCCATCACAAACTCATCTGTGTTGTCTTCTAACATCACCTTCATTTTATCCTAAATTCTGACAATGTCTTATGCAACCAGTTGTAACAGCTACTCCATCACCTGTTACATTTTCGTGTTTCTCATCGGTGGAATCCCGGAAGAGAAAGTTGCGTTGAGGTTATGTCAAGAAACATAAGACGACCACAATCACCACAATGAGATCTCCTTTTGTAGATATCTTCCCTTTATAAATCATCGGCATTTCCCGATACCAAGGTGTTAATTGATCATTAGAATATTGGATTTTCAATTATCTTATAAAAGTGGACGTAAATTATGAACATTTATGTGTCAATGACGTTCTTAAGGAACGAAATTAGATTAGATCGGATGTCGAAATTCTAAAAGATATAGATAGGCACAGGGACAGTTAAGCGTGTTGCATACTCGTACCTGTGGGTTGTTTTCAAGCGCACAGAAGCAAATAAGAGCATTCTAAATCATTTCTAAACACACCAATCCTCTATTCAATGTTTTCAATATAAATATGTCGAGTCATTGAAAAACCAGTCCTGGAATAAAGTGCAGACAATTCTATTGATATCCCTTTTAAAATCTAAACTAAATAATTATATTATGCTTCCTTATTTGGACAATTAACAATATTCATTGTGTTTTTAATGTATCAAGTGTACATTCACAATGTATTCCATAAGGAATAATCAATAAATATTATAACATGTAAAAAACCATACGACAAGGAATTGTACGAAAAGTAACCCGTTGGTATTTTTCGGGTCATCTTTAAGGAACTATAACAAAGGAAAAAAACATTACAGATTACAATTTACATATTTACATTTACCCTTATACTATAGAGATTACTTTTGTCACGATTTTTTCGTGTCACAACTTAGCGACTTTGAGGCATTCATCAAGTGTGACAAATAGTATCAAGTATATTTCTTCTCTGTTCAGAATTCCTGACGATGTTGAAATTTCATTTTTTTACAAATTATTTGGACATTATCCGCTGTCTTAACCTGTTAAATCATATTCAACATACACGCTACGTACCGGACATTTTGTCAACGTCCGTCTTCAGGTATCCGACTGCGCCGGTACTCGAACCAAGATACTCTTCCCAAGGCGAGTACGTATTATCATCTCTTGTTTTATATTAAACTAAACTATTCGTAGTTCGTAGTACATATATGTGACTGTATAATGTGAGTGTATAATTGTCCACGCAATAATTCTCTAGTAAAAATGGCCATTGCTGTGACCTGTTATCGTCAAACGGCCATTGGTGGCCACTTGAAATGAATGGCCGTTCGGCGTTAACAAATGGCCACTTAATGGCCATTTTTACTAGAGTTACATGATATAAAGCTCTTATGGTGCATTTATCGTATTACATATCCCCACTTTAAACGTCAATCGTGGTATTTTGTTTCTTAGATCGGAGAGAAGGATTCATTTAGATAAACGTACGCGTCACCGATGACAAGTCGGGTTTCTAAATCCCCGTTTTAATGAAACATGTTCTTCGATTACGCTCTGTCAGTATAGCTTTTCTGTAGACCTTTGCTTGTATGCGCAAGAACACGATGCAATATTAGACGAAATTACATATTTATTTTTTCATTGCGAACACCCTATTAAAAATCCATTTCGTGTTGTTTGTTTGTTGCGTTAATCGCGTACTCACAAATATTTAAAAAAACTTGTTCTAGTGTTCTGGGGCAGTTTCGCATCTGATTTATACGAATGTAATATTACGTTCCAACTTATAGTATATTTTCATCTCCTTAAATGCGTTTTAAAAACTATGGTCGAAATCGTTCAGAAGTTTAATGTACCTGTCTATATTTGACAGACGTTTCTTATCCAGTCTGTCCGTTTGGGTGCAAATTTTGTGTTTAACTGATGCATTCGACATTTAGAGATAGTGCAGTATTTTATAAGAGCAATAATAACGTCGAAAGGCTCCTGGGAATAAATATTTCCTGGATAAAAACCTGATTAAAATCAATAAACTCAGTACTAACAGATAGTGCAACATGGATTGTAGGAACGTGTTTTCAGGACGTTTCTGAAATTGCTTCAAATTATCTTGAAAACTGAATAAATGTTTACAGACCTTCCTACAGTACAATAAAAATTATTTATAACTTTTTAATGAATTTACTGATTTTAATAAAAGTAGTTAAAGAGTGTTTCAATTTCCCAATAAATATCGTTTTTCCCCTGATTTCGGATGATGTAGGTGATGTTAGTCCTCTTATACTTTACCACGTCATTGTTATACTCCTCTTGATACTGATTAAATTTATTTTTTCACGTGTGTTGTTTTTGATCCTTTTCGTTTATAATAGTTTATTTCTAATCCCATCCTAGATTTACTGCAGTCATCCTCCGGGTAGTGGCGGATTTTCCATTCGCGGAGATGTCATTTAATACATTTGTTATTCCCTGTCTCGAATGTTTACTAAACATAATTTCTACGATTAATTTTGAAATGTTAAATGATTATAGTACATACTTCTTAAGTAGTCTCTCTTATAAATGTTAAATCCGCCTTTGCCTTTGGGTCCTTGATCGGAATTGATGGGATGGTCCCTTGCTTGTTTCCGGAGATTAACTTAGTTCATTATCCCCCACGTATTTATATGTAGTTTGCAACTGCTTTTTTGACAATTATGTTCATTTACTCATTTCTTTATTTAATATATTTCTAAGGGAGCCAATGTTCAGGCATTCTACGAAATTGGTTATTTAACGAGGTTCTAGTATACCTATTATTGCCTTCTCGTAATTTCTGATACGTAAAAACAACTTTATTCGTGTACATCAAAAGCGAAACTTAAACCTGTAGTAAAACGTATGATGTAACATGTGACTATTTTTTTAATCGCAATTGTAGAATTACGTTGTGTGCATGAAAATGATGTTGCGTGAATTCATGGTAATGTCTTTTGCGTCGTGGCTAGTGTCGCGCCTCCGTGCGAGCTACTGTCGTCACCTGGACTAACCACACCCATCACTTCGTCCCAACCACACCTCCATCCACTTGCCAACAACTCCCCTCACTCCCTCCACCAAAGTGCCACCTCCGGGTCCGACTCGGTCCCTGATGTGAGTCAGCACAGGACGCCATGAACGACAGAGTGATGCATGAGGCATGGAGACTAGAGAGAAGGAGTCCGATCTCCGTATTTCTCTCGTACATTGAGAGTTTGGTACCCAAATTGTAATATTCGAATAGTTCCACTTTTTGCCAATCGCTGTGCTGTTGCTCGTGAGTTGGCTACTGTTTGACAGTGCATATAATAATAATAATGTTAATAATAATAATATTAATAATAATAATAAAATTATTGTCAAAAAACAGTACAAACTGCGTATGACCACGTGGAGGACAATAAACTAATTTAATCTCCGGAAGCAAGCAAGGGACCATCCCATCAATTCCGATCAAGGGCCCTAAGGCAGAGGCGGATTCAAAAATT
>NNCF01130254.1:71567-83862 GCA_002313205.1 Laupala kohalensis | reverse complement strand
GAATTAATGTACACAACCGTGCCAAAGTTGAGTACACATAAAACTAAATTAATATGAGTCATAAGACAACACAATCATGCAAAAAAATAGTTTTTTAAAAATTGATTAAATTTTTTAAAAAGTACTACAGCAATGGCGTGATAAAGTGCAAGACGGATTTAACTTTTATTAAAATCAATAAAAGGTGCAGGAGGTAGTTTATAACCGCGGATTTGAAGAGATTCAATTTCATAATATCTTTTGTATTCTTGGGAAGGGAATACCAAGTTAGTCAAAAGGATGTAGAGTATTGTACCGCATAGTACTTTTACTGCAAATTCAGTGGAATAATAAATATATTAAACACGATATCACGCCGGATGTTACCCTCTCCACAGAGCCAACTTTGGTACGTGAGCGCTCTCCTTACTTGTTAATAGATTCGGTGGACAGCTAACAGAAATATTCGCTCTAGACTCCATAGCATGAGGTGAACAGCGCCCAAATTATTCTCAAAGTCATACAACTTTACCAATGCCTAACACAAATTGAAGAATTATAAAAAAATTAAGGAAAATCCGAATAAATATTAATAGTAGTCACAAAAAGCGACTACAAAGAAATAACACAACAAACAAAGACACAAGGTAATATTCCATTCACCTGCTCAACGCAGAAAGAATAGAATATCACCACAAGAGCGAGTGAATTGAATTGAGTGTCGATGTTGGCATTGGATTTAAGTTTCTAGAAGTTTCGAAAATAGTGCCTTCATAACGCGATGTACAGTTATGATTACTCTTCTGGACGATGGAGAAGTAAAAGCGTTGGCTACACTGGGAACAAAACCTGTACCAAAATCAAGCCAGTTAGACTGACAATAAATGTATAAGATAATTAATAATCTATTGTCAAGAGAGCAGTTAAAACTGCCTTTGACCATGTTATAAAAAATGAACTATTTTACAACTACTACTTTACAATAAACTATTTTTTGTGGGGCTTTACGGCTCGTCGACATCGAGGTCATTAGAGCCCTGAAAACTTGTAAAGGTAGGGAAAATGCAGTTACGCACTAAGGAGAGCCAACATGACTCTCCCCGCGTGTGTGACTCACCGAATGACTCAGCCATACCCACTAAAAACCCTCCTGAATTACAACATATCAACACATATCACAAAACCAAAAATGAAAACNATGACTCAGCCATACCCACTAAAAACCCTCCTGAATTACAACATATCAAAACATATCACAAAACCAAAAATGAAAACATTGAGGACAAAAAATGAGGAAAATGTAAGATACCCTAGCCGTAATGGCGTCGGGATCGAAAAGAACAAAGAAGTGACTAAGGAAGGTCAGGAAAAAGAAAGGAAGGAGCCCGGCACAAGTAAGTGGAAGTAACGCCAGACTCAGCTCGGAGCTCCGTGTTTGCCAAACACGTACTTACTAGATGTAAGTCCCCTGGGGTGCATTAAACTATTAAACACACTGTATTCCCTTTCATGTTTTTTTTCTTCTCTTGGTTACATTTTCTGTGAACAAAGTTACATGACATAGGACATCTTCAATGGCATTCTATACGATGTGAGGGGAAGTCGACTGGGAACATTTGAGTTGTGGACAGGACGAGGCATATGACTGAACTTAATTAGGTCCGATGGAGTAGGTCTTGGTTTCCATTCAATCGCTCAATTTCCCGTCACGATTGTAGCGAAGCGGTGAGGAGATGACGACATTCAGAGTGCTGTATTAGTCCGAATAGGCCTAGGGCCCGAGCTTTTACAGGGTGTAATAAGAGAGATGATACACTGCATATAATACTGGGCATATTTCCTATCAACCTGGAATGGTAGAAAAATGGGTCCTACGGGTTAGAATACGGAGAGACGGAAGACTATTGCTAGATGGGAAGGAAATGCCAGTAACTGAGATATATTGGAAACATTCGGTTATAGACATGCTCCTAGAAGAGTGGTAAATACGTCGGAATAGCAAATGGGTTCCCCAACATCCCAACAACTCTCCTTCCTAATTTCCTCCCCCAAGACCAACGGTTTGGTGGTAGAGCAGGCCTCGTGGCCTAAACCTCACCAAAAAACAAAATATAGAAATAATAAATGCAAAAGTAATGTACAAGTAGAATAGATGAGTTTCGAACGACATGTCGGGTTTTACCGATCTTTGCACCGGATAAATTATTTCAATTAAACATTCGATAGAGTAACCAGTAAAACTATCCAACATCAGAATAAAATGAACAACTGGAATGTTCGACTAATACATCGTGAGAGGAAAGTGTGAAACAGCTAAACTACTTTTTTTTTTTTTGGGTGGGAAACTGCGTCATCTTTAAGGCAACATTGGGTGAAAGGCGAATGCTAATCTCAAGGAAGGTCTCGTGGGCAAAGACATATGAATCACCATAATTTACTTTGCGAGATATATCCCAGCTCTGGGAAAATAACACGAGAACCTTTCCAGATGGATCAGAATTGCGCAACGTTGCCTTCGAGAGTGAACTAGAACTCCTCGGAAGGCTGGTTTTTTTTGCTGCTCTACGTTCAGGAGAAAAAAAACTAAAGTAGTGATTTCAGATTGGATACTTCCGTTGGTGGATTATTCACAGTTGTGTTAGTAAATCGAGTCATTCCGTGTCAAATCAACGCAAGGTCTAAACCTTACCATCTTAGATTTTGATAACATTTCGTAGATAGGTAGCCATCTTATAGATTAAGAAAACTTCCGAGTATTGTTGTACAATTTCATTCCGTTTGGAAGTTACAACAATGTAAAAATTAAACAAAACACCTTAAATTTTTTATTTCTCAAAATACCAACTTTGAAAATTTTCAAAGTAATACTTTAAATAGTTCATATCCTAGTTAATTATCTGGGAGAATATGAACGTGGGATGAAAATGGATTCAGAATTAAAACAATAAAGGAATGTTGAGATCTTGCCGCGAACCGCGTGCGGAACTAGAAATTTTCACTTAATTCTTGCTAATCGCTAATATTATTTAAAAATTTGCTTCAGTATAATAATGCTATATATATACTGTCAGATAAGCGTCTCATTTGGGTCATGAAAAAAGTCTATTAAATCTTTGTTGATTTGAAGTGGAATGGTCCAGTCAATGATATTGAATTTGTTTTCACTTCAGAGGAAATCATCTGCGAATAACTTCAGTTACAGTGAAGTTGAGAGTATATCCACGTTCCCACGGAATGTGAAAACATGTTATGTGTAGTTCTAGCGCTTTCGTTACGATGTGTGTTTTGAGTTATTTCAATTAGAAAAAACAGCATACCAGCACGAGAAAAAAATCAGATCAAATAGTCATAAACATATTTCATTCTTCAAAATTTTCAATGCGATAAACATATTTAGAATTTATTTTTAAAGAAAATTCGCGTTGAGGGGCGATCAAACAAAAATCGAGTTCTCTTTTCTTGAAAAATGAAGTAAAGGAACAATTCCAGATCGTCGTGAAAAATCCCAGATATCCTTGAATCATTATGATAATAATAATAATACTATGGATGCATTCATTTTCAAAAATATGTAGACCTACAATAAACTTACAAACTACTGATTGTAATTTATGTTATCCGCAATTTCCAGTATACACAGCTAACTGAACAAAACATCATGTATTTTATCAATTCGATGTCCAATTCGATAGCAGTCCTTTCGAGAAAAAACTGATCCATATTTTGACACAATCATCTTGAAAATTGTTTGTTGTTTTTCCTCGCGACTCTTCTGGGCCACAGATTACTTATAATGAAGTAACAACATTTACTGCAAGCATATGCTCCTTAAAATTCATATTTACATTTTGAAACAGGGCTAAATTCAGGAATTATTCAACAAACAATTGCAAGATGATTGCGTCAAAATATGGATCAGTTTTTAGAAACGCCACACAGGAACTCTTAGTAATTACTATAATCCAGCGTCATTATTCACAGAGTGAAACTAAACCTTGGAAATGATAACTATAAGTATGAATGTCAATTCTTGCAAATGACTTGGCGAGTTTGTAGTGAAGCATTCTGTGCTCCATTTTGCTTCGAGGGCAATGTATTCAAGGAACTTTCATTTAGGCAGTGTTATCGAATAACTTTCCTTGTTTGAAAGAAAAATATCTGGAGTATGGCCCACTCAGCATTTCAAGTGTAATTTATATAAAAAAAATATATAGCACTAAACAGTAATTTGCAATAAAAACTAAAGAAACCGAAAAGACTTCTAGAAAATACATCATTAAGTATTATAATTCTCAAACGCGATGACATGTTAATCGGTTCCAATATATTTATCCTCACAACCACACATTATACATTCCCAAACATCAGATATGCACATTCAAGTACGGATTGTATCATCCACCTTAAACTTTGCAAAGGCAAACTCCTTATTGACTGATCTAAAAAGGCGCCCACAAGATTAGTGAAAAATGTTTTCGCTGCATCTCGAAAGCGGTTCAACATACAGAAATGTGGTTTAGTAACCTGTACGCAGAATTAACTAAACAATAAAAATGCTTGTCTTCATAGTTTCAACATTTTGAACTTTAAGAAACGGGAAGTGGAACGCAATGTGTGAATGAAGTCGGTCAGTACGAGCTGTCCACAAATAGCCTTCTATTCCCATTTTATTCAAAGTCAAATCTTAGGTTTGGTTTCGATGCATCAATTTGTTCGTGAGTTATAGGGGAATCAAAATTCTTAACATATTTACACACATATTTGCGACATTGGACATCATCACCAAAATTTGAAAATAGACTCTCCTGGAGTCAATTCGTTAAGATCTCAAAAAGTTTTCGACTGATACATTTGGAAAGTAAAAACGTGTTAATTACCGTTCGTGAGTGATAGGGAAAGATTTTAAATATCGCAAACGCATNAACTGAGTGCCCGAATTTTTTTTCTTTTATTTTTTTCGTTTCTTTTCTCTTCAATACATGCACATTTATTCCTTCCTTCGCTAATCGTCAAGGAAATAAACACATATGAAAGCGAAATAATAAATAAGTAGTTATCCAGCATGTGCTCTCCAGAACTCTCGTCTCCGATTTCCTGACTAGTAAGGTCTTAACGTGAATCTCCGTATCCGAAAATAATTGCTCATTATCAAAATGATATTCAAAGGTAATACTAACTTCCGGGTTGCGAAAATGATCAACCTTCAGGAAACCTTCGACGTTACACAACAAGCTGCAAACTTCCGATACGACAACAGCTTTAAAAACAGTTCATATCGTTGTAATCATAATCCGCAGTCATTACCATTAAGTAATTTAAAATATATTTCAATTTCAATAGAGCGCTTTATTTACAAAATATTATTTATGTACAAATGTGTGGCGAGGTTTTTTTTTGTTTTTTTGCCTGTGAGCTTTTAAAATNGTATTCACTCTCATTGAATGGATAGTTGCAGTTTTAATTTTGGAAACCTTTGTTTTGAACTTAAAATGATTGTAATTTTATTTACTTGTGATTTCGTAATAGTATTTTTTTAGTATCCTTTAATGCTTCTTTAATATTGTTTTATTTATTTGTAAAATATCTTTTAAGTATAATGCAACTACCGATTAAACGAGCACCGTTGGGAACCATGGGAAACCAACGGTCAGGACACGATTAATATAGTATAAATTAATATAGTATAAAATTAATAATAAGTATAAAATTAATATAGTATAAAGCAGGACTCTCCAACTATATTGGCTCACGAATTGTTTTTGAGTTATGATACATTTTACCTCAAATATTTCATAAACATTGAGAGACGCAACTTTGTGTTATAAATCTTAGCTTTAACAAATTAATATTTGACGCGGCGCGTGCGGCGAGAGAAAATTGAGAATTGTGTTCGGAATCACCGCGTCAATTTGAAAACATTTTATTGTAATATTGCATATTAAAAATACTATTTAAAAATAAAAAATAAACTATTTAATTTTTTCAGATTGAAATAATATTAGTTTGTTGAAGAGAATCGAAATATCTCGTTACAAATTAATAAATACGTCTTATTAGTGGAGGGACAATTTGCCAAACCCCATCCGGTGCTGTGTCCCGATCGATCGAAAGTGTATTTTAATAAACTTGATTGGTATGTTCGTGAGGAAGATTGATTTAAAAAGAAGATTAGTTTATTGTGTTCTAAATATCATAAAACCATTATATATTTAATTGTTTTATTTTTATGAAGTAATAAATATAATTCTGTTTATAGTTCGTACCGCCACATTTGTTAAACATACAATAAATTTTTATTTCATGAATTGTTGAGGTGAGTTAAATTTCAGAAAATTTATTTAATTAATGGGAAGGTTCTTTGATTGCTTTCTGAGAGTAAATTACTTTATTTTCCTCCACGAGGTAATGCGCAGCTTGTAATTAATTTTTTGATAATAAAGTTTATTCCTTTTATTTGTGCATTGGTGTCAATAGTTACTCATCTGATATAATTATTTTATTTATTGTTGTTTTGTGTTATGGCGAGTTTCAGGTTAACCGGGCCTGTTCTTCCAGCTAACCGGGACTTGGGTGAGAGAATTGAGGAGGAAAGTGGTTTGCGTTGCTGGGAACGTATGACACCGAACCGATATTTGTCTGCAATAGGTGAAGAAAACCCCAACAGAAAACCTCACCCTGTTCGGTCGAGTAAGGCTTGAATTCACGCTCCACCACTCACATACGGTGAAGACGAAGACTCTATCACTAGATTTTAGATACACTCCTGGTATCTCCTTCTATTTATTTCTTACTTGAATTTAAACCGAAATATTAATTGTGAGAGACATGCCTACATTTCGATTTTATAAAATATAATTTTTTGCTTAAAATTACAAACATATTGACATTCTATTAGTATTATAACTCGCAGCTAACTTTTTATCTTATCTAGGAACTTTTGCTGAAATTTTTGAATCCACCTCTGCCTTAGGGCCCTTGATCGGAATTGATGGGATGGTCCCTTGCTTGCTTCCGGAGAGTAAATTAGTTTATTGTCCTCTACGTGGTCATACGCAGTTTGTACTGTTTTTTGACAATAAATTTATTATTATTATTATTTGGAAGAAATCGTGCGTCGGGAAAATCGTAACGAGATAAAATGTTTCATTACACCGCTATTAAAGAAATATTTTGTATTTTTTATTATACACATTTTGGACTTCTATAACAAAAATATTCTGTAATTCTTGACTTCAATAAACTTTACCATTCTCTATATTTAAACGATATCTCGAGATTCGTTGTCTCGCAGGGTCTTCATAGGCAATGTAAAAGATATTAGAGTTTCTGTAAAAANGCGTAATACTGTGATAAAATATAGTTTTTAACAGAATTTGAATATAATTGCAAGATATCGTATGGAATTGGTATAATTCGAATCACAAATTACTTATAAATATTCCTATAATTTCTTATATTTATACAGTGAAGTAAGGAAATCAAATCTCATTGCCTACAAGTGATGTGTATTGTCGAAATAATTTCACATAATTTGCGATTCTTGTAAGTTTCTCATATATGTGAAAAGGAATTAAATAAATATAGAAAACGTTTGTCTAAAATATGAACTAATAACACAAAAGTTATAAATAATATAAAACTACTTAAAGAACAAATAAAATACATCTTCTAGTGACATATGAAAACCTCGTTTCAGATATGAATAAATAAAAAATCCGTTTTATTTATTCCATTCAAATTGAAATGTATTAACTCATATGAATACCATATGTTCTTTTTCTTTTTTCCTTCCTTCCTTTCATTCTTTTTCTTTATTTCCTTCTTTTCCTTTCATTCTCTCTTTCTTTCATTCATTCCTTCTTTCCTTGTTTCTTTCCGCGTTGTGTCTTTCTTTCCTGTTCATCTTTATTTAAAAACAAATGTTTCCAATATTTTATGGAATATGTCCAATAATCCAATAATCCAATAATCGTCCAATAATATGTCCAATAATTGTCGATATTTCACCTTCCCACTTAAAATTCACCCCTTTCAGCATGTATAAGTTTTAAAGCCGAAAAATTTCACCATATCTTATCTCAGACCATAAATAATGAGCGATTTTATACTATTTCAATGTTTATGATCATGTTCACTGGACCATTGAAATGAAAAGATACAATATTATTGGTCCTGCCGAGAATTGAACCCGGAGTGTCTAGGTGACGAACAAGCATGCTAGACCCTGAGTCACCAGAGGGACACACAGATTTTCGTGACTTGGGGTAGACGAAAAGGAACGGCTGAGCTAGAGAATACAAGCTACGCCACCTTTATATCTAGGTGGCGTTGGTGAAAGGGACACAGGGAAACAGATTGATCTGCCAGGGGACAAAGTACGATTGGTCATTCAATGAAAACGAGAAAAATGACTGTAGTTCAAAAAACGTTTATTTAACGAGTACTAAAATGGTTGTGATATAACCTAATCAGCTGTTTGCGAGTATTTTGTAGAAATAACCTCTAAATTATTTTGCAGTTAACAATAGCGACTTTTCTCGAGCATTGCACCGCAGAAGTACTACGCGCAGTGATTAGATTTTTAGTCACAGAGCGTGTGAAAGGTAGTGAAATCTACGGAAGAATGTCAAACGTATACGGAAATAATTGTTTTAACCGTTCGATCGNCTCAAATCTTGCATCGACGCGTTAATTACGGACAAAAAGCGTATTACTGTTGAAGTAATAGCTTAAGAAGTACACGCGAGTGTTGGAAATGTCCATAACAATATTCAATATAACCTGCTTTACAAGAAAACCTTTGCAAGATGGGTTCCAAGACAACTTACGAACACCCACAAACAAAAACAACCTTCAAATCAGTCAAGAATTGAAAAAAAAAAAGTTGATTAAAAACGGAAACGTTTTTTATTAGAATAATAACATATGATGAAACATGGATCCACCATTTTGAGCCGAAGTCTAAGCTGTAAAATCTTTCAGTGGAAGCACAAGTGTCCTCTCACTTAAAAGAAATTCAAGACCAATCTGCCTGCAGGTTAAATCATGCTGACAGTATGCTGGGATTCGTATTTATTGTGATTATCTCTCATATCAACGAACTAGCAATACCGATATTACCGTGATATTCTCGAAGAAAAAAATTAAATCTTTCCATTCGAATGAAACTTCGTAGACTCTTGACTGAAAGTGTGATTTTGCTTCACAAAAACGCGCTCCCACATGCGACACATCCACCTCAAAATGCACATAAAAACTGGGCTGAGAGATCGTCATAGGGCGACATCCCTCCTACAGCCCTGACATCACCCCACCGGACACCCAATTTTTCGGATCCCTTAACGAGGCTCCACGTGGAAACCATTCGATACAATCAAGAAATTAAATATTTGGTAAAAAGAGACTTTCCAGATCAATTCAAAGAATTTTATGTTAGAGGAATACAATAACTACAAGATAAAAGGAACTAGAGTAGCTAGATACTACCCTACAAAATTTCCAAAGTTGTGTTTTCATTAAACATTCTCTTTACGAGCTACATCCATAAGCTTCGTTTCTCATTAAATGAACCACGAACACAACAAAAATTATTACACATTTTCTAAAAAAAAGGTAAAAAATTCATACTCGTCATAATAAAAAACAAAACAAGAAAATAAATAAATTTAATGTCAGAAGACGCACACACTGCGTATGACATCATAGAGTACAAAACTTATCATAGAAAAACCATGCTTAATGCGACATAAGCAGCATAAAATTACAAAAAAAATTAATTTTTGTGCTTCTATTATTACTCCCAAATAAATGATTTGTGCATATAAAAATAATACACTTTACACACGCAAAAAACTTACAATCCTAAACATCACCCTCACTACCACATAAATTGTTCTATCAGATAGTTNTTTTCCTTCGAAATGGCACGCTACTTTATCAGGCACAAGAAATGAAGTGATATATGCTTAATATTTCCGCTAGCATTAGAGTCGCTTTTTTCTGTGACACAAAATAGGTTCCGGGAAATGTAATTAAGTGATGCTGAAGATGGAAATTGCGGAATGATAGTAATTTTCTTTTGTTTTGATGAGACACCAGCAATTTAATCCAAGTATTTATTGGTTTCCTCCTTCTAAATGGCACGCTACTTATCAGGCAAAAGAAATGAAGTGAAATATGCTTAAGATTACCGCCAACATTAGAGTCGTAATTGAGTGACGCTGAAGGTGGATGTTGCGGAATGATAGTAATCTTCTTTTGTTTTGACGAGACACCAGCAATTGAATCCAAGTATTCATGGGTTTTTTCCTTCGAAATGGCACGCTACTTTATCAGGCACAAGAAATGAAGTGATATATGCTTAATATTTCCGCTAGCATTAGAGTCGCTTTTTTCTGTGACACAAAATAGGTTCCGGGAAATGTAATTAAGTGATGCTGAAGATGGAAATTGCGGAATGATAGTAATTTTCTTTTGTTTTGATGAGACACCAGCAATTTAATCCAAGTATTTATTGGTTTCCTCCTTCTAAATGGCACGCTACTTATCAGGCAAAAGAAATGAAGTGAAATATGCTTAAGATTACCGCCAACATTAGAGTCGTAATTGAGTGACGCTGAAGGTGGATGTTGCGGAATGATAGTAATCTTCTTTTGTTTTGACGAGACACCAGCAATTGAATCCAAGTATTCATGGGTTTTTTCCTTCGAAATGGCACGCTACTTTATCAGGCACAAGAAATGAAGTGATATATGCTTAATATTTCCGCTAGCATTAGAGTCGCTTTTTTCTGTGACACAAAATAGGTTCCGGGAAATGTAATTAAGTGATGCTGAAGATGGAAATTGCGGAATGATAGTAATTTTCTTTTGTTTTGATGAGACACCAGCAATTTAATCCAAGTATTTATTGGTTTCCTCCTTCTAAATGGCACGCTACTTATCAGGCAAAAGAAATGAAGTGAAATATGCTTAAGATTACCGCCAACATTAGAGTCGTAATTGAGTGACGCTGAAGGTGGATGTTGCGGAATGATAGTAATCTTCTTTTGTTTTGACGAGACACCAGCAATTGAATCCAAGTATTCATGGGTTTTTTCCTTCGAAATGGCACGCTACTTTATCAGGCACAAGAAATGAAGTGATATATGCTTAATATTTCCGCTAGCATTAGAGTCGCTTTTTTCTGTGACACAAAATAGGTTCCGGGAAATGTAATTAAGTGATGCTGAAGATGGAAATTGCGGAATGATAGTAATTTTCTTTTGTTTTGATGAGACACCAGCAATTTAATCCAAGTATTTATTGGTTTCCTCCTTCTAAATGGCACGCTACTTATCAGGCAAAAGAAATGAAGTGAAATATGCTTAAGATTACCGCCAACATTAGAGTCGTAATTGAGTGACGCTGAAGGTGGATGTTGCGGAATGATAGTAATCTTCTTTTGTTTTGACGAGACACCAGCAATTGAATCCAAGTATTCATGGGTTTTTTCCTTCGAAATGGCACGCTACTTTATCAGGCACAAGAAATGAAGTGATATATGCTTAATATTTCCGCTAGCATTAGAGTCGCTTTTTTCTGTGACACAAAATAGGTTCCGGGAAATGTAATTAAGTGATGCTGAAGATGGAAATTGCGGAATGATAGTAATTTTCTTTTGTTTTGATGAGACACCAGCAATTTAATCCAAGTATTTATTGGTTTCCTCCTTCTAAATGGCACGCTACTTATCAGGCAAAAGAAATGAAGTGAAATATGCTTAAGATTACCGCCAACATTAGAGTCGTAATTGAGTGACGCTGAAGGTGGATGTTGCGGAATGATAGTAATCTTCTTTTGTTTTGACGAGACACCAGCAATTGAATCCAAGTATTCATGGGTTTTTTCCTTCGAAATGGCACGCTACTTTATCAGGCACAATAAATGAAATGATATATGCTTAATATTTCCGCTAGCATTAGAGTCGCTTTTTTCTGTGACACAAAATAGGTTCCGGAAAATGTAATTAAGTGATGCTGAAGATGGAAATTGCGGAATGATAGTAATTTTCTTTTGTTTTGATGAGACACCAGCAATTTAATCCAAGTATTTATTGGTTTCCTCCTTCTAAATGGCACGCTACTTATCAGGCAAAAGAAATGAAGTGAAATATGCTTAAGATTACCGCCAACATTAGAGTCGTAATTGAGTGACGCTGAAGGTGGATGTTGCGGAATGATAGTAATCTTCTTTTGTTTTGACGAGACACCAGCAATTGAATCCAAGTATTCATGGGTTTTTTCCTTCGAAATGGCACGCTACTTTATCAGGCACAA
>NNCF01130254.1:31460-66133 GCA_002313205.1 Laupala kohalensis | reverse complement strand
TGACCGGGATAGTGGATCTCTTCCCGGAAGCACAAGTAGCACCCCCCTCCTGTATAATAAACTTCGGGTGATCCCCTGGTCGAAGTACGTGCTCTAAAGTTAAATCTTAAGAGTACCTGGGTTTCAAGAAAAAGTTTTAAAAGTTCTAAAAAATTGACTCAAAACTTTTAGTTGAGAAACTTAAATTAGTATGTATTACACCATAAGAAGTATTTCACACGAAAATTTGGTATAGAGACAGCTACAAGATTTATCTCTGCTGCATTATTAGTCCTGATTAATGATTTGGAAAGTATTTGTCAATATAAGTGTGACAGGTTCTGGGAAAAGTCCGTTTCGGAATACTGTCATCTCCCGAGTTCACCTTGACGCTTGTCACTTTTTGACAACCGACAAACAGTGGGATCTGTTCATTTGTCATTTGGACTTGCGTGACATGGGTGTGACGTCACGACCTGATATGATTGAAGTGTTCGTGAACTTCTCCAGAATTACTGGCGGATCTATGGAAGGGGCTAAGGACCCCCGCCCCCCCATTGGACCTGAACTCTTGACAGATAAAATTTAAGTTGATAAATGGCATACCTTGTATAAGTATTAGCAGATTAATATATATATTTTTTGGTGGGAATTTACGGCTCGTGGACATCAAAGGTCATTGGAGACCTAAAAACTTGTACAGGTAGGGAAATTGCAGTTACGCACTAAGGAGAGCCAACATGACTCTCCCCGCGTGTGTGATTCACCGAATGACTCAGCCATACCCACTAAAAACCCTCCCGAATTACAACATACCAAAACATATCTCAAAACAAAAAATCAAAACATTGAGGACAAAAAATGAGGAAAATGAAAGATACCCTAGCCCTATTAGCGTCGGGATCGAAAAGAACAAGAGAAGACCAAGTAAGGTCAGGAAAGAGAAAGGAAGAAGGCTAGCCCAAGTAAGTGGAAGTAATGCCAAACTCAGTTCGGGGCCCCGTGTTCGCTAAACACGTACTTACAGGTCTGGGTATAAATGGTGTACAGTTGTGGAAGACGAATCGGTGGTGTAGCGGTTAACACCCTTGCGATCAAAGCAAGAGACCCGGGCTCGAGTCCCAGCTGGTCGCCATTTTCACTTGACCGAAAGTTATCACATATATTCTCCACGTGTAGGGTACACGGAAGAAATATGTACACGTACATACTAGATGTAAGTCCCCTGGGGAGACCAGATTAATAATTGCTATTGGTTCTATTTGTTTTTCTTATTAATGATATAATTATTCTTGTTAATAATAATACTAATTTGTTAATTATTTATTTGATGCATTGTATTTGAAAGTAATATTTACAAAATTTGTGTTGTAAAACCACAATTTTTAAACAAAAATGCTCCCCGGTTAGCCCCCACACTCACATGATTACGATCTAGATCCACCTCTGTTCAGAATATATCCCTTTTTCCATACTGTAGTAAAGACTGAGAAAGGGGTGTGATAAATTATGTACAATGGTTTTGAACTGGTTTCAATTCTGTCTGAGTTTGTTTAATTTTTATTCTGTTTGTTATTTTACTTTATAACGGCATCGTCTCTGTGCCCTTGTGTCGGATTAGTCTCATGCATAGATTACAAAATATTCCATATTTCCAGTGATTCAAGAAGATTTAATAGTTGTGAAAGTACTCATGATGCATAAATCACGCAGAAATCGTTATAAAACTATTACAGAAATAAGTTTGATGATGAGAGGGAAGGTTTTTCTTTAGTGAAGGAGTCATAAATCAAATAATATACAATTTCTCTTCTCAAACATTCCTTTTTCTTTACATCATTGATATTATATTTTTTTCTTATAAAATACAGAAGTGATCTCAATGGAAATAGGACTTTGTAATGTATATCAAGATATTTATTCGTTTTTCAGATGGCTTATGATCCAAAACGTCAGTCATAAAACAGGAGTTTATGACGAAACCTCTGAATAATTGTATTGAATACAATATTGTATATTGTCTACAATAGAACCTCGACATACAACTCTGAATAATAATCACGGAATCTCATCCATTCTAGATAAAACCGGATACGCCGTTTGAGTCATTATTCTACCTCTCCTGTTCCCCGCCCGAGATAATCGAAAGGTAAAAGGACCTCCACCAATAGAAGGCACAAAATGGTGACCTGCTCGACAGTCATTCGGCCGCCCGTATCATATTCCGAGTCCGGCGGCGCAATACGGTCGTCTGGGCGAAAGTGTGGTCCTGGCCCGAGGACCACGCCTATGTCAAGCCTCCTTGGCGGACACACCTTCTTTCCTCACCGAGATACAAAAGATCGGAGTGGGGAGGTGTGACGGCAAGCATTTGTTTCTTACTTCGTTTGCACTACGAAGAAATGGGCTGCTGCACTATAGCACTCGCCACGGATGATGGCAGATGACTTCCATTGCCTTAATGTAGAGACCTTAATTTAAGAGAGAAACGTCAACCGTGACCACAATTTGAGAACACTCAATTTCTCATAACATCTATATTTACTAGACCCAAATTCTCTTAGTTCCTATGATGCCTGCTATCACTCGGTGCTCACCTATTATTAGTGTAGGGAGAAAGGGAGGGAGACATGTCACAATCATGTGACCAAATACAACTGATTCAAGCCACAATGAGAAATTCCGCGTACTATTTTCCGGAAATATGTCTAATTCCACATTATATTTTCTCCCGTGGAGGTTCCCTCTTGATTAAGATCTCTAGCGCAGTAGTTCTAAAGGTCCGTATACATGTATGAGCGACTTGTCTGACATACAACTAAGAGCAATGTAGTTACTCCTTTGACATGTCGCGCGACGGCACCTCAAGAGAAATCCTGATACATTTTGTCTGAGTTTAATTCAGGATATACAAGTCGCAAACGCGTTAGCGCATGCGCGGAACACGTGACCAGTACGCGCTCCGCCATGTTTGTTTACATTCTAGCTGTGTCCTTTGTAGGTTATATCATTGTCGTCATACATATTTTACATAATCTATTGATTCCTGAAATCTTGCTCGTTGAGTAATGCATATTATATTAATTGGTTATGTTTGGATTAGTTTATTTCTTTAGTAGATTAGTATATAAGTTTGTGTTCTTCCCTCACGATATACCAAGAATTCCATGATACAAATCTGGAAGTGTAAACACAGTCGTTCGTAAACGTACCTTAAGAATCACATGACCGTGTACAGCGAAAAGAGTAATTTCTTCTTAGACCATTAGCGATGACAACTTGATTCATGTAAAAGTAATAGGCCAACGTAAACACAAACTTGATGGGAGAAGAATGGAGATTTTTGTATCGCTTATTGCATTTATTGCGGTGTCCATAAATTGTTCAAGTGTTACTCTGCGTTGCCACAATACCTACGGGAAATTTTTGCGATGCATCAATCACGTAGCCACTATTTAATTTGCATTATGTTTCCAGCTATTTCGAAGAAATTTTTACATGACCTTGTAGCCAACATTCTCTTGTTACTTGCAAATCAACATCTCTCGGTGTAATCTTAGTGTACATGAAGATCTTTCAACTCCGTTTCGACTACTTTAGACACGGAGGTTGCCTGACACTAACCTCACAACACATAAGCTGATGACAAAGGAGCAGATCAGTACCTAAAATGGCAGTTTATTTCATTGAAGTTGACATTATGTTTTTTACTTAAACGGGGTAGCCATGTTGAATTTCTTCTCTAATATATTAATATCAATATATTATTCTACAGATTTGAGATGTGTTAACTGAATGTTTCGTTGTTTAAGTTAGTATGAGTGTGCTAGTTGATGGTAATTAAACAATCAACTATGCTACGAGTTTCTATAATTATTTAGTCTGTGTAAATGAAGTTAATCTATTGAGACGTCATTCATTTAATAATTTTTGAATATGAGAAACTTGAAATTTTATCATGTTCGTATTTTCACTAAAAACTGAGTAGACAAAGTAATTTGTATGATTAGCCGGTTTCCAAATTGTTTGCGTTTATCGGATAATAGTGACTGGCCTGTACCGCTTTTGGCCAGTTTCGCTGCAGTTTTTGTTGAATTCTTCTTTTAAATATCCCTTGAAGTCAGATATTTTTCTCATTAGTTTTCTTTATTAAATTTGTCACGTTACAGCTTTAGATCTGGTCTCCAGAAACTGAAATATGAATTAACGACGTTTCTAGTTCATCAATATCTGCATTGGAATAAAAAAAATTATTTACAGTTTTTTATCTATACTTACCATCAAACGTAAACCAATATTTTTGTTATTTATTTACTCGCATGTCAAATATGAAACTTGTAACATTCTAAAAACATAAATAACTAAAACATGAAAACAAATATTTATTTTGTTTACACTAAATTGAACCTAATCATCATAATTTTTCTGTTAAAAATCAAACAAAAATATTTTCTCGAAGAAAGTGGAAAGGGAAATCGATTGCAGAAACCCGTCTCCTCTGATCTCTTAAGGTAGAACTAAATCACTAAATATTCTTAAATCGGCATAAGAGTAACACATACTTATTGTGATTTCAATTTGAAAAACATACTTAACCGGCCATTTAAATGAAATAATTCCAATTATAATTGATGGTGAAATACATTGCGTCTTATGGAGAAAACATTTATTTACAAAATAAGACCAACTTTTAAATCACAGAAGTGATGGAAGTTTACTTTGATTTGTAGTACATTTTCCGTCGTATTTTTATATCAATTTTATATATAGGTCACTGGACATCTGAGAAAGATATTTCACTTTTTTTCCGAGCTGGAATCTGGAAACCGTTGCGCTCGGCCGCCATATTGTTACGTGCTCTTGTGCATTTCAAACGAGTCAAATGAGTTCCTGAATATTGTTTGTACTATATTAATAACTTACACATACAAATTAAATCATGTTTTTTCTTAATTATTATTTATATTGTAGTGTTTTATGACAAGTACAATGAAAATAAAGAAAACGATTATACATCTCGGTGATTTTGACCAAGTTGGATTGCTGGCCCCGTCTTAATGCAATCGCGAATGTGAATCAATAAATATCCATTTTTACGCTATCGCAAAAAAATCCAGTGACAGCTTCTACATGGAAACCAGACCAATCCGCAACGCTATTGCTCGTGACTGCCCTCCACCGACGTTGCCAAGTCGATATCACGGCCTCCTCGATTACTGTCAAACACCGCTCAAGAAGGCCGTGCATCACGAGAACAGCTCTGACGTGAGAGAGAGACCAGAATGCATTTGACGAATACACGTAATCATACAACTATATCTGTGGATTCCAGGAATAGCCAGGTAACTGCGCTTTTTGAAGAAGAAAAAACAACGAGATCTGTCCAAAATGTTTTTTTTTGTTGCTAATTCTCATTTATTCATTTATATTAGTCTAAACGATTCAAAAATGTATGTTCTTCTCAAATCGAGTGGAGAAAATTCACGTACAAACTGTAAAAAAACAACAACAGTAATTACCACGTAATTCGAAAACAAATTTTCTAAAAAGAAACAAGTTACTTACATACATATGAGTTCAAACTTTAGATTTTATGATGATGAAAACAAACTGTAGATAAACAGGGTAAAATAATCGAAGAGAACTCTACGAGTTAAGGTAACCAGGTAACTATATTTTTCTTCATTTTTAAGGTATAAAACATCATCAATTTTGTACGTTTTTCATCTTAATTATAGCTAATTTTGATAAAATGTGCTATTGTGATATTTTGTATACAAAGTATGAAAATAACACGTTTTATCAAAGGTTAAATGCCAATGTTATTGAGAAAAACATTTTGGAACGATTGTAACTCAAAGAAAGAAAACAGTACACTTACCTGGTTATTGCTGGAAGCCCCACGTATAAAAGAGAAATTTTTATTTTGGACTTGGGTCAATGTAAAACCTACAGCACAGGAAAAAAGACAACTAATATATGTTTTTTTTGTGGGGCTTTAAGGGCTCGTCAACAGCAAGGTACTAATATATGGTAGAAGGAAGAAAAGAAGAAGGTTAATAATATATTTTAGTGCCAAAATATTAGCTAGATAATTTTGAAATATTATAGAAAGAGCATTAATTCGTGTGATAGTGATTTATTTTTGTTCACTCAACACATCATCTTTATTTTTGTTGTTAAATATCAGTTTTGGCTTATCACGCATGGTTTAATTCACCGGAGTGTGGACGAAAAATATTTTCAATAGGTGTCAAAGTGGATTCAAGAACGATAATTTTAAATAAATTCAAAATTGAAGTGAGGGAAAGGGAACAATTTTTAGCCTGTCGTGGAGACTCAGCTAAGAAACATTTAACTCTGCGACTCGAAGTCGATATGAAAAGATGAAATTGAGCATCCACACTCTGAGTAATTAAGACATGACAAGTAACTGTCTCAAAACGTGTTCGAAGCACAAATACCTGGTGAAATAAATAGCTTATTTTATAATGATTGATATTTATTTCAGGGAGCTGGGCACCGAGCTCAGATTCACGTGATATTAATCGGTATAAAATAAGCAATTTATTTTCATAATATTGGGATTAAAAAATCAATGACATATGCTTTGATTATTATTAAGACGCAACAAACAACGATTTTCTAAAATATGTCTCTCCCAGGAAAAAAACGAACTCCAGAAAATTCACAAGACGTTTCCTTTAAAAGATTTTGTAATTATTACTAATATAACAAACAATCTTATTTGTCACGTATCAAAATTTTGTTATTATTATTATTATTGTATTATTATTATTATTATTGTATTATTAACCACTTGTACGTGGTAAACGTAACTCTTTCTCGAAATACGTCTGAAAAAGGGACACTTTTTTACGTTTTCAGCTTATACAAAACACCGTATTATTTTTAATAAAATATTATTTAATACCATTGAACACCAAATAAATTAAAGAAAAATATAACTTAATTGGTTTCTATATAGGATATTATTGTCAAGACTGTCCCATTCATACGATCAACAACACGCAAATTACACAAAACTATAAGCAATTAAGTACGAATTAAAAATTCCTGTTGTTGTAATCGTGCATTCCTGTAAAACTTATTTGTTGTATTTAGTAATGTTAATCTCTGAGGCCCAGAAATATAAATGGACTGAGTAGTCCTGGAAGTCAGTCTCGACGTATAGATTGAGAAAAACTGTGACAGGTCTTTATACCCAGACTGCCCAGGACAAAAGTTCAGCTCTGTATCCATTGGGTCAAGTGATCCTCTATAATTTGGTATCTATAGTATCTATTTTAATATTTCTTATGCAAATATTGTGTGAAATTACTTAGTAATTGAAATATACGCGAATGTCAACTGCAATGTCAGAAAGGAATTATTTCATAATGCAGTCATACTAATTCTGATATTGGTGGGGTACCGTTCGATAGCAAACTAAGGTTTCAAGACACTCCTTCTACCCACGGATTCGGTCTCTCTGACCCGGTCGTCCACATCCGGTTCTCATGCAGTATTCTCGGAAATAATCACTGTTACCATACCAGGCACCTCAAGGTCCACGAACATCTGGTGATTACATGGAACGGTCATTGTATAAAAAAACGTTATTTGTCATTGTTCATACTCTGAGATGGAGATTATATATATAAAGTTTAGAGATAATGATAAAATATAAAATAATACATCAAAGTCACTGACACATTTGTGAAAACTGTTATATACAATATTTATAATTCAAATATATAAATATTGTATATAATTAATAATATATTCTTCTTCGCCAGGCTCTACAACTCTGATGAGAGAGTTTTGGCCTTCTCAACAAGCTAAGACAAACCATCTCAACTGCTAAGACTGCAGGCCAACAAACCAAAGAAGAGAGACTGGATAAATAATAAGACAATTAATTATATATAATTCAAAAACATCGCCGATGAGACTTCGTTTTGAAACTGAATCATTTACTCGCTTTACTGTGGTGATTATATTAATAATGTGTAATTAATAACACGAATATGATTGTGACATTTCTTTTCCAAAAGCCACTCAAAGATGAAATCACCGCTCATACCCAGAATTTAACGCATTACAAAGATAAAAAATTCTTCATTAACATATGATAATGACATAAATTTTGTGAAATATGGGATGTGATAAAGAAAAGTATATAACTCCTACCTCATGGTGGAGGTGAGCGCTGTGTTAACAAACTCGCATGTAGTGTGAGCAAGTGACGTTCGAATGATGTGAATAGACAAAAAAGAAAAAGTGGTAAAAGACTAGAAAACACCCTTATTGTAATAACTTTCGGTCAGGTGAAAATGGCGACGAGCCGGGAACCCGAACCCGGGACTCCAATGTTGATCCAGGGGCGTAAACCACTTCGCCATCCGTTCACCTTCCACAACTGTACAGCATGTAACTGAATTAAACGTTTTCATGTCTGGGAATAAGATATATGACTTCCCCACTCTTAATTTCGTGACAAGTATTTATAAATAATACTTAATGTTACAGGGAAGTGTTTTTGATATTATTGAGGCTCTTTATCACAGTTCAATAGCGTCCTGAAGTGGCACATCTCACTTTTCTTTATATCTCATCAAAATATTTTACGAAAAATTTTGGGAAAAGATTTTGCAAGTTCACCTCTCTGTTTAAGACTTTTGGAAAAGTTCTACCTTTTAATATTTGTAAAATACACAGATTATTTAATATTGATTCGAAAAGTCAATATTTAGATAAGATTCATTGTCTTTGTTCTTATAGTAGTGGTTAGCATCAAAACTGAAATTTTTACAAATGATAGGGTGATAATAATTTATGTTGTAGTGGATATTACAAATTTATATTTTTTGAAACTTAAAAAGTAGATTACAGAGTTCACATTCTCAACAATAAAAGTCCACAATATTCAGTATTAAAAACATTTTTCTTTTTTGTTGATTTAACAAAAAGCAAATATTAAATTTACGACTTGGAAATTTTAATGTCTTGATTACGTGCCTTAAAACATGTGGGTTTTATTCCTCACTAAAGACATCATTTTATTGTTCGTTACTTGAAACTTTCTTCAAATGATTTTACTCTATCGACGGGCGAAGCATTACCGTGACCAAAAGGGCAATGGCATAAATCACGTGACCCGACAACCGGTGGGCGCGGAGGAGAGAAAGACCTCCGAAAGACCAGGTGGCTGCTACCTGGAGGGGCGGTAGGTTTCGGCAGTCAAGTGTTGCGTCACAGAGGAAACCGGTTGGTTTCCGAAACGAAGGTTACGACCATTCTCTAGTGCACTTCACAGTATATCGTAAGTTTTTCCATTGTCATTTAAGGTAGAATTGAATCACAAAAATATCTGAAATCGGCGAAAGAATAAACAGAGTAACATCATCTCATTGTTGTGACTTCAAATTGAAAAAACATAACCTCACACTGACCATTTAAATGAAATAATAGCAATTATAATTGACGGTGAAATACATTGCGTCTTACGGAGAAAACACTTATTTGCAAAATAAGACCAACAACGTTTACTTTGATTTGTAGTAAATTTTCCGTAGTATTTTTACATTACTTTTATCTATCGCTCACCGGACTTGTGAGAAAGCTATGTAACTTTCTTCCGAGGGGAGATGCATATCTCACGAAACCGTTGTGTTCGGTCGCCATGTTTGTGCATGCTCTTATGCATTTCGAACAAGTCAAGCGTGTTCCTGAATATTGTTTGTGCCATACCGATAGATAGAAATTAAATCGTTTTTTTTTTCATCATTATTATTCACAATGTTTTGTTTTATAACAATCAGCATAAAAATAATGAAAACTCAGTGATTTGACTACAGTGAGTGCTAGTGCCTCCTTTATTCTCATCTGTCCGACTGCTGAACTGCTTCCGTGGAGATATGTAGATAGATCCAGCGACCTCCACTACACTACGATTTACGTTACAGAGGAAAACTATAGACCTTTCTAACAAAAACAAATTTTATGGGAAAAGCATGTAGTATATTTATCACTCGCTGGATTTATAGCGCTACCGATGAACTATTCAAGTGTTACACAGTTTTGCCATCATACGTACTGGAAAATTTTGCGATACTCCAATCACGTTGCCAACTTCAATTTGTTTTGTTTCCAGCAGTTCCGAAGATGTATTTGTAGTTCAATTACATAGGTGACTTGCTCCTCACACAGGGGCGGATACAGAAAAATATTTTAGGAGGGCGGTCGTAACGAAAGAGCATGGGACATTCCAGGAAAACACACAAACATCGAAAAAAAATTAAAATTGTCAAGAAAATTGTATGTTTAGGTCATTTAAGTGTTAATTAAGAATATCTCTACAGTAACACCCTAATTTTTTGATTATTTTAATTTTTTGTGGGGTAGGGAAAAGTGACTAATACCAAACTTTTATTACAATTAAAGATGCAAAAAAATTAATCACCTTTCTAAAACAGAAAAATTTAAATTTTCAAGGACAAGAACAGAATTTTCTATAAATATACTATAGTATTAATTACTCATTAAAAATCGTTCAAACGCGTCAACATTTTTGAAATTCTCAAACTGTTTTCCGGGCTAAAAACCACATTGTCAACGGGATTGTTTTGGAGGGGGTCATGACCCCCATGATCTCCCCTTGTATCCGCACGTGTCCACACGTCGTTCGGTGACATCTTAGTGCACGTACTGCTGTTTCAATTTCACCTACTTAGACACGAAAGTTACCTGACCCTTACCTTACAAAACATCACCTCATTACGAAAACGCACTGCAGTTTTCGAGATCACTTTTTTCACTATGAGTTTGAGGTTTATTTTATTGAACCTATAAATACTAGAAGTTGGCACTGTTTTTTATTTCCTTTGGGAACTATATTGAACTTCGTCAATTCACTTTTACATGACTCGTAGCCACTGTGTAAGAGGAAGAGGTGGCCCGAAGTCCACTTGATCCTCGGCTTCGATGTGTGATTATTACCAGGAACTGCCATATATGACTTTCCATGTGTCATACTAGTAAAAGTATCAAGAACCGTTGGACATGGCTTTCAAAAACTATACAAAAATTAAGTACATATAAAATAAATTGGTATTATGGAAACCATAAAAACATCCGAGAGGTACTAGTTCCATACAATATATAAAAAGACGAAAAACTTAAATGTGTAAAACCGCTGGAATGACTATGTTCGGTACAGGGGATATAGTGTATAAATAAATAAATAAATCAATAATTCCATCCAAAAATACAATTTTAATGGAAGCAATAACTGCCGCCTGCTACTCACATCACCATTCATGTGACCAATCATGTAACCGCTCTCCTACTCACATGACATCTGGCGGTTGTCAGAGGAACAATGCGAAAATTATGACAGGAGATACAGGCGTTCGGCTCACCTCCCCTTCTGCCAACATAATCGTAGTCGTTCTCCAGTCAGACTATTGCAGGTTTCTTTCCATTGTCATTTGATTCGCATCTGTTCGACTGGTGAACTGTTACCATGGAGATAAGTAATAAATAGATCCTGTGAGGACTTGTAGACTTTGATAAATTGTTGTTACCAGAGATTTGGTGAACCATTATTTATCACATCTTTATTAGATGTAGAGAATTCCTTTATATCACTTTGTCTCTTTTCTCATCTAATCTTATCCCATTTCCTACTGGGTCATGGACGCATTCGTTGTGTGTTTCCACTTTATTGATTATAATTTTCCACTTTGCTGGTTCCCCCGGGGTTACGCGTCGATATTACTCTGGAAAATGTTTAAGAAGGAACTGAGGAATAGGTTCATCAATGAAATCGGCCTGATAAAATATGTTCCTGGTTCATAATAATATTCTATTATTTATTGTGTACCTCAAATTTTGTATCATTATAAAGAGACTTATATGTCGGAAACTTGTGGTAACAAATGGTAGGTCAACCCCTTGAGCAACAATATATCGAGTGTACATATTTCTTCCGTGTACCCTATACGTGGAGGAGATATGTGATAACTTTCAGTCAGGTGAAATGGCCACGAACTGGGAATCGAACCCGGGACTTCTGCTTTGATCGCAGGGGTGTTAACCACTACACAACCCGTTCGCCTTCCACAACTGTACACCATTTCCACCCAGACCTAAACCCCGGAAGACCTGAGACGCCAATTTCACCTGACCGAAAGTTATCACATATCTCTCCGCGTGTAGGGTACACGGAAGATATATGTACATGACGAACCTTAACACGTAGATACGTGTGAAACCGGTAATAAAGTGCCCACAGCATTGTGTGCCGCCTGGTTCACTTATCCCCTGTACGGGGACGTGTCTCAGGTCTTCCGGGGTTTAGGTCTGGGTGGAAATGGTGTACAGTTGTGGAAGGCGAACGGGTTGTGTAGTGGTTAACACCCCTGCGATCAAAGCAGAAGTCCCGGGTTCGANAGTGTCTACCAACAACGTTTACTACATTGGTTAATATATTTTTATGTCATTCCCCAAAGGTAGAGTATGGTCGCCAAAGAAGCCTTTCTAGTCTTTCATTTGGGTATCATATCCTCATTATATTTTCTTCTCAGTATTGTGAAACTGGCCCCGAAAGGGGACTCAGTATAATTGAAGATATCCTGTATTTTGAAATTATTTTCTATTTTATTTAAATTGGTATCGTCGGTTTGCAAACTTTTAATACTTTTCACTACAGTACCCATTAGAGAATTGATTTGCTTAATCTACTAAATCAAAGGGTGATCGAACTCATACCTTCTTTACCGAACCACTGTTGATACATTACCTCAAAAGAAGAGATAATAAAATAGTTTAATTCTACATACAATTGTCAAAAATAATAATGCATCATGTGACAAGAAATTTTTACATCTACTTTCTTTTAGTAGAATTTTGACAATTCACTCAATTATCTTTAGTGGCTTCCTAGAAAATATCCAAGTAAACTATTCTTTATTAATTAAAGAATTGAAAATTCATTTGTTAGTATATACTATGAGATTTTTTCTACCATTTTTTCTTAGTCTGGATTCACGGAGCAACAAAGCGTACAAGCAGATAAAACGTACAAATAAAGTTTCAATGTTTTTAATACATTAAAAAAAGTAGTAAGATCACTTTTTTCTTTTCAGATATATATTGTAGAATAATATTCTAGCAAACTTTTTCCTTACTCCACAATTTCGGGTTTCGTACTGCACAAGTTCCAGTCCGCACGGCACATGTTGTGCTGTATTGCATGTTAGAAAATACGATCTACTCATAGTGAATATAAAACGCTGTGTAACGTTTTATGTGCCATCTGAACAGACATGCATCTATCAATAAGACAAGTAATGGAGGGTTAGTTCACAAATTATACACAGGTTCAATTTTACTCAAGCGTTCCCAGTCGACACCTACAACACCTCATTAAATCGACACGCTGGCCCGAAATTCGTATTAACCTCTCAATTACATAGATCCATCTCCGCACGAAGAAAGCAAGGCCGTCTGAAACCGCCACCAAGACAATGATCATGGCGGCCATTGTCGAGGCTAAGAGCAATCGAGCGTAGAGTGGAGTCGATCGCCCCGAGTCACGGGTCGATTAGTCATTCACACAGCGATTACGTGGTAGACGAAAGCATTGTGTCCTCGCGTCCTCGACCAACGAACGAGTCAGCAGTGAAAGGTTTCATACAGAGGTTTGTGAACTTGGCTTTTCTACATTCTGGAAAGTTTCGGGTTTCAAATTGATTTATCAAAAATCTGAGGCATGTTTATTTATTTACTAGCGTTGTGGGGGATCTGAAAAGAAGTAAAACAATCATTATTGAACATTCAATTTTTTCAAAAAAAATTCAAACGTAACATAAAAATATATTTGTTACCATTGTTAAACAAACAAAAAATTACATCAATATGCAAAGTAAAAATGATACTGTGAATAGATATATTTTACCGTACAGAGGTACAAAAACACCTCTCGAGAGGCCGCACTGTTTATCACATTTTACCTGCTGCTGCGCGGGATTCTTACATAATATTCTATATTCATTTGTTAGCTATTAAACTAAACACCACGGAAGAAAACCTTCAAAATCAATTTCCAGTATTGTATGCTAATATGTACGGCTTTACGAATTATTTCAAAGAATTACCTCAGAATTCTTTCGGTTTCATTTTACTTTTAGGTTATGAACTTGAAAATAAATGTTCTTCATGGCCTCTATATAATTTTGATTGTACGATCCAGTCACGTACATTTTATTTCAGAGGATTGTGTGCCTCACGCTGGCGAACACTTTAGTATGCTTCATAATCAACCAGTCACGCGTCTTAAGATTCACATCTACTAAATAGCAGCGAATTTTAATTGTTCTTTGTTCCTGTATAATTCATCAATATTACATTACATTACATTTTACGTGCAATAACCCTTAAGAAGATAAATTTCAAATAATTTCAACTATTTCCTTTCTCGACATCCATGCCACAGTCGTTCCATAGAATTCACATATTAATATAGGCTTTATGTCTTATGCCTTTCCAATGAACCGTTACTTGGGTGAGGGATTTGGGAAGAAGAAATGTTGGGTAGCTGGGTAACTTGTGGTACCGAACAGATATTTATCTGGAGTATATGAAGGAAACTCCAGCTGAAAATCTCATATGCTTCGGCCGAGCAGGATTTGAACCCACGCTGTCGATGGTTCAGTTTAAGAAGATTTATGGGATGCCAGAGTACTATTTCAAAGGATGCGTAGAAAGTTATGACGGGGATAATGGCTATGGATTTGTATGTGCAGGAAATCAATTGCCGCAAAATGATATGTGAGAAAAAGTTATTTAATGTAATAACTTTTACGAACAAACAATAGGGATGTTTAAAGAAGAAACACGAGAACTTGTGAACTGACTTTTGGAGGGATGTCACAGATGCTGAGAAAAAAGTTCTAAAAGAAGACGTATTAGTACATACAAGATGTGGGTTTTGCCTGCTAGAACACGGAATGGTCCCAGTCAATACCGTCTGTGACCGAATTTTAAACTTGTTATCGAAATTTTGGGACATAACTAAAACTAACATGAAAAATAAAAACAGACTTTGTGTATGTGACCAGGAACATTAAAACAACCCAACTTGTCGCAGCGGACACTGGTCTCAACTACTCAAATTAGGGTACGGAACGAAAAACATATATGAAGGATCAGACAAGCAGAGGTTTGTTTGGTATGAAGAATGGATAATTTTGAAAGCGAAGAAGGAAGATCATGAAGAATGTATGGATTATGTGAACTCTGTTGGAATGACAGATATTTTAATATGGAATGAGGCCCTGAGAAGATATGAGACAGAGATACATTATAAATGACAAGACAGTGACTGAGACAAGAATACTATTAGTAGAATACTATATGGTAAAATGTAGTCCGTCACGTCAGGGCGGGGATGGTAACGTCTAATATATCTATGAGCCGGCTAAGTGACTCAGTCCAAAGGCATTAAATGTTGGAGAAGCACAAGATCCTTGCAATGACATGACTGGAAGTAAGATGGTCACAATGTGACTAAAGGAATAAGGAGAAAAAAGAACATATTTCGAAAGATCATACAAGTGCCATATACTGGGGTGAGGAGGAGGGGGGGTGATAACGCGTTGGAACAGCGCTCACTCTTCTGTTTTATCCAAACTATAACAGTCNTCTAGGAACTTTTGCTGAAATTTTTGAATCCGCCTCTGCCTTAGGGCCCTTGATCGGAATTGATGGGATGGTCCCTTGCTTGCTTCCGGAGAGTAAATTAGTTTATTGTCCTCCACGTGGTCATACGCAGTTTGTACTGTTTTTTGACAATAAATTTATTTATTTATTATTATTTATTTATTTATTGAACTCATTCTCTTCTTCTTACTAGTTTAGGAACCATTTTACTTAGGTCCTTAGTCAGAGAAATACATTTTAATTGAATTTTATCTGCAGTTGTTTCATTATTTTTATGAAACATATCTTTCCAACGTCTCAAGTTTCAACTTATCTGAAGAAATTTTCTTCAGTGAATTCAAATTTTAAAAAAATAATATTATGACAGTGTGATTTGACATTATGCTGCACACGTTTGTGACTTAATCACTCTGGAACAGTAGTGAGGTTTTTCATTGATAGAAATTGTGTCATTAAATATTTGCTTAAATTTGTGACGCATACCTTAAAATTTTTGCAGAATTAAAAAGATCATACCTGGAATCTGCTACATTCAAACACAAACAATACTAAAAGAAAAACAAAAAATGTTCTCTTTCAGTCATAAATAATGTACTTAATGGTTCCACTCGCACGTGAAAGCAGCACACAAAACCCATATTGCCAACTGCGTCTCAAACAACTGCGAAATCTATGTAAATCTAGACAATTCAATCTCCCTTACAACACAGATCACAGGTCACTAAAACATTGAATAAAGGATAAGTCGATAGAAAAGGCATTTCCCTAGTTTTTTGTGGTCAATAAACTTTATCCACTCATCAGAGAGAACAAAATGTAACGTGTACGCTAGAACTGAAAATAACAATCGAATCAGATGTTTCAAAACCATGTACAGCGATAATAATGGTTTGAAGTTTAAGAAATTCTTTCTTTGAATTCTTTTGTGTCTGCACCCAAAAAAAATTGCATTTCGTAAGAATTAAAACTATTGTATTCATAAACTGCGATATGCAAGATATTCAGAATGTCACAGAATATAAAGTAAAAAATTGGAGGGATGATAGAGAACATTAACAGGAAGGAAAAATCATGAAGGTACACTTGTGCAGAAATGTCACCCGAAGGAGATAAAATGACAGCAAGACAATAATAACACAAGACGAAAAAACTGTTTCAAGTCCTTTATTAGGGGAATTGAGTAAATGCTACAGGTGTTCAACAACAAATTNTTTTTCTTAGTCGTCCCTGATGTTTTGGAGGTACTGAATTAGAATTTCAACTTCGCCAGCTCGTAAACCCTGTGCGTTTTTTCGAAACTTTCGAAAAATTTCGAAAATACGCTTTTTCTAGTTCTTTGCTTATAACTGGACAAGTACGCGCTTCTAGAGAAAAAAATCATGAACACAAAAATAATGTACATTAGATTTCCTGCAAATCAAGTCTGCACGAAAGTTTTGTCTGATATCGCGCTAGAGCGCGGTGAATTGTCACCAAAATTTTGAAATGGACCGCAAGAAACAGTTTTCTCGTGTTGTTTGCTTACAACTCGAAAATTACACACTTTTATAGAACATTGTCCAACACAAAAACAAACTACATTAAATTTACTTCAATATATGTTTCTTGTTGAGTATTTTTCGTCAGACGAACATTAGGTGCAAGTCAACATGCCAGAGAGCGCTTAAGTTAAGTGTATATCGGACGCAGCCGCTACGCTAAGAACACCTCAGCGCGAGTTCTACTTCCACAACATCCCATTTGAAATATTTCAACATATGAGAAATCGGATTCAGCATCCCCGAAAATATAAGAAACGATTGAGAAAAAAACTTCTATATTTTTTTCCCTCGTCAAACTACCGTATTACTGGACTAAATACAACAGACCTAGCACTCACGTCACGTGGATACACGAGACTCCAGGTAGAATATATTCGCCTATCGATACGTGACGTCAGTGCCAGACCTAGATCGCTGTTAATGAGCAGAAATTTGAACATGTTCTTAATTCGTTGTTGAACTTTGAACATCTACTTTATTTGTTATACTCTGTCCTTGTGTCATTTTATTTCCTTCGAGAGATATTTCCCGACAAGTGTACTTTTTTACTTTCTCATATACGTAGTATATAGAAAATTTTGAAATCGTGAAAAAATTGGAAAGCGAGATTTCGACGGAAATATCCGTTTTGGCGATCCCTGATTCTGAAAAAGGTGATTTTGGTATAACGTCCGTCCGTCTGTCCGTCTGTGCGCAGCGATTCTTAGCAAATGGATAAATCAATTTAATTCACATTTCGTATTTACGGTAGAATTTACTTGTTGTCGATGCACGTGCTCTGATTTTTTTACTTTAAAACAAAGGGTACTTCACATGAAGGCCAAAATACTCTTTAGAATGTTTCTCAAAAACGGCTCCAACGACTTTTCTGTACGTAAGGAACAATCAGTATTCATTACGTCCTCATTTGCGCTATTTCGCTTGAAAGTTTGGTACACATACAGTAAAATAATCTCTGTCTGCTACACTTACACATTTTTTTTATTGTTTCAAGAAGCTTTAATAATATTTAGCAATGTAAATGAACTAAGCAGACGTAGAATACACTTTTCGTAAACTGAAATGAAAGATATGATAATGATAAAATACCTAGGAGGACAGTAAACGCACTGCAGATACGAAAATACATCAATTTCTGTTTACATCGAAATTACATTTACATAACACTTTTTTACGATATTTTTGTCACTCTATGCTGCAGATGGAGAAACGTATATGAGAAAGTATGTGCAATGGTTTTGCAACACTAATTATTTGTCCATGCTAATGCGCGATATCATCATTCCAATATATATATATATATATATATATATATATATATATGAATCTCTTCAAAAGATTACAAAGAAAATATTAAGCTGATAACGTTACGGAGTCAAGCAGAGAATACGAAAAAAATTTTTTTGAAAATTTGTGTAAGACTTTGTAGTATTAGAGAACATTACAAATTTTGTTTTCTGAAATATGTCAATTAATCATTTTTCCGTTACGATTTGACTAGATAGTAATTCATATCAAGATATTTTCGACTACTGACTATTTTTATCTGAGATATTTAATGTGTGAGGAATAGTCGCTTTCTTCTTTTCAATCAAGAAAGTTAATTATTATTTTATCGATTAATTCTCCTGTCGACCCTTCAATTTTTACTTGTTTTAAATCTGCTCTTGTAAATTTCTCTTCATTTATAATATATTTACGTTATATTTTACTTTTCAATAAGGACGGAAATCTCGTTTTACAAGTCACACGAAAATATGTTCAATTTATTTCGAATTTTTCAAATATTTTAAAAAATCAAAAGTGGCAAATTCTGTGTTATAAAATCGTAGAAATAAAGTTTATGTCAGACGCTATCTTTTTGTCAATGAAATAAAGTTTTCTTTTTTAGATTTAACGTGTTAAATCAATTAACGATGCAAAATTCATTCATGAATCGGGAGCTATTAATCGGGAATACTGGCAAGCCTGAGGCGTTTCCATAGTAGAATTAATTTCACATTCAGTCTCTCACTAAAATAGGTGTAAGATCCATGGAATAATAATGAGTTAACGACCGTCTTGAACACACACCATTAATTTACGCAGGGATGGTGAACACGCTTAGATTCAAATCGAGACACAGTAAAACTCTAAAAGCAATCTCGAAACCAGTCACTTGGAATTCTACCATTGGAACTGTCTGCAATAAAATTGTCCTAGTGACACATGCGATAAAGAAAAAAAACGTAAAAAGAGAACATTCGCAAGGGAATATTGCCTAATAAACGAAATAGAATGATGATAGCGAAGATTTTGTTTCCGAAATAAAACGAGACATATTTAGTAAGGTTAACTAAGTAATTGAAATGTTTTGATAAAATTTAAATATTAAGTGGGGTGCGAAATTTATTATTTTAAAATGTTTTTTCTCCTTATGTAAGTGGCATTTCCCTACCTTATTCATCAACGCAGAGCCTAAGAGATACAACAACAAATATGAAATTTGGTCAGTAGGTGACTTAAGTTACGTAAGAACAGATTTTTCAAAATTATTATTTTAGAAGGATGAAATAAGGTAAAAAGTGAGTTTTCAAAATGTCACTATTCAGTATACCTTACGAACTGATTGTGAAATCGTCTCAACTCTTGTAAGTAAAAATTGTAATTTAAATATCACAAAAGAGGACTTTGGGTTTTAAACGATATTTTAGTTTTAAACGGATACATAGGACCGGAAATTATTTCATTTTTTTTCTCGTTCACGGCAACGGCACGATGTATCATTTTTATTATATCACATGAACTCGGGTTATCAAATTGTTTTTTGTTTTTTTGTTCATAAATGTTACATAATTAAATATCTCAGAATCAATTTCTGGAATTTTTTATATCTTGATTTGAAATGGGTGAAAAGTGAGCGGAATATTTGGTGCGTTATCATCAACTACTGACACGTTTACAATTTTTGTCTGTGAACATAAAATTTTGACGGCATGTTGCATTTGTATTTTAGTCTCTTACTGAAAGAGTTTTCAAATTTTATATTTTATAGAAGTTTTTAATGATAAATTTTTCGTTGTTTGGTTATTATTGCTATACTTAACAAACTTATTAAATTATCATCACGATTTTTGTATGTAAACGTTGTTATTTTGTGTATCTAGGAACGGGCTTTCAGGTCTTTCAGTATTTCAATTTAGAGCATTTTCTTTCTGCAATTTTGTCGCCAGCGATAATGACCTGGTTTTTAACATTTACTACACATCAAGAATTGATTGAGTTATTTCTATTTCTGTATGTACGATTTGGTAAATGAAATATAAAATGTTTTTTGAAATTTTTGATATTTCAAGTTTAAATGAGTGAGAATGTTTGGTTCGTTTCCCGAATATCTGACACATTTATCAAAGCAGGGGGGAAAATACGAAACATAGGAACTTGAAGTTTTAACAGAATATTTATTATGTTGTGTAAATATTCACTAAAACATTTTGAAATTTCTACTTTACAGAAATAAAGTAGCGTGAATTAAATTTTTTGGAATTTTCACTAAACATGCCGAAGTATTTAAGATGCCTCAGTTTCTTAAGTGAAAACGTGTAGTTTAAAGCGACACCAAAATCACAACGAACGTTGAGGCGCATCATAACTACAAATATGCCGGGGAGTGTCGGCTAGTGGTAACGTAAAACTTAACCTCAATACACGTTCTATTTAGCGTAGTACATAAACAGTTCACCTTTCTTTTTTTAGATGAATATTATCACACGTTTACTATAATACGTGAAATAACAATGTAACATGAAAAACACATTCGGTAACGGTTTAAAAACCATTTGAACGAGCCTTGGGAAACCATAGCAAAGGATTCCAATTGTTTGGATATCTCAATAAAATTGAAGAACTGTGTTTATCTATTTTACAGCCTCCATAACGTTGAGTGTAGTATATTTATTAGCTTCGCCTTCAAATAGTCTCTCTGATCGTCCCTGAACTCTGATCCACTCTTCATGAATGGACTTGATTGTATTTAGGATACTTTTCAGATACGTTAAAGAGATGCCCCATTTTCTCTGTTTTAATCGCCATGACTGATAATAGCTCCCTGGTGAACCTAACTGAACTTGATTGAAACTAACATTCTCTACGATAATGTGAACATTTATTTTTATTTAGCACTACTATTTTATTTACCTGGATAATATGGCAGATAGTACTTTCCCCCCATCTCCTAGTTGTAGGTAGATTTTACTCGGTTTCATATTTAGCATGCACTTTGTAAATAGATCATCGGATCATTTATGAATAGTATGTGATTATGCACAATAGGGTATCACGTATCCCTATACAATTCCCTACGAATGTAGTTTATATCAGTGTGGTCAGACGCATCAGAGCTGTCATTTGTTAGGACTCTAGTCAAGTGTTCTTTCCTAACAAACGAGTCAAGTAGCTCCTTTTCCTCGTGTAATTTTTAAATACTGTTATCTCGGAAAGAAAAATGTTAAACATAAAATAATGGGAAATTTCTAACCCATCTTTTAACGCTCTAAAGTACCATACTTCACTTGTGTAATTTGCTCCGTCCTGTTACGCAGAAAGAAAACAAACAATGTGGGACATTTGGGTATTAATGTGTATGATACTTATTCCATTACAAAGTCGTTGGTTTTCATAATGGTAGACGCATATAATGATCAGTTTCGTCCACGTCTCGAACCCTTCACCAAAAACTCGATAACATCACCTTCCCTGTGATCCCAACACAAACTTACTCACCCACTTAATTACAATGATTCAACAAAACAAGACATTTCAAAATCACGAACCATTAACAAGATATAACAAGGTGGCCTTGGAACTTGGGAAATGCAGCATTATAATGTGTACACTTAACCTACATGGTCATGGACACTAAATTAAAGTCTATCTTGAGACTGGGAATTATTATTTTTTTCTCGATTTAAAAATAAGCTGCTCTGGAAATTTGTANATTTTTTTCTCGATTTAAAAATAAGCTGCTCTGGAAATTTGTAGACGAGAAAAAAGTTATGATATATGGAATAAATGTGGACTCGTGATTTTTTGAAGAATTTCAATCAAAGGTTTTTGCTATCTTTCACAACAAATTAGTGATTTAACTTCGAGTTTATTTTCAGAAAGTTATACCCCTATATAATAAAATAGTTGCCTATTCCAGATACGCTAATGCCATTTTGAAATACATTAACTCTTGTTTAAATGTATAAAAGATGATTTTTGAAATAACTGCATACAATTTGTTTTTCCTGTTTTTTTCTCTTATTTGGAAATTTACCGCCCGTGATCATTCTTCACACGTGTGCTAGAAAGGACGTTTCAAAACCTCTTCAAATTTTAAGGGGCAATTTAGCATGTATTAAATAATATATGAAGGCAATTTCAAGAAAAATATACATGTAAAATTAAAAGTTCTTGCTTTAGTACCTTTTGTGTTTATCTTTCTCAGATTTCCTTACAAATGTCCATAATAGTCAAGCCTTGAATTTAAATTACATAGAATATAAAANTACATAGAATATTGACTCAGAGTACAATTATATTACTATAAATTTATGAAAAATATATACAAAATAAAATGACGATAAAAATTCATAAATAAATGAGAAAATTTACATTTTAAATCTAAAATGTATCTCTACAAAACGAATCCGTCTACTTATGTGTTTTTCTCTATTTAAAATGTACCATTTCTTATTCTAATTTATTGTTTTTATTAATTATTGTCACTTTTATAAATTGTTAATTTTATTCGAAATTTTTTAGCTATATTATTATCATCAGTGTCCATTTCTATATACTGCTTATTTTGAATTCGCGGTGTAACGATGAACGATATTCTGTTGAAAAAATGAACACATTAAGCGGTAAAAGAAAAAAAAATCCTGTACCAACTCCTAAAGTTTGTACTACGAGTTCGGGATCATTCTGTATACAATTAGAGATACAATTGTATTGAAAAATATCTTAAAAGTATTTATATATTTTTCTAAATTGTATCACTTGCATATGCAAAGTTAATGCATTTTATCTTAATTAAAATGAGTGTTCCAGTCACTTTAAGTTAGTTTAATTTTATTCAATTTTACGGGTATAACATGTACATGATCATAAATATCACATCTGAATGTACATGGTTGTTCTCTTTATCTCCATTTAATCCAAACACCAAACAGACTTAAGAAACATAAATTTCAAAATTTCAAAATAGGAAACTTGTAGGGACAGTTATATGAGGGGCACCTTTCGCTGAACTTTAAGTCAAAACTCGTCATGGACGGATGTATAAATATAAAAAAAAAGGAAAAAGAGATAGATTGAAGACCGTCTGGAAACATGTGACAAGGTAAAAAGGTCAGTAAAGAACCTTGGCATTCACAAACAACCCAGGAGACATACTTTCCCATGCGAATACTTTTCATTCCGAATCATAACAAATCGATCTTTTTTTCGTGTACTGTGTCGGAGGTGGAATTTCGTAGCAGCAGAAAGTAACAATGTTACTAGACAGATATTGGGTTACACGTTTTCTTAACTATAAATAAAAAGAAGACACACAATAAGTTAAATGAAAACATATTTTTGTATTACTTTTAACCATTTATTTGTATTATTTTACTTTCTCATATACATAGTATATAGAAAGTATTATAATCGTGAAAAAATTCGAAAGCGAGATTTCGACGGAAATATCCGTTTTGGTTATCCCTGATTCTGAAAAAGTGATTTTTGGAATAGCGTCCGACCGTCTGTGCGCAGCGATTCTGAGTAAACGGATGAACCTATTTAATTCGCTTTTCTTACTTACGGTAGAATTTACTTGTTTTAAATATCATTTCATATAGGGTCGTAATGGGGATAATATTTGCTATCTATATTGTAGCAGGGGAATTACAGGAGATTAGGATGCTCTTCCATGGCAGCCTCTCTGAGACGGATGATACATGAATCACGTACATTGTGAATAGAAGATACGAATGGTAGAAGACAATGAATATCAGAGGAAAGTGAAGTACTGCGGGACAAATTGCCGTAAATTTATTTTTGTTTATCATGTAAATTTCTTCCTACAGCCTTTGCCAATGATAGAAAAACTATCACTCAGGAACTCGGCACTTGCGTTTTGATATATTTCAATTTCAATTTCATGTATATTCAAATTTGGTTCATATATTTTAAAGAAGTCTCTAAATACAATATTTCCTTGTTGTTTTTTAATCCAATTAAAGACATTAAAAATATATGTTTGAATTATTGTTAAAAATTGTTATGTCATATTAAAACTTATAATATTAAAAATGTGAAGACAATGTCACAAATTTCAACTCTCCACAATAAATAGTTTTGAAAATAGAAATATTTAAAAATTTCAAACACGTCAAAATGGTTCAAATATCAAGGTTTTGAATACAAATTACTGAAAAACGGCCGGTCAAAAAAAATTGAATAGTTTTGTACTTGTATGAACTAATAGTGCTACCGTTATACAAAAAACATATCTAATTATGAGGCATGAAGATCCAACTTTGTCGAATTTCACAAGTAATGACCCCAAATTTTTTTATTTATGAACAAGCAGAAGAGGCGCTAACTCGCTCGCGAAATTTGGATATTTTTTAAATCCGTAAAATATGTACAGATAAATCCAAATTGCAGCTAGTTGGACAAACCAATAACTGTGTGGTATGATAAATAAACAGCCAGAAATCAAATAAATTAAAATATCATTATTTCATTTTGCAGGTAGCAACCAAAAATAAGGGTTTAATTAGTATCATTTTTTAAATTTGTGAACACGAGGGAAAAAAAAGAAAAGTGATCGCATGAGCTTTATCAAATGGTGGGAAATCTAGCTACAAATATTGTGTACACGTGTTCGGATATCAAATGAAAATTTATGCAAATTAAAATATTAAAAATTCAGAAACACTGGTACTAAGAGGCACTAATGTAAACGATACATAACGAGGGTACCTTAACGTATTTGGTGTGAATTGTGATACGATCTATTAATTAACAGTTACCACACAAGTCATTCAACTGAACAAGAACCTTGACTTAAATGTCTGAGATACGGGTGTAATCGTTAAAAGAAGGGATACAAGTGATTTTCTTGACTATGTAAAGTTTGTCGAAGCTAAATAGTATAAAATTTAAGATAAATTATTTATAGTCAAAATTAATTCTTAAACTTTACATATTTGAAATAATATTAGTAAAACACTAATGTGACTTCAAATTTATGCAAATACACAAATAAACTGTCGCGCATTTACAATAACTATTTGATAATATGTTTGTATAATTTCTGCTTTTTTGTTCACGTAATTTGTGTTAACATTTATGTTTAATATCGCGTTCAATTATTCTGTGACCACATTAACAATTTATTACACCTGAAGAAGGCTCAAATCTGGAGTCCAAACGTTGTATAAAAAACCTCAATAAAAATTATGTAACGTCCAATGAAGGTTGTATGATATATTTTACTTTTCTAATCGGCAAGTACATTACTGCCCAAAAGTCCCAGAAAATTTTAGTTTACTTTCTGCGTAACAAGACGGAGTAAATCGTTTGTATCAAAAGGATGATACTTGACTACCTGAGTTCTAAGAAATGACAGCACTGACGCGTTTCACCATGATGGTATAAATAATATCAGGGGACCAAACTAAACCCGAATTTATTCATTATTAAAATAATTTTCAGTAATTTTTTAATAAATGTATAAATTAGTTTATTATCCTCCACGTAGTCGTACGCAGTTCGTAACCGCGTTTTTGACAATAAATTTTATTTATTATTTACTTATCGACAATGTTTTCATAACAAATATCATGGTTAATGTGTTAATTTAATGAAAATTTATGTTAAAAATAAGTTTAAATACAAAAATTGTTATATTTTTGTTTTTTAACTTTTTCTGTTATTTTACTGGGAGACAGAGCAACGCTCACATTTTCTCAATATAAGAATATTTTCTAGGAAATTTTAATGAATGAATTCTTATTTTAACGATTTACTGATTATTTTCCGATAAATTACTATTTCTTATAATATCGTTAGCAATGACTATCGGCGCGTCCGCGCTACTGGGAAATGCGTCATTTAACATTCCAGTCATCGGTGGCGAATGATGTATATTGCTTCAGCGTAAAACATTCCACAGAACACTCAAACATCACGACCTGTAAGTGAGCGCCCAGCGGATGTATCTCAGACTATGTTACGGGAAGGAACTGTGTCCCGACGGATTAAACTTGCGACTGCCGATACAATAATTAAAAAAAAAAGAATTCACTCAAGATTGACACTCATGCCATTCGATTCCCGGTATAAAAAACCCTCTATTTATCAAGTCTCGGGAAAATCCCACCTTAAGTTTACGAAATAGTCAATTTAAACTTACAATCATTTCTCGTATAATGAGTGAGATTCGTAAGGAATTGAGGTACTCCATTGTGTATTATCATATGTTATTCAGAACTGTTATGATGTCTAGTTTGCATTGTTAAATACACATTCGAGTGAAACTTGCCCACAATTAGCAGGTAGGGTAGTATCTGCCCTATTATCCAAGTAAATAAAATACTAGTGCTAATTGAAGGAAACGTTCATATAATCCAAAAGAATGGTGGTTTCATTTAATTTCCTTGTATGGTTTAGCTAATACGGATTATATTGGACAAGTTATACTGGGGATAATATAACCTTATCATCAACTGGAGAAAGCTTTTTGTCTCCTGGACGTCAGAAACATTTAAAGTGTTGTGTAGAAATCCTGCATAACAGTTGATCCCCATTATCTCATTCGACAAACGTTGAGAATGAAAGAAGGAGGTCAAGACTACGCATAATTCTGTTGAACCAAACGGAACGATTAGTAGATTAATATTAGTCTCTTCTGATTTTGAAATGATTTCAAAATACTGCAAATACTCGAATTTCTCGGAAATTTGGGTCAAGGTTTTTATTCAGTGAAATGACTTGCCATAGTTAGATCATGTACAGTTCACACCAAACGGGTTTAAATGACATAATTCCTAGGATTCGGAATATGTTTGTCAAACGTTTGACTTAAAATATTATTTATAAAGAAAAGTTAAATTTTCGTCAACGGCCTTCTTTTGTCTCGTCAATTTCGTTCCATTGAATGGAACAATTTCAAAGATATCTGGACAGGAACGGGATCATCATATTTTAACTACATGTGCTACTTGGTTTACAATTTGTTTTGAGAAGTAAATGAAATTGGGATAGTACTAAGTTCAGAAGCTGCCTTCACGTTGCTTTACATCCGATCCCACTTCGAAGATATCCACGTATTCTGTTAAGTTTATTAACATTTAAAACGAAATACTGAATAACTTGTATTTGCAATTTACTACTTTCAAGATACCTTGCGACCACTGATTGATAGTGTCATGTTGGTATGACTGTATTCTCCTAGCGAGCCCATAACTACATTTTATTAATGTCAATAGATTTCTTAATTTCCCATACTGATTAATATTTAGGACATTGGACATATATTGTTTTCTTTTCACGATACAGAAGTTCATTTGAACTCCTGTAGGTTAATAACTGTTAAAATAAGATTTTGATTTAATAGTTTTTGCAGGAAATTGACGAAAAAATATCAAAATAAATTCATAAAGCTCTCTTTCCGCTGATTTGTTTGTGTGTAAGAGTCATTGCATACACAATGGTCCAAATATAAATAAATTGACTGCTCGGACATTTTTTAAAATTCANTGTTAATTTCCTTATCATTCAACAGATTTTTTTTTAAATATCTCAAACCTTTTATGTGTGGTGACCATTTTTGTCCTCCCTCATGCGCGTATTTTCACATTTGATAGCATTTACATTACCGCTCATATCTCATGACCTATTTATCCGGTGAATCGAAAAAACACCCAAAAAAGATCTTATTTCATTGCATGAACTTTGTTTGGCACATATTTTGTCTGTTTATATTACTTCAATAAGAAAAGTTCATATAAACTTGGATAACAAATTCGATGAAGTTTCACTTTTTACGTATTTATTATGAAACAAATGTGCAGTATATACAGTTTTATATATTTTTTGGGTGTACAAATGTATTGTAGCATTACCTAAATAAATATCAACGTTCTTAATTGTATCCTTCTTTTTTATGAATATTTGAAAAATGATATTTTTTAAAAATCTTGTCAAGTTCAGGTTAAAATATCTCCGATGGGGCTCACGATATTCTGACAACGACACATCGTGTAGTATACGAGATTTATGAAAACTGAAACATATTGTTGTTTATTGAGTTAGTAAAAATGTTACAGCATCTCAAACAAGGACAAAATCACAAATATAAATGATAAACGAATTCTCATACTTCACGGCTGGATAGCTCTGATAATTATGATAGTTTACGCTCAGAATGAAGTTGTCTGAGTTGAAAAATGATTTTCTCACATTAAAAAGTACTTTAAATGTCCTATTTACTTCACGAACGGTATTACTAAAAAAAGACATCCGGTACCGAAATGAACGGTAATTTAAATTAAAAATTGATTATCCATTGCAAAAAAAAAAGAAGACAAAAAATAAGATGACACAAAAAATCTAACGTAAATAAAATGATCACGATTAGCCTTGTTACATATCTTCAAAGGTGATATATCGCAGACTATTTCTGTACGATTCGCTCAATTTACGTGCAAGGTATTGGAAATCTAGGATGACTCAAAAATGGGGAGATGTTCTTCTAGATCTAGATTACTGCTAAGCAGACACAGACTAAGGACTGAATACAAAATAATGAGTAGCTGTAGAATATTTAGATAAATGCGTATTTAGTAGAAGACGTACGTATTTAGCATCAGCGCTCTAAACTGAAGATCCCGAGTTCCAATCCCGGTTCCATCCTGCATTTTCATCAAATGTAACAAAATTAAATATTTAGCTCGTTCAAAATTTCTTTATTTCTATACGACAAAATTATTTATTTTTATATGGCAAACATTTTTCGGTCTCCGATACCTTATTCGTTTAAAATATTGAACCCGGAAAGTTTAGAGATCAAGGTTCGTTTCCTGCTCAGAAATTCGGCCAATTTTCAGAAAAAAGTCACGTTTTAAGAAAGTTAGTACGTTGGCAAACGTTGGCAGCATGTAATTGCCCGAGGGAAACAACCAACGCGTGGAATGATATCGCAGATCGGTGAACATTCATTACTATTTAATTATTTAACACAACAATTTTAATTCTGTGCAATTAGCGAGGTTCAAATTTAGCTACTCAAGTAAATAACTACACGTGAACGAGTAACAATGTTTTTTTTTCTTTCTATACATCCTCACTATTTTAACACGTGTACGTTTTTCATCTCTATTTATTCAATTGAAGAAGTGCCATACTGAGGGAAGTAGAGTTGGGTAATAAGATGCGAATGGGATAATGAGGAAAATAAAACAATTTTTATATAATTATAAAAAAACCGCTATATACTGATAATATTAGGGATGGTCCACTTAGCAGGGTATTTAAAATCAGTCTTCATTTTCAGAACTGGAACCATGTGTACATTTACATATGTTACTCAAGAAGAGTTCTTGGTTTTACGAAAATCAGACTAATGCTTGCCTATTATTCGAGTGTGTTCATCAACAGTTAATCAGAACCAGTGTTGCCGTGTCATCAAATGAAAATTATCGTACAAGACTTCCAAAATTATCGTATTTTGATGGCAATTACCGTACATTCTGTTTTCACATATTATATCATCACTAATGTTTTAATAAACCTTATTTGGTATGTACCGCACTGGCTTCAATAAATTATTTGTATTCCGTTTACGCACTGTAATGAATAACTGGGAATGAATACATTTGAACAACAGATCAGTATACGTCTGCTTTTCATGCAACCGACTTTTCTTTGAGCAACATAGATGTATGTAAGATGTATGCAACATAAGTGTATGTAAGCTTCCAGTTGTGACACTGATTACTGCTTAAAAATACGCTGCTAGGTGAATTACTGTTCTATCATAATAAGATAACGAAAAAAATAAGTTTGAGTTGTACGTTCCTTACAGGATGAGACCCAGGGCAGCTTCAATCCCGCCTAGGTACGCCACTAACAATGCCCACCAATATTGTTCCAAAATATTATGAAACAAACTTAATTATATTTTATTTAAAAGAAACAAACAGTAAATTTAACATTTTTTTTAAAAAAATTGTTCTCTTTCATTATAATAGTAAAAAAAATAATGAATCTTGTACAGAAACAGAACATTTCCTATCAAACGCACGTAAAGGACGCAGTTTTGAAGAAAAAAAAACCTGAAAACAACTGGTATAATGAACATTTTAATAGAAACAGGGGTAATAAGATACATTTTATCTTATAATTTTATTTATGTTTAAGAATCCTAAAAAAAAATCAACGTGGAAGCTAAAGACCTCTCTTTTCATGGCATAAAATTTGTTTTAATTTTGTTATTATCCCATTCGTATCTGATTACCTCACTCTCCTGTAAGTACAACATTAATTTAAATTGAGTAAATAGAGATAGAGAACACACACTTTAAAATAGTTGGGAAGCATACAGAAAATTATTACTCGTTCACGTTCATTAATTACTTGTATAACTAAATTTGAATCTAACTAATTGCATAAAATTAAAATAGTTACGTTAAAGATCAAAATAGTAATGAATGCTCACCGATCCGTAATATCATTCCATGCGTTGGATGTTTCCCTCGAGCAATTCCATGCTTCCAATATTTACCAACAAAGTATCTTTCTAAAACAATTTTTTAACTAAAATTTGAGCAAATTTCTAAGCAGAACACGAACCTTGTTCTTGAAACTTTTCGGGTCCACATCCCACTCAACTATTAAGCTATGCGAGTCTGAAAAAATTCGTCGGCTCATGAAAATTCCCACCGTGGAATAAATAAAATCAAATACCAACAGCCTCGTTTACGCAGCGTACAATAGTTCGATGAGATGACGTTATCAATGATCTGACACGGCCTTAACACAGTGTTTAAGGTGCATAACTCGTTTAACAACCTACTCTGCGTGATTGTAACAGAATTGGTGTTTGGGGTAATGTTTTAATTTTGAAGAAACATATATATTTTTGTATTATTAGTCATGGACATGCCCTTCTATGAAATTATCGTACAATTGGTCTTATCGAACAAAGTCAAATCGTACGTCGCACACATAGCTAAATTGTACCTCGCTCGCATATATTATCGAACATCTGGCAACAATGATAAGGACACAGTGCATAAATGAAAAAACAAATAATGTCTCGACGCCAACGTGGTAAATACCAAGGTTAGGTTTATTAAAACATATGTAAATAAAACTTAATTTATGATTTAATACGAGGAAACAGGATGTACGATACAAAGTCTCCAAAATACGATAATTTCATTTTGAAGACCTGGCAACACTGGATTCCTTATATCATAATAGATAGGGTTTTGTTTGTGGGGTTTTACGGCTCGTCGACATCGAGGTCATTAGAGCCCTAAAATTTGTACAGGTAGGGAAAATGCAGTTACGCACTAGGGAGAGCCAACATGACTCTCCCCGCGTGTGGGACTCGCCGATTGACTCAACCATACCCACCAAAAACCCTCCTGAATTACAATACATCAAAACATATCTCAAAACATACATTAAAACATTGAGGACAAAAAATGAGTAAAATGAAAGATACTCTAGACTTAATAGCGTCGGGATCGAAAAGAACAAGAGGTGACCAATGAAGGTCAGGAAGGAGAAAGGAAGGAGCATGGCACAAGTAAGTGGGAGCAATGCCAGACTCAGCTCGGGGTCCCGTGTTTGCCAAACACGTACTTACTAGGTGTAAGTCCCCTAGTGCGTAACTGCATTTTCCCTACCTGTACACGTTTTTAGGCTTCCAATGACCTTTGATGTCGACAAGCCGTAAAGCCCCAATAAAGAAAATGCGACGGTTGTGAGGTGGAGATCGCTGTTCGCGTATTCGCACAATCGAACAGCGCTACTGCGCATCTCGTCCGGGTTTCTTTATCGAACTCATCTCCTCTCCCTCTTCAATTGAACTCAGTAGTTGTGGAGCGTACGCAACATTATCAAAGAATGATTTCTCTGTTGCTCATAGAATTTTTATTAGTACTCTAAAGCTTTTTTCGGCTGCACAGTAAAACGTTTTCCTACATACTCACTGCATGATACTGACGATGACTGCTATTCAGCCAAAAAAAGCTTTATAGCAAATAATTAAAATACTATGAGCAACAGAGAAACGACCTTTAATTCATCATTCTTCAACTTAAATATCATCGATTAACTAACATCAATTACTTCAACAATTGTACATACGTACTTCATTCAATACATTAAATTAATATTGAACTAATTACTATATCCATACCAAAATATAAATGCGTGACGTGAAAGTGTGTCTGTCTGTTTGCTACCTGATCACGACTAAACAAATGAACTGGTAGTGCTGAAATTTTGCAAGAATATAGTTTAGATACCCAGGATGAACACATGCTAACTTTTATTTTCAAATCGTGTGATAAGAAAACGAGAAATGGTTTTAGACAATAAATGTCTAAAGCAGCGCAGAGCCACCTTTGCCTCCGAGGTGACCTGTCTTCCCCTTCTTAGAGAGACGGTTGTTGCGATTTGCTTTCCGCATGCCCAAGTAATGCCGTATGGTCTTACCTGACTTATACGAATATTATTTCCAAGAGAATGATGCTTCTGTCGAAAAGAGCTATGACTCTCTACTCCTATCATTCAACACCATCTTGCCTTGCTAACTGGATTGTTTTAGACATCCTTCCAGACAAATTGTCTTAAAGTAAATGTTTCTAAAAAACCAATTCTTTGCGAATGACACTACCACAGATAACATCCTAGATAAATTGACAATGCAACTAAATGTGGGGTACTTTCCCCAATACTATTCGACCAAATATCTTCCACAGATATCACTACACGTAACTGTACATAACAGTTATTAAAACCAAATTCAAAGTTCTTCGTATTCACGACTTCCTAAAATTCAATAGCCATATTGAAAATGTTGATTTCAAACTATGCATTTATTTCAGGAGCATATGTTTCCATGCTAATAAATATCAGTTCATATCATCAATAGTGGTTCATAACTGAGTATTGACGCGGTGTACACCGTCATTTTGATACTGAGGACAATAACTTAGATTAAATTTTGCATTAAACTCTCTTTTGTGTAAAATAAATACCCAAATACATGATCATTTTGTGAATCTTACCATTAAATCTGAATGTGCTTATAAGTTTTCGGTGACAGAATTTCTACGGCAGGAAAGTTCAGTAAACTCAAGAATTTGTTATTTTTAGTTTTATAGAATTCTCGACTCGAAGAATTGTAAGGTTCTTATGACCCAGACGCCGGTTAGCCCTAAAGCACCAATTTAAAAATATATAAGACATAGAAAAGAGTATAATTCAAGAAGAATTAAGGAAATTCTTCAGACAGAAGAAAAAAAGAATTATTATTCTTTGATATTTACATTAAAAATGAAATGGAATTTTTCTTGAGTTTTTGCATTTCGAGCCAGAAGATGTACCCGATCGCACATTTAAAGTTTGAATTCCTTACAAAATTTACAATGAGATTAGTGCATTTTAAAGAAATGTCTACATTTCTTCAAATAAACATTGAAAATAAAAAAAAGGGAAGGTGATATAAATGGTCAGTAAAATGTCATAGAGTATCAAAATAAATTAAAATGTACGGGAGTACTATTATTCATTAAAAAAATGTCTAAATCCATACATTCCTCGCCCACTGGTGTTTCATTGTCCATGTTTTATTTTGGGATTAATATGCACTCATGAATCGTTTAGGAGAGAATGACAGATGTATACAGATTTAGGAAAGAATGAACCACATATAATCATTAGATAGATAAACGTTTACTAAAGTAGATGTCGAGGTTATTTGAGAGCTAAGTATATTTGCAAAGGATTAAATGTGTCTTATATTCATTGTTTTTAGATAAAGTATAACAACTTTCTTTGTTAATGACTTTCTAAGCATCACGCACTCATGAAAAACCGAAAAAAAAGAAACAATTGTTCTAATCTATACAAAACAAAGTATAGTCCATTCGTTCCCAAACGACGAAGCACTTACGCATCTGGATGTGGCTCATGTCCTCCGCCATGGGTAAGCGCGCATTAGACAACCTGATTGAGTCCTATATTCATATACGGGTATACTCACGGACTTGTACGTCTCCAATTACAACCTACTACCAGAACTATCCAGCGTTGGCCGGAATTTGATAAAGAAGTCAAAACAAGTTTTTCCGAACATTTAAAGTTATAAAACAATTCACAAATAAATCATAA
>NNCF01130254.1:20617-30872 GCA_002313205.1 Laupala kohalensis | reverse complement strand
AGCGGTGGCGACCGAGACTGCTTGTAAAATCGAAACTATTCGTGCAAATTTTACGATTTAAAGATAGTCATTACCATTCGTAAATCCACAAAACACTTAATTCATGTAATTAAATTATGACTTAATTTTATTTTTTTTAAATTACTCTCTTCAATTGAAGTATTTTAATACTTCCATTTTTAAAACCTTTTTTAAAAATAATTTTGGTTAACGCATGTAGATAGACATATGCTATCGCGATCGATTTTGTAGAACACTCTGAGGCGAACATTATTGCCATGTCTTGTTGCCACTTATCTGTACCCGTTTAGGCAGCGTATGCAATAATATCTCTCTGAAATTTGATTTTCTCCCGACTTTATTGTCTATTATAGTTATTACCTATTATTTGTGATATCTAAGATAACAAAATGTAAACGCAAACCTTGCCAGAGAACATATCTACGAATTAAAAAAAGAATCACGAAAATCGAATCAGTGGTTCTCCAGACTTACGAGAGATTCTCGAGTATTCATCACACAACATACCACGACAGTATTTCCATTCATAATAATAATAAAAAAATACAATATCCTTTGTACTATTGACGTAAAGTTTATCTTCTTGTGATGTATTTCGTACTTTCCTTCATTTTTCTCTAATTTCATCTTGTTTCATTTGCAATAGTGTGCTCCCGTTTCTTTCCGCGAGGTGTTGTTTGTTTGAATTCGATTCTTTTTAAAATATGTGTTCAAAAAATCAGTTACAAACTGCGTATGATCACGTGGAGGACAAAAAACTAATTTACTCTCAGGAGGTAAACAAGTCACCATCCCATTAATTCCGATCAAAGACCTTAAGGTAGAGAAGGATTTAACATTTCAGCACAAGATAAGAATAAAAGTAGTTCGAGACATGGTTACATTAGCAAAATACCAACATAATTATCTGAAATAAAACACAAAAAAGTTATTTCACAAATACGTATTATAATAAACTATAGATTAATCGGGACATATTGTTTATAAATCGTAACTATCGCTGTGCCACATGGCATGACCCTAGGGCAGACTATAAAAATCCCGCCTCTACCCGAAGGTCAACTGTAAGAAAACCCGGGACAGAATGGAGCAATAGTATCAATATACACAACCGTGACAAGGTTGAGTGCAGATAAAACTAAACATATAAATAAGACATAATACAAACATGCAGTAAAATAGTGTTGAAATTGTTATCCGTTGTTTTGATAGTAATACACTAGTGAAGTGTGAAAAATGAACCATTTATAATTTCAATCTATTTTTATTCCATCTTTAGTTTCTCTTAAACTCTCGATATCTTCCCAGAAAATACAGAACTTCCCCATTGTTACTAATAAAGACATCTTATCGCAGCGGTGAAGCAGCGCACGCAAACATTGTTGAGCACTTTGACAGTGATGACGTCAGCTTCATTCAAATCGCGATCCGATTCGTGGAGGGGATTATTCTATCGCATAGGCACAGTCTGGTCGCAGTGCATAGCACTGCCACTCTGATTTGCACAACAACTAATATGCAACGCGCCCAGTCCCAAGTTTATTGAAATGCGTTTTTAATGTGGTTATTTTCGTTTGACTCTATTTTCCTACATTTCATTGTTCACTGTCTCTTATTTCAATTTGAATTGTTCCTGAGTTAAAGTTTTATTGTTTGTTATTATTTTTCTCAAAAAACTGTCCCACATGTTTTGATTATAGTGATGAAAAAATTGTATTACGTGCTAGAGTGAATCATATTTTAGATGTTACAAACACCCTAGTTCAATTCAAATGATTTTTTTCTTCACATAGCTCCTGCATTTCACAATTCAAATATAAATCTTACAATTAAATAAAACTTGACAAATTATAACGAAAGAAACTTAATACGATATTAATTAGGGATCCCAGGATGTATGGCGTGTGTTGGGATTTCCTTCACCATAAAATAAGATCCAAGACACAAGAATGATTTGTAGATCATCAGCTACAAAGAACATGAACTAACAAACAACAACACAGATTTGACTCGTAAATAGGACTGAAATAAAGTTTATTATTCTACTATTACGAGAATCCGTGTAGTTACATTGCTTACATTCACTCTACTACATGTAATTCAAAGAGATAAAAAACATTTTCTTATTTACTAATCACTTTCTATTTAACCAAATTGTACTACTTTGCATAATAGTACCAATAGAACATGGAGGTCATTAGAGCCCATCTTCCCGAGTCGACGCCATGTGAACCCTTGGGCGCGATTTTCTCTTCCCATTGATATGTGCGCTTACCACGATGGACGGCGTAAATCGGACATGTGAACCCGCTTTTACACTGGTCGTCATGTAATTAGCATTTCATCCGTTTATTTATTTATTTATTTTTGAAAGTACCGTACTCTCTCTGTGGTCCATAAAAGGGGCGTTTTCAAAAATTGTGTTCACATATCTTAACGTCTCTGAGGTAGTCGCATCTCTTAACTTTACTGAAATCTTTTTAATTAACCTTCCATATCACCGTGATCAATTATGAACTCCACTACTGCTTGCATTTGCCCTTAGATTCGTCGTTTCCATCTACTATCACTACTATTGACATCAGTTAAGTCCTCTTTCTCCTCCTGTTTGTATTTCCTCTATCTTCCTTATTTATCAAAATCTTCATCAGTCCTACCTGTGTTGCATATTCTTTTTATTACTCACACTTTTCCCTATTGTTTATTGTTGCGTTTCATATTTTCCCTCTTGTTTATCAATTCTCTGTCCTCTGTTTCATTCCTTATTCCTTTCTCCTTCATATAACTTATATGTTCGTCTCTTTACTTACCACATAGTTAACAATTCCAATACACATGCCCCAATGTCATAACAGAACTCTATTAAATATATCTAATGCATGTGTAGATACAGAGCCATACCCTCCGTTTAGTCTCTTTCTCCTGAGGTTGAGATTAGATAACTTTTGCATCAGTGAAAAAAGAAACTAAGAATTCGAGAATAACAATATGATTTGTGTAATCATTGAGAAAAGCTATCGCCAGACAACCGGATGCGCAATATATTACTTTTTGTACAGACAAACGTTGCATGGTTTTCTTTCCAACTTCTGCGGTTCCGTAGGTTGAACATTCAAGAGACAGATGTCCAAGAGCAAGAAATAACCTTCATTTGAAAATATTGAAATATGGATATGATATGAAATTATTGATTAATTTATTAAGAAAGAATTATATTCAAGAGATTGGATTCCTATTAATAGAATAGAGTTCATTCATCCTTACGTTTACTCCAAGAAATTCTCACTTCTGTACAAGGACAGAGTGCTGTCATAAGAAAATATCACGAGACTAAGTTATCTTTTCAGTTTTCTTTTTGCTTGGAAATAATTATGTCAAAAAAAGTCATTTTCTTCTTTCCAAAATTTTTTTTTTTTTCTCTTATGGTTTGAACATACGTATTCACCAAAGACCATTGAGTATCTTTGAAATTTATGAAGTAAAATTTTCTTTTGGAAATCGAAGCAATGTGCAATGAAAAGCCATTTGCTCTAAACATATGTGACAAATACATTTTAGTGTTACATGTGAATAAATGAATAACAAATCCGAAAAACTGTTCGTGAGTAAATCAGAAAATTGATATCTAAGTTAATAGTTTGTTGATGGAATTTTATGTTAATCAACTCGAACGTAAATCATAATAAATTGGAGTTCTCTTGAATTTCTCCCAGAAAATTACATGAGAAAATTCAAGGAGTACATGATAGGGATTTGGGAAATGAAGCATGGATTGAAAGGATGTTGAAAGAGGAAGAGAGCTTTATGATAAAAACACTCAACACAGAAGATAGAAAAGAATAAAGTCGTGTAATGTCAAAAGATGTAGACGCGACAAGAAATTAAAACTGAAAATTAATTGTGGAAGATAAATTGTATTAATATTATTTTAAAGCCGCCGGGTTTTAAAGTCTGGAAAATATACCGAAAATTTAGAGCGAGACTGAAGGTAGAGAGAAGTGGTGTTCGATTTCCAATGTAGGATCGCTTTAATCTTGTTTTAGCATTGATAGGCAACACAGGTAAACAAATCAATGAAATTCATCCTCTTAAATAATGAGAGTTGTTTCGGCACATATAAATGCAAGTCTATTTCGGCAATTATGCTTACCCCTCGCGGTAGGGTATGGCTGCCGCACGCGACTAGGCATCTACTCCCATTCTGTTCTTCAATTCGCGCGCGTGTGCATCATTTAACTCCCATTTACGCGCGTGTCACGACGCTTCAAGACATCGAACTGCGGACCGAAGATACCGCCAGATGGACTCCACAAGTTCTATTATTATTTCATTACAATTTAAGTTTTTTACGTAACGTATTTGGTGACAATCCATGTGTTGAATATGTGTGGATGTTCATGTCTAAAAACAAGAACTGCTCCGTAATAACAGGTTACATGTATTCAATTTGTTCGCAGTTATTTCAATGGGTCTGGAAATGGTCTCGTCACTGTAACCTAGAGCAGAACTTTTTCCTTTCTTGTTGAGAGACGAATTCCAATTTATTTTATCAAGATTCTGAAGGAAAATAGAATATAAAACATTAAGGGATGGCATGAACTGCAACGCTCGATTAAAATTCACCCGTAATATAGAACTTTTCATTCCAATAATAAGCCCTTTTGGCTCTTGGATATTTCTCTCACTTTATCAAGTAATTCTATGTAATAAGTAGTCTGTGAATTGAAGGATAATGGTGTGCCAATTGTGCAATTATTTAGAAAGATTACTGATTCGGTGATACATGACTTTGTACATAACCATACTGCTTAATCCAATTTTTGAGTCCTCAATTGTTTCTCGTTTATGTATTTTTTAATTTAATAAGTGAAGAGTGAATTCAATGTTTATTTCATTTATCGTATACAATGTTGTGACCAGGGAGTGCTCATGAAATTTATAAGATTGAATTTGCTTGCTTCTTTTATTTTAATTTCTTTCTTTTTTTTCTTTTTTTCGTCCCTCAAATGGATTCCTAGTAAGCTGGTCCTCCGTCTTCGTAAATGTGTTGTGTTCCGAGGCATCTGCCAGAGTACTTCCCGATCATTTGTACGTCACCCTGGAACAAGAGTAATTACGTCAAACGAATGGAATATGGTTATTTGATAAAAACGTATCCTCGTAAAGCGATTACCATGGAGCATTGAATTAGGAATAAAGAAATTAAAACAATAAATACATATTAAATTATAGTATGCAAATAAGAAAATACCTTTTCTATACACGAAAACACATGCATTAATTCATTTAGAAGTTTGGGTAATAAATACCTAAAATGAGATTGGTTTCTGTTGCGGTAAAGTTTTACTTCACCTCATTTTTTAGTGAGTACATCAAAAGGAAAGGGAAGGGTCACAGGAGAAGACCAAAGCAAAGGATAAGGAGGGAAGGCGAGCACCCATTCTCCTCGACACCACTCGGTAAAAGGGGATGACAAAGAAAAGAAAGGAAGACATGAAGAAGAGTGTAAATGTTATATTTTACAGATCTAATATAATTGTTTCTTAAAGAAACAAAATTCTATTGTTACCATTCTTAGAACTGAAAAAAAATAAAAAGAATAAAGGGAAACGATTTTTTTATTTTACTCTTGTACCTTTGAAATGAGCAATTGCGAATTGGGATTGGATGCAATAAATATAACCGTATTGCGATAATACTACGAAACAAACTCTGTTTAATTTGTGTAAACATTGTGTAGAAGTCATTACAATAATTTATTAATTATTTGCAAAATAAAGACAACCACTTGATCCCAGACTATTTTCTTAAACATGAGAGATGTAATTTTCTTTCCTTGTATTCTTTGATAAAATGGGTACAATTATTTCAAACTACACCTGTCATTCAGGCGATACTTGAGTTGAACAACGTTTATATATCTCAAGTATACATTGAGGGATTTAGATATGCATGATAAACAGATTAGATGTCTTACAATATTAGGTTTGCTGCTGATATCACACGATGAACCGAATCTTAATAATGAGTTATTTTTTTAACAACTGTGCAGACAAGTTTGATCTTACCTGCACAGGAAAAAAATAGTTGAAAATAGAAATTGACAGAGGATAAGGACGAAGAGAAATGTAGATTGTTAAGAAGAACAAATTAGTTTATGACATGTACTATGCGAGTAGTGAGGAATAATGATACAATACTAGTTTCCAAGATAGCGTGATGAGATGATCTAGAAAGTCAGCTGGTTGAAACTGAAGGTTGAGTAGATTCATCGTGTTGATCCGAAATCCAAGTTTGAAGACCGATGTTCACGTGCGTTTGGTGGCGCAGCAGCGAATGGATGAATTCAAGAAAATGTCCGCTAGAATCCAGACCCACTATAGCAGAGAAGTGATGAGAAGTGTGTCCTCTTTACCAGGTTGTGAAGCGAAGAAGTAGTTCGAAAGAATGAGTGATTCTCCTCAAGTTCACATGCCTTTTGAGCGCGCGGTTGCTTGTTCGATTGCGTGACGTCATGCCTCTACGAGCTATCGATTGTTATCCTGGTCGTGAGATGACGTGATAGTAATGAAATTCCTGGACTCAACTTAAATTAAGTAGCACAGGATCGTGATTTTAAGATATAATCTTAAAAGGAACTTGTAATTAATGTCCTTGATTTTTTCTATATATTTTTTAAAACTTTTTGGCAAGAAATTGGAATGAGCCAATGGCATTAGAGGAAATTTTCCAGTGATAGTCGACAATGAATATGAGTCACTCAACTCATACAAGGAGAGAGTGTTTGGTAGATGACTCACTTGATTTGAGAGGGTGTTATCACAAAAATGTCAAAAAATGTCTGAACAACAACTTTATATTGAAAATGATTGAAATTGTTTTATTTCTTTACTAGCTACAAGTCCTCTGTTTTGTTAGCGAGGAAGTTTTGAATTTCGTATCACTATTTTCTTTAAAATGCCATTGATGAATCGAAGAAAAAACCGAATCTAAATTTGAAAAAAAAACTTAATTAGTGGTGATTGCGGACCAAATCTAGATGTCCAGTCTAGAGTCAAGTACGTCGTCCATTTTGAAGTTCTGATCCTTCGGTACGGTGCTTCGTCTTGCACTGCAGTATTTGTATATGGGATATGTAGCATACAATTCAAGCTTATCTACATGGAGCGATAGGAAGTAGAGTTTGGGCGGTTTGGTACTGTCAGTAGATGGGCCGATTAGTTGGGTTTACCAACAATTAGGTCCAGATGGAGGGGTTAGTAAGAGTAGTGAATAATGAGGAGGATAGAAGAAGATGGGTTTACCTTTCAGTGGTCACTCCTACACGAACTGGGAGATAAATGAGAAAAGCTACAAATTTGTTTCTTGTCCCGTCGTTAATTGAACCCGGGGTGGCTTGGTGGTGTGCGAGAAAAAGCAGATCTCTTGAGTCACCGGAGGGTCATTCTTAATTGTTTTCACTCCATGGTTCGTACCACACGTGTTTCAAAGCAAATGGAGAAAATTCTATACCGATTTTTAAAAAAAATTTGGATGTCCATACGGACCCTTTCTGGAAATGATTAGGAATTCGCTCTGGAATAGACTACGTGATAGGGAGAAAAAACATTAATACGACATATGTAATGAACGAGTCATTGGAGCGAATCTCACTTCGTGGGAATCGAATCACTTCCATCTTTCACCGTCTGTTCTCAAATCATCCTCATCTGCAAGAACTGGACTTGAGTGAAAATGGAGCAACATAAATAGAAAGTAATATAGTGGAACATATGAAGAAACTCCGGGTGATAGATCTAAGTGGCAACAAATTATGTGGACAATCCACAGATGTCGTCGCTTTGTCACACAAGCATTGTGAGGTGTGTCGACCGGAAAACGTCTTTGGACGCTGTTCACAAGCCGATGTGGCCTCTTGCGCAGCTGGACTTCCAGTGGATAGCCTCTTGTGGCGTTCTCCCGCACTTCAAGTTAAACTCCAAGGATATCCTTTATACGAAAGCGTCTCGGCTCCACCTAAGGATCACGAAGGTGAACCGTATGTTGGTGACTGGAACTGTAACGTTTTAAATAACTGCTTTTCGCATGAGAGAAGAAAATTGTTTCTTTTGAAAGCTTGCGGAATCAATATACCGCATTCACAAGCTGATTCACAGGGAAGTGGTGACAAATCATCTGATGATTCCGAGGACGCAGATACGAGACCAGAAGACGAACAAAAGGCAAGAGAAGAACAAAACTACACAGGAACGTGACATTGCAGACGATGGTGAATATATCTGTGAGATGAGATTATCTGTATTCATTCTCTATTCAATTGGTTGCATCATTATCGGGATCCCTTTAGGGATGATGCTAAAAACATTTAGACAAAGATAAGTCTAAAAAATATTACATCTGTAAGATATTAACTCGTATTGTTACTTTTAGTGTAGGTAATATAATTGATCTGATGTTTGTTGAAGACAGTCCTCTAATATTTTTAAATGAAAAATGAAACTTTGATCACGTAATATTTGGTTCTGATAAAAAAATTATATTAGGCACATGCTTTACTAGCTCTTGTATAATAATGTTTAAACATTGCCTGTATTCTTATAGCAAAAACCTTTAAAAGTACTTACATTTTAAAATTCTGAGTAAATATACGATAGTAGCAAAATAAACCAACTATCACACATGTAAGATATTGAATATAGAAAAGAACAGAGTGAAAGATTATAAGAATTAGCGAGAAAGGAAGTGCATAGAAATGATTAACACTGAAAAAATAACTCTTTTCAAAGGTATAGACGATTGTGATTTATTAGCACCTGTTATTATACAGGTTGATCATAAATCAGTTGTCATAAATAATACTAAACAAATTAAAATAAAAATTATTATCGAAACATAATAAATTCAACAATTTTGATATTCATCCAAATTTTTTTAGAAAGATTCTCACAAACGTTTTATAAGGAGGAGAGTTCAGTCTTGTTGCCTTATTCACGATTCTTAGGGAAAACTGACTTAAGGCTTATACATTAGTGACAGATTATTTAATTCTTTAAGGAGAATTGGAAATTGAGACGTTGTTTAATTTTCGTAAAATAGGACACCTGTTCTCCTGTAGATGGAAGCTCCGACGGTGACGTCACTTATTCGCCGATAGAGCCTATTTAACAATCAGGATCTGGAGAGGGGAGAAAGAATTGTGGCTGCTTAGGAAAGCGTTTTGGGACAACCGAAATCTTTGTTGCTGCAAACGCAACTTCAGGATTGTAACATCCCTCTCCATCTGTAGGGATCTTAGGATTACAACTTAACTGTCATTTACCAACGGAATGCTAGTATTTATGTAGATAGAATTCCTGAACTCTGTCCTATGTATAACAGTATCTTTCTTGATCATCAGCGCATCACTATAAACGGTTTAATATTTACCATCCTCGCGAAACAATCTTCCTTTTCCGCGATTTGCATCAGGCAATGGTGAGGAAGAATTGCAAACTGATATAATAAACCAATCTAAACTTAAATTGTTAATATAATATGCACTTCTCGAGATTACAAAAGTCAATAGAGTATGAGTAAAAATGTACGACAACAATGATATAACTTACAAAAGTATACATTGTAAACAAACATGGTGGAGCACACACTGGCAGTGGGTTCTGCGCAATCCCAGATGCGTTTGCGACATGTATGAGCGGAATATATATCCTAAATGAAGCTGATACAGAATGCATCGCCATTAGTCTGAGTTCCTGTCACGCTACACGTTAAAGAGTAACTATACGGCACAATCTCATTCAAATTTGACATGAATCTCTACAAGTCACTCATACATGTATGCAAGTGTAAAACGTACTTTAAGAATAAGTTTGCACATAGAAACATGCTGACAGGCTATGATGACAAAGAAAAATGAGAGTTGGCAGGATCTTCACCAAAATACTACAAAATCTTATTTACAGATCTTCTCATACATTACAAAACTCACTTGTTATAAATAAATAATAAATTTATTGTCAAAAAACAGTACAAACTGCGTATGACCACGTGGAGGGAAAAAAAACTAATTTACTCTCCGGAAGCAAGCAAGGGACAATCCCATCAATTCCGATCAAGGGCCCTAAGGCAGAGGCGGATTCAAAAAATTCAGCAAAAATTCCTAGATAAGATAAAAAGTTAGCTGCGAGTTATAATACTAATAGAATGTCAATATGTTTGTAATTTTAAGCAAAAAATT
>NNCF01130254.1:0-20094 GCA_002313205.1 Laupala kohalensis | reverse complement strand
TTTGTATTACTATTGTGAAATGACATAGACACTGTTTTGTCAGTGTTTACAATGAGACGATTTGCATGGAACAAAGTCGAAAGGTTAGACAAAACTTTTAGAGCATTGGCGTGTTTACATAGTAAATTAGTGTCATCAGCAAAAAGAACCATTTTGCAATCTGATGTGGATGATGACATGTCGTTCACATACAATAAAAAGAGTATAGGGCCGAGAATTGATCCTTGGGGTACTCCGCAAGTAAGTGGCTTTGTTTCTGAAAGACAACGCTCAAGTATTTTATTTTTAGTATAGGATATTTCTACTTGTTGATATCTATCTTTTAAATAAGAAGTTAGCCATTGATGTGGAAGTCCACGAATGCCTAAAGAATGCAATTTGGTAAGGAGAATTCCGTGATCGATGACATCGAATGCTTTGGATAAGTCAAGAAAAACACCCTGAGGATTTTCTCCACTGTCTAGAGATGTGGTAACATCGTTTAAGAAGGAAAATATGGCGCTTGTAGTGGAAAAGGATTTCCTAAAACCGTGTTGATCGTCAGAGAGAATGTTATATTTTGATAAAAAATCTAGAAGACGCTTATAGAACAATTTTTCTAGGATTTTTGAGAAAGTGGGTAGTAGAGATATTGGTCGGTAATTTCCAATATTAAGTTTGTTTCCTTTCTTGTGTAAAGGTTTCACTTTAGCTCTCTTAAATATATTGGGAAACACCCCTTCCGATAAAGAACTATTAAAAATATTTACGAGTGGATTTAATATAGCGTGGGACGAAGATTTAACAATAAACTCAGGTATATCATCTATGCCTCGTGAAAATTTGTTTTTTAAGGAGCTGATGATTCCCATGACTTCACTGGCGTTAGTTTCGGAAGTGAACATAGAATTGGGTATGTGGGTGGTAATAATTGGAGGACATTGATTTGGATATATTGAGTTCGTTATTTTACCAACTTCTGAGAAGTGAGAATTAAACAAACTTGCGATGTCCTGAGGATTTGACACGATCTTGCCATCGTTTAGTAAAGAAACATTTTCTTCGCGATTTTCAGAAGTTGACGTGTAATTGTTAACAATATTCCACATGGCTTTCATCCGGTTGTTCGATTTTAGTATATGCCTGTCGTTTTCCATAACTTTAGCTGCATAGACTACTTTTCGGAGAATAGTCTTATATTTACGAAAATAATTATGGAATTCGGGTGGCTGGTTATAGCGTTTTGAAAGATAATATAAACGGCGTTTGTTTTTTGAAGAAATTCTTATCCCTAGGGTGATCCATCTATTGTATTTTTTTGTGTTAATTAACTTGCGTTTTATGGGAAAACTAGAGTTGTAATGTTTTAGGAATGTTGAGATAAATACATTGAATTTGTCGTCGGTGTTTTGGCAATTGTAAACATCTTTCCATGTTTCTTCACGCAAATAATTTACGAATATGGATTTATTTATGTCATTAAACTCTCTTGTAAATTTGTAAAGGATTTTAAGCGGTTTTAGTGTATTATTAATAGTCAATACTTGAGCAAGGTGATCACTGTATCCGGCGATAAACACTTCAGAGAGATACGAGATTCCATTGTTGACTATAATTTGATCTAGCAATGTTTGAGATGAGCCGGAGAGGCGAGTGGGGTCATTTATCGTAGTAATAAGGTTGAAGGAGTCGATAAGATTCTTGAATCGATTAACTGGTGAATGTGCAGAGTCGGATGTACTCAAGAAATCGATATTGAAATCACCACATATAACGATAGATTTAGTAGATTTATGTGCGATATGTTCTAAAACATTTTCGAAGTTCCGAAAAAATATGTCAAGATCTGATTGAGGAGGTCTATAAATACACAAAACAACAATACCGGTGTCGGTCAGTTCAACTGCAGAAATTTCGAACACACTATCTTCGCAGAAGTTCTCGTAGCCTGTCAGTGGAGAAGATAAAATATCATTACGAAAGTAGATACACGTACCTCCGTGGGGATATTTGCCTTTATTATTTCGGTATTATTGTTATTATTTCGGTATTAAAGCTTATTATAAACCTTATCCACCGTTTCCTCTAGTCATGAGAAAATTAAAATGTCTCTACGATATAGTATTATGATGTTACGAGACTAACATAACCTGATCATCTGCATGTTTTTGTTGTTTGCAGATTCCGAACGAAAACAGCTATCAGTACGATCCCCTTAGTGCAGGGGCTGAGAGTCTTGGTGTGAACCACACTGATCAAACTTGAACCAGCTGAGCGTTTTATAGAACCAAAAGGTGATACGAGAGATTTGAAGGATATAGTGTAAAGAGGAGTGGAGAAAGCTAATCTTAGTGGACAACTTGAAAATGTATATTCTAAGAGAAGTAATTAATAGTGGTAATACTGTTATATTAAATAATTAATATTACAAATCTTTGTTTTCTTTTCTCTTTGTATTCAACTAATATATTTGAATTTAAAAAATAAAATTTGCTTCACGTACTTTATTTCTCAGTTGTTTCACTCATTTTGTCTCTCGTTTTTTGAATTGAAATATTGTGTTTCTCTCAGTACATTATTGGCCGACGGCTAATTTTGCGAAACTTTATACTATTGTCCTGTTGTATTCCAATTGTTGAAATATTTTAAACATCTTTGATTAATTTATGTTATAATCATGTCTTCGTACCTCCAGAGGAGTATACGAATAGCAAGGATTTAAAAATAAATCACGAAATGATTCAAACTATCATATTTAAACATTTTAGAGTACTTTGTTGCTTTTGGAGTACCAGTCGCTCTGACGGATATAATCCCTTAAAACGGGAAATGCTTTTTCGTCGAGAATCGCGTAACTGAGAGGGTGCGTGCAAAAGAAAATTCGAAATTCTCTGAAGATTAAGCGATATTTGTAACTTGTAANAGTGATATTTTTTACTTGTAAATGTTAGTTCTCATTCATTTCTTTGTTTTATTAAATATATTGTAGTACATATATTTTCGAGTCCTATATATTTAACAAATTTTCTTCAACTAGAATATTGAGGTGGTAGCAGCGGAAATACTGAGGACAAGCAAAGGCGGATCCACAATTTGAATTATGGAGGGGTCAATACAGAAATATTTTCCTACCATTCATAAATCGCACAATATTATAATTACACATTTTATAACACAAACAAAATGTTTCTATCATTAACTTGCTGTACTAATAATTACAAATTATTTATTTTCTTTTATTTACGATTTTCACATTTTTTATTATCTCTCTATCGTAAATTTTATATAGGATATTCTCTATTCGATAAAGTGAAATAAATTTATTGTCAAAACACAGTACAGACTGCGTATGACCACGTAGAAGACATTAAACTAATTTACTCTCCGGAAGCAAGCAAGGGACCATCCCATCAATTTCGATCAAGGGCCCTAAGGCAGAGGATTCAAAAATTTCAGCAACGTTCCTAGATAAGATAAAAAGTTAGCTGCGAGTTTTAATACATATATAATGTCAATATAATTGTAATTTAACGCAAATATGTTTGAAAATTTACATGTACAAGTTATTATCGAACTATAGGTTATTCTGAGTATAGTGTTTAAAAATCATAAAAGTGTAAAAAACATTAAATTCACGATTTATTGTTACAATAAACACACCTTCAAACAAAGCCTACAGAACTCGTATAAGAAATTCGCCTCTACTCGAAGGAAAAACGGAGAAAAACCCGGGTCAGCATGGGGCTACAGAAATTATGTACGCAACCGTGACAAAGTTGAGTTCACATGAAACTAAATTAATATGAGCCATACACCAACACTACCATGCAAGAAAATAGTTTTTGAAATTGTTATAAGTTATTTAAAAAGTTCTTCAGCAATGGCGTGTTTAAGTTTAAGACGAATTTAATTTTTATTAAAATCAATAAATTCTTTTACAGTGTAGAAACACTGGTGCAGGAGATAGTTTTTAACCGCGGATTTGAAGATATTCAATTTCATAATGTCTTTTATATTCTTGGGCAAAGAATTATATAGAACAATTCCCAAATAATGCGGTCCTTTTTGGCAAAGGGTGGTTGACACTCTAGGGCGATGAATATTATTCCTATTGCGAGTATTGTGTTCTTGAACGAGACTGTTTCGTATAAAGCTAGGGTGGTGCTTCAGTAATTCGGTCTTAACAATCAAGACCGTTTCATAAATATAAATGCAGGGAAGTGTTAAGATATTTAATTCCTTGAATAATGAGTTACAAGAGTTTCGGGGATGAGATTTACAAATTATCCGAACTATCCTCTTCTGAATTCTGAAAGTTTAAATACTCTGACCGCAATTACCCCAGAAGGTAATGCCATAACGTAGATAGGAGTACACATTTGCAAAATATACGCAACGGGAAATCCGTTGACTAACTACTTTAACGAAGTTTCGGAAAGCGTAACACAATTTGCTTAATTGGAAATTAAGATTGTCAACGTGAATAAGTTGTTCAGAATCTCCCTGGAAGGCGAGTATACTAGAATGAGAGAAATAACGCAGCTTATGTTCCCAAGTTGCAGTGGAAATCTATAAATCTAAAGTAGTCATGTGTTATTCCTATGAAGCCGGTTTTTAAACAATTTTTATTAGTTCGTTTTTTACCACCATTAAATGTATTCATTTCTTCGAAGTCAAAATAAAAAGTCTGTTTCTATTTCCACCTCGTGTTTTGTAAGGGGTACGTGCCTCTTGTGTGTCCCCTTCCCTTAGATCCGCCACTAAGGACGTGATATGTTGGTTGTCATTTCCTCAGTGCTCAAGGATGTCACACTCAAAACTTACCTACAAGGCAACATTTCATTCTAAAACGTATTCCGCCCATTTCACTTCGTATCTTTATTATAATCCCTAACATTGTACGACGAGAAGAGGTCAAGCCGCTGTCACCTTTAAGATAGTTGTGAATGAGTCATTCGTATCAGACCGTTCCTCATCAACAGAAAATCTATTTTACTCAGCATTTCATACAGTTGTCTTCACGTGTGGGTAGAATTGCAGGAATGAAATACAACCATCAACGGTATTCATGATTATATCGTGGAACCTTATTTATCTACCCTATAAATTAATCACTTAACAAAAAAAATTGTAAAACACAAAACTAAAACTGTTATTTTTAATCTGGTATCTGGTATGAGTTTCTGGTATGTGTTTTTGCATTTCAAGACAAAGGACGTACCCGATCGCGTATTTAAAATTTGAACTCCTCACAAAATTCACAATAAGATAAGTGCATTTTTAATAAATAATTACATTTGTTGAAATAAACATTAAAAATTTGAAAAAGGGAAGGTCAATAAAATGTCATAGAGTATCATGATAAATAAAATGAATGGGAATACTATTAGACATTTAAAAAAATTCTAAATCCATACGTTCCTGGTCCACTGGAAGTATGATTTTCCATGATTTATTTTGGGATTAATATTCGTTTAGGAGTGAATGACTGATAATTACAGATTTAGGAAAGAATGAGCCACATATAATCATTAGATAGATAAACGTTTACTCAAGTGAATGACAAGGTTATTTGAAATCTACGTATTTTTGTAAAGGATTAAATGTGTCTTATATTCATTGTTTTTAGATAAAGTATTACAACTTTCCTTGTTAATGACTTTCTAAGACTCACGTACTCATGAAAAACCGAAATAAAAAAAACAATTGTCCTAATCTAAACAAAACAAAGTATGGTCCTAAAATGTTGGAGGTGGTCAAAAATGCTTCATCGCAAACTTTTTTTAAAATTCGATTTAGGATTTTTTTACTGAAATTTACACATATTTTATTTCGTAGTACGACACAGACATTTAAGGATCCAAAATTAGAAATAGATTTCTTTTTTCTAACTTTAAGTTGTTTTTGGCGACAATTGGCGACAATTGCGACAATTCAAAATTCGACGCAACCGTTTTCGAAGACGTGGACCAACAAATTTCCAAGCTATTCTTTCGAAATTCGATTTAATTTACATCACTTCGTACAACAAAGGTATTTCGAAAAAGAAGGACGTGACAAAATAATTTCGCAATAAAAAAACCGCGCGTTCACTAGCTACAAGTAACTTTTTGGACAGAGTATTCTTGTATTGATTGAAGTAGAGTACATTGCAGACCAGGAACCCTTTCTGGAAATGGTTCAGAATTCGCTTTGGAATAGAGTACGTGATAGGGAGAAAATACATTAACATTTGATTTTTTTAAACAAATCACTGAGATTTCTAACTCACAACTGCCGAAACGTGGAGGAGTCACCCGTCTCTTTTTTCAAGATTTTACGCAACCGAGAGTCGAGGCGGGTGGTACAGTTGACAGCACAACTACTGCCAGAGCAGAAATTTCCGGGTTCGACTCGCGGTCCGTCGCATTTTTCACCTGGCCGTTGACAATGAATGTCACTGAGAAATTTTCTATGGATAACACGAATTTCAAACAACTATATCTTCTTCTTCAGTTGGCTCTACAGTCCCAAATGGACCTTCGCCTCCTCGACAAGCCTCCTCCATTTTTCCCTGTCTTTTGACGCCAACTTCCAGTTCATAATCCTGGCTTTCTTCAAATCTTCCTCCACACAATCCCACCATCTACTTCTTGGTCTTCCTCTTGTCCTCACTCCATCCAGTTGGCCATTTACCACCTTCTTTACAGTTCTGCTCTCATCCATCCTATTAACATGACCCAGCCATTTCAATCTACTTACTCTTATGTACGTGACAACGTCAGTATCTTGGTACAACTGCGCTATTTCGTTATTATACCGTACTCTCCACTGACCATTCTCCTTAACCCCTCCATAGATTCTCCTGAGAATTTTCCTTTCAAAGATTTTCAATCTTTCACATACTCCTTTTGTTAATGTCCATGTCTCAGCACCGTACATAATCACCGGTCTTATTAGTGTTTTGTATATCCTAATTTTGGTTTGGCGTGGCACGATATGGTTTTTAATTAATGGAAGTAGAGCAAAATATGCTTTATTAGCATTTGTAATTCTTCTATCTATCTCCATATTTATTTCATTTCTAGCTGTAAGCAACGTTCCCAGATAAATAAATTCTTGTACTACATCAAATTTATGTTTACCAATGATAATTTTGGTATCTTTGATATTTTTCCTTCTGGAGACTGTCATAAATTTTGTTTTTGCTTCATTTACTTTCAGACCAAGCCTAGAGGTATATTCTTCCAACTGGATGAATTTCTCCTTCACATCCTCCACTCTCCTCCCTGATATCACTATATCATCCGCATACGCTAGTATTTGGTGTGTTCTATACAGAATGTTCCCACGGTAGTCTATTCCAGCCATCCGAAACGCTATTTCCAATGCTACGTTAAACAACATCGGGGCTACACTATATCCTTGTCTAAATCCTGTTTCAAGGCTTATTTCTTCCGATATATTTACACCTATTTTAACTTTGGCTTGGTTCTCTTCATTCATTAGCTTGCACATCCCTACCAACTTTTTAGGTATTCCCATCTCATGCATCTGATCCCACATTTCTTCTCTCCAAATACAGTCGTAGGCGGACGTAAAATCGAGAAATAGATGGTGTGTAGTAATATTTCTTTCCCAACATTTGTCCAATGTCTGTCTCATAATACATATCTGGTCTATTGTTGATCTATCCGACCGAAATCCACACTGATACTCTCCAATCAGCTCATCTACATATGGTTTGAGTCTATAACACACTATTTTAGACAACACTTTGTAGCCTGTGCAGAGTAAGGTGATGGCTCTATAATTGTCACACAACGTTTCATCCCCTTTTTTGTGTATTGGATTAATAATTCCACATTTCCATTCCCTCGGTATTACTTCCATTTCCCAAACTTTCGTAATCAGTTGGTGCATAATTTTCATCATCGCATCCCCACCACATTTATATAATTCACTCTGAATTCCATCGCATCCTGGCGCTTTACCACTATTCAAGCTTGCTACAGCTTTTTTAATTTCTTGTACCGATGGTGGAGCTACGTCTGGTTCCGCTGTTTGGTATTCCCCATGTTTCTCATATCCCCTCATACTTCCATCCTCTTTGTACTGAAAATGATTCGCGTAGTACTCTGCCCATCTACTCGAAATTTTGTTTCCCTCCGTTAGAATTGTTCCATTATGCGCTCTAATGATTACTGCTCTAGGTTTGAATCCATTCTTGATGTATTTGACTTCCCTGTACCATTCTCTAGCTTCTCCGCAATTGTACTTTTCCTTAATATTTTCCATCTTACTATCCCACATTTGTCTCTTTTTCTTCCTATACAGCTTGTTACACTCCTTTCTTTTTCCTTTATATGTTTGTTCGTTTTGTCTTGTCGGTCTTCTCCTGTACTTTTCACACGCCATATTCCTTTCATGGAGAGCCTTTCCACATTCTTCATCAAACCACTCATTTCTTTTCGGTCTTCCCTCCTTCCCTAGCACCTTCCCCGATATCTCTACTATGCTTCCTCTTACATTTTTCCACACCTTTTCTACATTTGAATCATTCTCATTGATTTTCAGGAGTGCATTTTCTAGCTCTTTACAATATTTCTCCTTGTATTCCTTATTTTCTAATTTTTTAACATCCCATTTCCCCATTTCACTTTTCTTTATTTTTGGTGTCTTACTAACTTTCAAATTAACTTTGGCCCTTACTAGAAAATGGTCCGTTTCTATCTTTGCTCCCCTCATACTTCTTACATCATTTATATTCTTACAGTGCCTCCTGTCTACCACTACATGATCTATCTGATTCAAATATCGGCCGTCAGGTGATCTCCAAGTACCCTTGTGACATCTTTTGTGTGGATACCATGTATCTGAGACCGCAAGGTTTTTACCATTGGCTAGATCCACTAACCTTCTTCCGTTATTGTTAGTATTTTCGTGTATGGTATACGGTCCACATGCTGGTAGCACATAACTTTCCTTGCCCACCTGGGCATTGAAATCCCCCAATATGACTCTCATGTCATATGATGGTATAGTGTCGATGACTCTCTCTAATTCAGCGTAGAAAATCTCCTTTACATCATCCTCCTTCTCCTCTGTAGGAGCATGTACAGATACAAATGTAACATTATAAAATTTCATCCTAAGTCTAATGAGACAAATTCTTTCATTTATTAACCTATAATCTATCAAACTGTGTTGTACCCTACCACTTAAATAGAACCCTGTGCCAAATTCATGTTTTCCTTCTTCTTTCCCACTATATACAATTGTGTATTTTCCTTTAGATTCCACACCCTTCCCGATCCACCTAATCTCTTGCAGTGCACATATATCCATTTTAAACTCTGTCATTTGCTTTTCTAGTTCCTTTACCGCCCCCTTTCTGTATAATGTTTTAACGTTCCAGGTTCCAATATTCATTACCTTATTCAATTGCCTATTTCCGTCATACTTGGGATTCCATTTCCGAGGCTTCTGAGTTTTCCTAACCTTAACATTTTTTACAGAGATAGGGTGTCAACCTAAACCTAACCCCCTGAGATCCGGAGGACCAATGATATTTGGTCGAGGTTTACTCCCCTAGGGCGGTTGGTTCCACTACACCTACAGAGGCCCCCCTCCCCCTTGGTTTTCTGTCAGGGTTTCCTTCCCTTAGCCTATGGCTCCCGTTTGAAGGCGCCGGAGACTCGCCTTTCGCCTGTTCTCGTTAGCCACAACACAATTTGGCTTAGGCAACCGACTCGCATCCGCTGCCATCTCCGATGAGATGGCGCAGAGTCGAGAAGGTACCCATGGCCACCAGCATCTCAGAATCTTAAGCTAAGGTTCTGAGAGCCACATGTTGTGTTGCCCAGGGGTCCCCACTAGGAGGTGAGAATCAGACTTGACTGACAGAGCCCTATTTAACGGGACAGCATGCAGGCACTTAACGGTATACACTTATAGGCATTGTGTATCCCACCTGCGCCATATCAGCCCATTGACCCCCCAAACAACTATATATCTCTGTGCTATTTGGCATGTAAAAAAACATGGCATATTAAGAGTATTTGAGCATATGGGAGAAAAATTATTAAATTATAATTAAAACCACTCATTTGATTTTGAACATTGATACTTTTTAGTACACAAAGAATCTCAATTCTTTTACGTATCATTCATCTCATTATATTATTTCCGTATTTTCAATTTCCGCTATTTCTTCAAGCGATTATTCATTTATGGTATAAAAATGGATTTATGGTATGAAAATGAGAACTGTACGATATTAACAAAATGTTAGACACTACCAAAATCCTGACGAGAAAAGCTGTATTGAAAATAGAACCACATTTGCTTTTTGTAATGATAGCATCATTATTCATTGTCAATCATAAATGCTATTCAAGATATAATCAAGGTAATATTCATGAATTCTATTCAAGGTATAATAAAGATTGATTCTAACGGATACATTCCATCTATTAAATAGTACAACATAGTAGTAAATACATCTATTAAATAGAAAACATAATTGTAACTATCCATACAGCAAATTTTGTTATTTCATGACTGTGCATAGATTCATTTTCGTTAATGTTGTGACTTAAAATTCAAGATTTATGAAACAGAAAGAGATCTTATCTTTAGATATGAATCCGATAATGCATATAACGTGTTTGTTCATTCTGCATCTACTGTTACTTGATCGAGAGCTAGTGAAAACGTAACATCTCAACATCAATATTCTATTCTTTTCCTACGTTTTTCATGGGAATACTCATTATTATACAGGTCTTCGTAAATCATGTTTAAAGAGTTCATCATTACCATCGTTGCGTTCTTCACTCTTTGGTATGGAGAGACGAATAGTGACTTGGATAATGGTTGCATAATTATGGAAAACAGCATTTCCTGCGTCGGTGTCAGCAGTCGATTTCTTCCACCAGGTAGAAATCACTTTCACGAAGACTCCTACTCTCCCATTCGCAACATGTACATCAGAAACAGTGATATGAGTCAATTGACAGCTCAGGATTTTGCCGAGTATCCAGAAGTTACCGACATTGTAATACAACATTCGAAATTCTCTTTTCCTCAGCAAAATCACTTATTCAAGTCACTTAATAAATTGAGGAATTTAACGATAGAGTACTGTGACGTAGGTGAGGAAGTTGCGGCGACATATGAAATGAACGAGTCCTTGGAGCGAATCTCACTTCGTGGGAATCGAATCACTTCCATCTCTCATCGTTTGTTTTCAAATCATCCTCATCTGCAAGAACTGGACTTGAGTGAAAACGGAGCAACACGAATAGAAGGTAATATAATGGAACATATGAAGAAACTCCGGTTGATAGATCTAAGTGGAAACAAATTATTTGGACTATCCCCAGATGTCGTCGCTTTGTCACACAAGCATTGTGAGGTGTGTCGACCGGAAAACGTCTTTGGACACTGTTCACAAGCGGATGTGGCGTTTTGCGTAGATGGATTTCCCGTGGATNGTGATAGGGAGAAAAAACATTAATACGACATATGTAATGAACGAGTCATTGGAGCGAATCTCACTTCGTGGGAATCGAATCACTTCCATCTTTCACCGTCTGTTCTCAAATCATCCTCATCTGCAAGAACTGGACTTGAGTGAAAATGGAGCAACATAAATAGAAAGTAATATAGTGGAACATATGAAGAAACTCCGGGTGATAGATCTAAGTGGCAACAAATTATGTGGACAATCCACAGATGTCGTCGCTTTGTCACACAAGCATTGTGAGGTGTGTCGACCGGAAAACGTCTTTGGACGCTGTTCACAAGCCGATGTGGCCTCTTGCGCAGCTGGACTTCCAGTGGATAGCCTCTTGTGGCGTTCTCCCGCACTTCAAGTTAAACTCCAAGGATATCCTTTATACGAAAGCGTCTCGGCTCCACCTAAGGATCACGAAGGTGAACCGTATGTTGGTGACTGGAACTGTAACGTTTTAAATAACTGCTTTTCGCATGAGAGAAGAAAATTGTTTCTTTTGAAAGCTTGCGGAATCAATATACCGCATTCACAAGCTGATTCACAGGGAAGTGGTGACAAATCATCTGATGATTCCGAGGACGCAGATACGAGACCAGAAGACGAACAAAAGGCAAGAGAAGAACAAAACTACACAGGAACGTGACATTGCAGACGATGGTGAATATATCTGTGAGATGAGATTATCTGTATTCATTCTCTATTCAATTGGTTGCATCATTATCGGGATCCCTTTAGGGATGATGCTAAAAACATTTAGACAAAGATAAGTCTAAAAAATATTACATCTGTAAGATATTAACTCGTATTGTTACTTTTAGTGTAGGTAATATAATTGATCTGATGTTTGTTGAAGACAGTCCTCTAATATTTTTAAATGAAAAATGAAACTTTGATCACGTAATATTTGGTTCTGATAAAAAAATTATATTAGGCACATGCTTTACTTTCTCTTGTATAATAATGTTTAAACATTGCCTGTATTCTTATAGCAAAAACCTTTAAAAGTACTTACATTTTAAAATTCTGAGTAAATATACGATCGAAGCAAAATAAAACAACTATCACACATGTAAAATATTCAATATAGAAAATAACAGAGTGAAAGATTATAAGACTTAGCGAGAAAGGATGTGCTTAGAAATGATTAATTAAAACTGAATAATTAACTCTTTTCAAAGGTATAGACGATTGTGATTTATGAGCACCTATTATTATACAAGTTGATCATAACTAAGTTGTCATAAATAATACTAAACAAATCAAAATACAAATTATTATCGAAACATAATAAATTCAACAATTTTGGTATTCATTCAAATTTTCATTGAGAAAGATTCTCACAATCGTTTTATAAGGAGGAGAGTTCAGTCTTGTTGCCTTATCTACGATTCTTAGAGAAAACTGACTTTAGGCCTATACATTAGTGACAGATTATTTAATTCTTTATTGAGAAATTGGATATTGAGAAGTTGTTTAATTTTCGTATAATAGGACACCTGTTCTCCTGTAGATGGAAGCTCCGACGATGACGTCACTTATTCGCCGATAGAGCCTATTTAACAATCAGGATCTGGAGGGGGGAGAAAGAATTGTCGCAGCTTAGGAAAGCGTTTTGGGACAACAGAAATCTTTGTTGCTGGAAACGAAACTTCAGGATTGTAACATCCCACTCCATCTGTAGGGATTTTAGAATTACAACTTATCTGTCATTTACAAACGGAATGCTCGTATTTGCGTAGATAGAATTTCTAAACTCTGTCCTTTGAACAGTATCTTTCTTGATCATCAGCGCAGCACTGAAAACAGTTTAATGTTTACCATCTTCGCGTAACAAACGTCTTTTGCCGCGATTCGCATCAGGCAATGGAGAGGAAAGATCACAAACTGATATAATAAACCAATCTAAACTTCAATTGTTAATATAATATGCATTTCTCAAGATTACAAAAGTCAATAGACTATGAGAAAAATGTATGACAACAATGATATAACCAACAAAGGTATACATTGTAAACAAACATGGCGGAGCACACACTGGCAGTGGGTTCTGCGCAATACCAGATGCGTTTGCGACATGTATGAGCGACATATATATCCTAAATGAAGCTTATACAGAATGCATCGCCATTTGTCTGAGTTCCTGTCACGCTACACGTTAAAGACTAACTATACGGAACAAGCTCATTCAAATTTGACATGTCTCTACAAGTCATTCATAAATGTATGCAAGTGTAAAACGTACTTTAAGAATAAGCTTGAACATAGATACATGCTGACAAACTATTATGAAAAAGAAAAATGACAGATGGTAAGATATTCACAAAAAAACTACAAAATCTAACTTATAAGTCTTTTCATATCTTACAAAACTTCTAGTTATTATATCGGAATTAAAGCTTTCTATAAACCTTATCCACCGTTTCCTGTAGTCATAAATTTCAAATTTCTCTTCGATATAGTATTATGATGTGAGGAGACTAACATAACCTGATCATCTGCATGTTTTTGTTGTTTGCAGATTCCGAACGAAAAGAGCTATCAGTACGATCCCCTTAGTGCAGGGGCTGAGAGTCATGGTGTGAACCACACTGATCAAACTTTACCTGATGAGCGTTTTATAGTACCAAAAGGTGATACGAGAGATTTGAAGTATATAGTGAGAAGAGGAATGAAGAAAGCTAATCTTGGTGGACAACTTGAAAATGTACATTCTAAGAGAAGTAATGAATAGAAGTAATACTGTTATATTAAATAATCAATATTACAAGTCTTTGTTTTCTTTTCTTTTTGTATTCAACTAATATATTTGCATTTAAGAAATAAATTTTTTTTCACGTATTTTATTTTTCATTTGTTTCACTCAATTTGTCTCTCGTTTTTTAAACTGAAATATTGTTTCTCTCAGTACATTAATGGCCGACGGCGAATTTTTCTAAACATTATACTATTGTCCTGTTGTACTTCAATTGTTAAAATATATTGAACATCTTTGATTGGTTTATGTTATAATCATGACTTCGTATCTCCAAAGGAGTATGCGAATAGCAAGGACTAAAAATAAATCACGAAATGATACAAACTATCATTTCAAACATTTTTGAGTACTTAGTTGCTTTTGGAGTTCCAGTCGCTCTGACGGATTTAATCCCTTAAAACGGGAAATGCTTTTTCGACGAGAATCGCGTAACTGAGAGGGTGCGTGCAAAAAAAAAAATTCGAAATTCTCTAAAGATTAAGCGATATTTGTAATTTGTAGATGTTAGTTCTCATTCATTTCTTTGTTTTATTAAATAGATTGTAGTACATATATTTTCGAGTCCTATTTATTTAACAAATTTTCCTCAACTAGAATATTGAGGTGGTGGCAGCGGAAATACTAAGGACAAGCAAAGGCGGATCTACAATTTGAAATAGGGAGGGGCTCATACAGAAATGTTTTCCTATCATTCATAAATCGCTCAATATTATTATTAAACATTGTATAACACAAACAAAATGTTTCTATCATTAACTTGCTGTATTAATAATTACAAATTATTTATTTTCTTTTATTTATGATTTTCACATTTATTATTATCTCTCTACAGTAAATTTTATATTGGTAATTCTCTATTCGATAAGTGTTTCAGAATCTTGCTGGAGGGCGAGTATACTAGAATGAGAAAAATAACGCAGCTTATGTTCCCAAGTTGCAGTGGAAATCTATAAATCCAAAGTAGTCATGTGTTTTTCCTATGAAGCAGGTTTTTAAACAATTTTTATTAGTTCGTTTTGTTACCTCCATTAGGTGTATTGATTTTTTCGAAGTCAAAATAAAAAGTCTTTTTCTATATCCACCCCGTGTTTTGTGAGGGGTACGTGCCCCTTGTGTGTCCCTTTCCCTTAGATCCGCCACTGAGGACGTGATAAGTTGGTTTTCATTTCCTCAGTGCTGAAGGATGCCACTCTCAAAGCTTACCTACAAGGCAACATTTCATTCTAAAACGTATTTCGCCCATTTCACTTCGTATCTTTATTTTAATCTCTAACTTTGTACGACGATAAGACGTCAAGCCGCTGTCACCTTTAAGATAGTTGTGAATGAGTCATTCGTATCAGACCGTTCCTCATCAACAGAAAATCTATTTTACTCAGCATTTCATACAGTTGTCTTCACGTGTGGGTAGAATTGCAGGAATGAAATACAACCATACACGGTATTCATGATTATATCGTGGAACCTTATTTATCTACCCTATAAATTAATCACTTAACAAAAAAATTTGTAAAACACAAAATTAAAACTGTTATTTTTAATCTGTACCTTTCAATGTTACAAAAAACCTACCGCTAAACGTTTTACTGTTAAAAATTTCGCGTTTAAAAAAAATTTCCATAAAGAGTTTAGACAGTTTATATTTATTTTAGAAATTAAGTATTAAAGTAAAGTAGTATGTTCTATTTCTTTACACAAAAATGTTCTTTGATGAAATGAAATTCTCTAATTTTGGGATGCCTAAACTTGAATATAAAAAGGATTCCCAAAGTATTTAATCTTCCTGTATGTATAAGTAAGTAGTAGGAAAAAGGGAAAAAGGCATTCAACTGGCGAGGATCATGACATTGGTAGACCACACCAAGGGGCGAACGGAGTGGCGCTGTTGGTAGCGCTTCAGTGCGCTAAGCTGAAAATGCCGAGTTGGAATCTTCGTTCTGTTTCACCTTTTTCAATAAACATAAAATAATTAATGTTACCTGGTGGTGTGGTTTACATACATTTAACATATGTGTGTTTGTGAAAAGTAAAGTTCTTTGTTGGACGTTGTGCGACCTTGTGGGCAGATTGTATTCCCTAATTATTTTACTTCGCACAACATTTTTTCCTATATTTTGTACATCATTGGGATTTTCGTATATCGCGTAATAAGTATACATTTGTCAAAATAGTTCCATAACAAAAAAATTCGTATTTATTATGTTGTACTTTTTTAAATATTTATATTGAATATTGTGTTAATTTCTTAAATTTATGATAATGATCTTTGAGTTCCAAAATATAAGCACATTTGCGAATTCTGGACAACCAAGACTGCAATGGTCTGCAATGTACACTTCGTCAATCAATACAAGTGTACTGTGAAAAACGTTACTTGTAGCTAGTGAACGCGCGGTTTTTTTATTGTGACATTATTTTCGCACATCCTTCTTTTTCGAAATTACCTTTTTTGTACGAGGTGATGTAAATTAAATCGAATTTCGAAAGAATAGCTTGGAAATTTGTTTGGCCACGTCTTCGAAAACGGTTGCGTGGAATTTTGAAGCTCTTCACTCCGCAATTGTCGCAAAAAACAACCTAAAGTTAGAAAAAGTAAAATCTATTTCTAATTTTGGATTCTTAAATGTCTGTGTCGTACTATGAAATAAAAATATGTGGAAATTTCAATTAAAAAATCCTAAATCGAATTTTGAAAAAGGTTATCGATGGAGCATTCTGCACCACCACGACATACCATGTAACTTATCAACTTGTTTTTTCTCGAGTAAAATTCGTGTAAAAAAGTAATCTTATTATTAATATTATAAGACATTAATTTTTGGACGAAACGCGTAAGCGTATAGGAATGTTATCTGCAGATGAGAGAAGGAGAGTGTTTGAGATAATGAGATATTGATCTGGGGCGCGTCTTCTGTATTCACAGCAACAGGTTATCTTAATTCCCATAGATTTCTTCACTGAATAATTTCATGCAGTAGATATCCTGACATTTTCGAGCATAGTATAATTCATGTTCTGAGAAAACAATCTTTAAAGTGTGAAAGGAAAATTTTTGTATTATTAATGTATGAAAATAATGAAAACAAATACAGCGTAAATGTGCGTTTAACAAACGGAGGTTACGTTTTTCTGCATTCTACGTGAGAGCTGTTAGTCCGTAAATTTACGAATTAACTTTGTTCGCTTAAACAACAGGTGGCAGTGATTTGCTGCGAGGAACTACGTGCAGTGTCGAAGGAGGGGAGATTACAGGCTCAAAGCTTCTCAAGCTCTCTCTCTCTACTAGGATATCAAGCACGAGTTCAAAATGCGAAACATTTTTTAAACTCGTAGACACGAAAATTGCGAAGAACATTTTTTTTAATTCAAGTACATAACCTAAACGTGAAATGAAAACCAATGAAATCAGAGGTCGTAACTATGAGCTTGGTTTATTTCTACGTAAAGTGTCTTTTTCATTATCTGGATTCTAAAATAATGCGTAATTACGTACATTTTAGTGTACAATACTGAAAACTAAGTGTATTTTTGTTGGTATTCTTCGTGGTATTTGATTTAATGACTAAAGTAGAGAGATATGAAAACTAACAAATTAATTTTATGAACATCAAAAACGCCGAGCAAAATTAGCTAAGAAATCCAAACTTGTTGACGGGTGTTTTAATACTTTCTGTAGGGTAAACTACATCAATTCCCAGTTACATTTTTTCTTAAACGTTCAAGTAATTTTTTGCATGTTTGTTTAACAAGGGAAATAAATATTTTTTTATGTTTTCTTTGTGAAATGTTCTAAAACTTTGAATGTCCGGTAATGATTGTTTTGAGGTTATTTTTAAATCCTGGACAACGCCGTGTATGTATGCTGGAAATATATAAAAAAGAAAAAAAAAATAACGTCAGAAAAATTAAAAGGAGGTTAATGGCAATAGACGAAACTTTTCCAATTCCGCTTCAACTACGATCCTCGTAAATCGAATCGCAGTAGTTCCATTTTTATTTTTTATTGAATTCCGTACATTTAATTTTCATATAAAGAATGATAGAATTTTCGATAATTGCCCTAACGAGGTCTAATGTTCATACCTGACTTATAAGTATATTGTTTCACAAAGAATGATGCTTCTGTCGATAAGAGATATGGCTCTCTGCTGCTATCATTCTCTACCCTCTTGCCTTGCTAACTGGATTGTTTTAGACATCCTTCCAGACAAATAGTCTTAAAAATATCTAAGACATAGAAAAGAATATAATTCAAACTATAAGTATTAAGGAAATTCTTCAGACAGAAGAAAAAATAATCATATTTTATGATATTTACATTAAAAATAAAATGGAATTTTTCTTGAGTTTTTGCATTTCAAGACAAAGGACGTACCCGATCGCATATTTAAAATTTGATATCCTAACAAAATTTACAATGAGATAAGCGCATTTTTAAGAAATAATTACATTGGTTGAAATAAACATTAAAAATTTGAAAAAGGGAAGGTCAATCAAATGGATTAGAGTATCATGATAAATAAAATGAAGAGGAATACTATTAGACATTTAAAAAACTTCTAAATCCATATGTTCCTGGACCACCGGAAGTATGATTGTCCATGCTTTACTTTGGGATTAATATTCGTTTAGGAGTGAATGACAGATGATAACAGATGTAGGAAACAATGAGCCACAGATAATCATTAGATAGATAAACGTTTACTCAAGTGGATGACGAGGTTATTTGAAAGCTACGTATCTTTGTAAAGGATTAAATGTGTCTTATATTCATTGTTTTTAAATAAAGTATTACAACTTTCCTTGTTAATGACTTTTTAAGCCTCACGCACTCATGAAAAATCGAAAAAAAGAAAAAATTGTACTAATCTATACAAAACAAAGTATAGTCCATTCGTTCCCAAACGACGAAGCACTTACGCATCTGGATGTGGCTCATGTCCTCCGCCATGGGTAAGCGCGCATTAGACAACCTGATTGAGTCCTATATTCATATACGGGTATACTCACGGACTTGTACGTCTCCAATTACAACCTACTACCAGAACTATCCAGCGTTGGCCGGAATTTGATAAAGAAGTCAAAACAAGTTTTTCCGAACATTTAAAGTTATAAAACAATTCACAAATAAATCATAAAAAACTACATTTTTGAATTGGTTAATAAATACGAAATATCAACATTCAAACAAATTGGCGCAACATTTAAAAAATATTTACACTGGTTATTAAAAAACACCTGTCAATAGGTTTGGATTCCCTTAGGTCATTTTATTCGGCGTTTACTGGGGTTCTTCTACCGTATTCTAAATTCGCTAGTTAGTTTATATATTTCTGTACTGTAGTGTTTTCGAATCAAATACCAAGTAGAATACCTATAAAATACGCTTAGTTTTCGGTAGTGTATGCTAAAACGTACGAAATTACGAACTATTTTAAAATCCTGGCAGAAGGAAAATGCAATTTACATAGAAATAAACAAATCTTATAGTTCAGACTTCTGAATTCTTTGGTTCTCATTTCACGTTTAGGTTGTGTACATGAAACCAAAGTTCTTCACAGCCTTAATATATATTTCTTTCTACGATTCGGTCACGTAGAATAACTGTTCAGTGGATTGTCCGCTTTACCACACTGCGTCTAGAGAGAGTGTGTGCGATCTTTCCTCACAACAGAGATGCACCATATTTTAGTCAAAGTGACGCATCATTCTAATACGCTAATGTAAGTATAAAATGTTTGTTTCACGTGATGTGCTACCAGGAAGCGCGCCAGTCAAATGCTTGCGTGGCCTTCCCGAGGCTACTCACGACGGGAGTCGCGACTGCTTCCATAAGTAAAACACTTCTAAAACCTAAACA
>NNCF01130253.1:1819-13866 GCA_002313205.1 Laupala kohalensis | reverse complement strand
GCAGCTGATAGGATCAATGCCAAGGATCAATAGCAGACCACGTTGTTCGATCCCAGTTCATTGGTTTCAGCGTCGTACCGTGAACACCGCACTGCACTATGTGCTTCAGCGCCTCTTACGGCACACAAAGCAGTTAAAAAACAGTAGAAGACGTGCTTTATCTCGCGTCCTCGGAGTTATTTCACACGAAATCTTAATTCACAGAATATTCTGTTTTAACGGCAGTGCCCTACTTCCACTTCACAATAAGTTGCCACTCTTACCTCAGAGAATTTCTCATTCACACCCCATTTCAATCAATACGAGAATAAATGAAAACAACGTTATGCGAAATTAAGCGCAGTATCGACGAAATTTTTTTTTCAGTATTGAGAAGACTTCTTTCCTTCACTTCTGCAAACGCATTATGTCGGCACAATTTCACAAGATTGCGAAGTTTTTGAACTATTTATAGACGGATGACACTACTTCGTAAGTTACATATGAATTCTGACGCAGCTTCCGACATAGATGCAACGTCCGGCAACTCTCATGAATAAATTTAAAAAGTCGGTGATTCAAATGTTTCCGAAAAAAATTATTTCCTTAGTGAAATTATTTTATAATTCAAGTGAATTTTTTCGATTTTCCGCCAATCTTCAAATTCAGATTTGACGCATGTCTGAATTATTTTTCGAATGAATTCACATGTGGCGGCATCTAGTAGAATTAGCACGAACGTACTTTTCACTTTCGCTAAGAGATGGCTCTTGCTAGTAATCCATCATTATGTTTGCAATTGTAGTCTCGGTTTGACCAGCACAAATCGTGCAGATAATATGACAAGTTTTCTAAAAATAAGTTGTTCGAATGCAAGTACTTCATTTTTATTCAATCTTTCTACAGCTTATTTTCCCGAAAATGAATTTACTGAGAGGGCGACTTACCGCACGAGGATTGTCAATTTTAAAAATAATTTTGAGAAACAGCCGAAATAAAAACAAACGTTCTCGCGACATTCTTTTCCTTAACTTCGGAAAAATTTGCAACGTAAATATAAAATAATACGCGACAATATGAATAAAATATTTGAAATTGTTACTTTGGACACTATATAGCACAAAATCATTTATTTAATATTTAATTAACCTTATATTTACGACAAATACAACATTTTCAGTTTAATATCAGAATATTTCTGGTACTGGTACATTGATGAAGAACGGATACAGCAACATTACGATGGTATATTGATTTACCATTAGATCCGATGTTTTGAAATGAATGAATGAATGAATGAATGTATGTATGAATGAATGAATGTGAAGCTTGGCTCGCAGGTGACATCCATGTTTTTTCCAGAACACAAGCTTCTGAACCAATCCTTTCGCCCCAAATAACCCTTAGAGTGTTGGGGGATGAAAATTTTAGGCGAAAATCGCGTGAAACACATGTCAAGGTTAACTTTTCTCGCGTAAACAGGATCAATTAGGTCCACACTAAAGCGTTCGCGGAGGAAAGAACTTTTTGGTCTCTGTACAAGGAGGACATGACGCCAGTATCTCGCTCTGGACGGTTTGACATCAGGATAGACTCGGAACTCACTTTCCAGCAGATTGAATAGGTCTGGGTCATTGGAGAAGAATCGCACACTCTGATTGTCCAACCAACTCACANTATTTAATTAACCTTATATTTACGACAAATACAACATTTTCAGTTTAATATCAGAATATTTCTGGTACTGGTACATTGATGAAGAACGGATACAGCAACATTACGATGGTATATTGATTTACCATTAGATCCGATGTTTTGAAATGAATGAATGAATGAATGAATGTATGTATGAATGAATGAATGTGAAGCTTGGCTCGCAGGTGACATCCATGTTTTTTCCAGAACACAAGCTTCTGAACCAATCCTTTCGCCCCAAATAACTCTTAGAGTGTTGGGGGATGAAAATTTTAGGCGAAAATCGCGTGAAACACATGTCAAGGTTAACTTTTCTCGCGTAAACAGGATCAATTAGGTCCACACTAAAGCGTTCGCGGAGGAAAGAACTTTTTGGTCTCTGTACAAGGAGGACATGACGCCAGTATCTCGCTCTGGACGGTTTGACATCGGGATAGACTCGGAACTCACTTTCCAGCAGATTGAATAGGTCTGGGTCATTGGAGAAGAATCGCACACTCTGATTGTCCAACCAACTCACCATTTAACTCAACTCTCTATCCACTTTGCCACAATGACTACGAAATGACAAAAAAATCACCCATCTCTAAACTCCACCCCCACACACTTTGAGGTGTTTTTATTTCAGATGTTGTAAACCACGCATAAAATCATCCCCTCGGTGTGCTATCTCCATGGGGTCTGAATTTGAACTTACGTTAGTATTAGATAAGAGAGGCATTGTAGACAGAATTTTTACTAGAAATTTATTAGAAAGTGTGAGAAATTTCATCCTTAGGAACAAANATGAATGAATGTGAAGCTTGGCTCGCAGGTGACATCCATGTTTTTTCCAGAACACAAGCTTCTGAACCAATCCTTTCGCCCCAAATAACTCTTAGAGTGTTGGGGGATGAAAATTTTAGGCGAAAATCGCGTGAAACACATGTCAAGGTTAACTTTTCTCGCGTAAACAGGATCAATTAGGTCCACACTAAAGCGTTCGCGGAGGAAAGAACTTTTTGGTCTCTGTACAAGGAGGACATGACGCCAGTATCTCGCTCTGGACGGTTTGACATCGGGATAGACTCGGAACTCACTTTCCAGCAGATTGAATAGGTCTGGGTCATTGGAGAAGAATCGCACACTCTGATTGTCCAACCAACTCACCATTTAACTCAACTCTCTATCCACTTTGCCACAATGACTACGAAATGACAAAAAAATCACCCATCTCTAAACTCCACCCCCACACACTTTGAGGTGTTTTTATTTCAATGTTGTAAACCACGCATAAAATCATCCCCTCGGTGTGCTATCTCCATGGGGTCTGAATTTGAACTTACGTTAGTATTAGATAAGAGAGGCATTGTAGACAGAATTTTTACTAGAAATTTATTAGAAAGTGTGAGAAATTTCATCCTTAGGAACAAAAATTGTGTATTAAAGGATGGAAAATAGAATACGGGAGTCATGTAGACAGTAATCTTTGTCTGGCTTTGAAGGTCAAGTGTACAAAATTGCATCTTCTTCGCGGAAAAACTAGATTTGTGTGTTAAAAGACAGACACACTCCTTTGTAACTAGAGATTTTCCAGCGCATCACACGTATTGAGATACTGTTTTGTTATGGGAAAAGAAATCTGTATTAAAAAACCGTCACTACCTTGTTTCGCTTTTGAATCTTTGGGGCCAAATACTTTTCAGGCGAATCCTGTTTCATTGCCTCTACAATTCGTGAAATCACAATACATCCGAAAGTCTGACAGATGAGTTGTCATCTGTTAACAAAAGCATCACACATCTCTCTCTCTCTCCTGTGAAGCATCCGCGAAGAGAAGATGGTCTTCACTTTTCTACGAATTGTGACGTGAAGACGACGCTGACGTATTATGTCTTCTAAGAAGGGAACATCCACCCAATGTGAATACGAGAAGAATTTGAGAAGTCAGAGGCAGAAAAATTATCTGGGGACCCTTTTTTAAGAAATTTTAAAGGGTCAATCTCATATTAAGTCACATCACGCAATTGTGTTTTTCTACCCCCCACTTCTACTCCCCCTTACCCCCTTGTCAAATATCTTTTCAAGGTGGCTTAAAAATGTCGACATTTCTGGGATGTTAAAAAGGCAGCTTTGTGCAATTACTCTGTTCTATTTTATTGAAGAATCTGTCGAGAGACTTATCGATGTTAATAAAAGACCTTCACGTCAGATTTAAATGTCCCTTGAAATACTCCACTGAAGAGAAATCATTAATTTTCGTGTTCTATATACTTATACTTTAACAGGCCTTCTTCGTAGTAGTTTTATGACGATTATATTCAAATTGTAGAAGTATTACGACGATTTGGTTCATTATTGTTTCTTATTTTTTATTTTAGTTATCTTTTACGGAATGTGGTCTGACACTTCAATGTTTCCATATACACATCATGTACACTCCAAGGACTGAGATTTCACGCTTCGTCCACATTTCTTTCACATTCCGTGGAATATTTTCATCAGGAAAGAGTCTCGGGGGTGAGATTTAGGTATTATTTGGACTATTTTATCTTGTATTTTGAAAGTTTGGATATTCTGTTCGGTCCCAAAACATACTGCTGTACCGTAAACGGGAATAAACATTTGCAAAAAACATGCAGTGGGAAACAGGTTGACAAGCAACATGAACGACTATTTGGAATGCTTTGCTTCAGGTATTATACGCACGTTGACTGAAGTCAAGTTGCCAACTATTCACGAAACTTGGAAATATTTACCAAAGTAGTTCTTATTAATTAATAATTCATTCTACTGAATTTTTGTATCGGATGAGAACAAATATTTTGTGATTTTAAAACAAGATAATTAATTTAGACTGTCGTTTGACTCCTTCTTTGACAAAGGTCGCATTGTATTCAGTCACGTGGTGCGGTNCAGGTATTATACGCACGTTGACTGAAGTCAAGTTGCCAACTATTCACGAAACTTGGAAATATTTACCAAAGTAGTTCTTATTAATTAATAATTCATTCTACTGAATTTTTGTATCGGATGAGAACAAATATTTTGTGATTTTAAAACAAGATAATTAATTTAGACTGTCGTTTGACTCCTTCTTTGACAAAGGTCGCATTGTATTCCGTCACGTGGTGCGGCTGCCATTTCCGTTAGAACAGTATTTTCCAGAGTTTTTGGTGAATTATTTTTGAAAATGCCCCGTAAGGTATGAAAATCTTAACATCATTGCGTTCCCATTTCCATTTGCTATATTTAGTAGGTTTTTCGCCTAAACCCGCGAAAGTTTCTCTATATAAGCCCATATTAATTTATAGTCAAATAATTCAAAGTTTTGCGTTGTAAGTGTATGAAAATGCATCGCCACTGGATTGAAAATGGTTCAAACTATCATTTAAAACATATTTTTGGGGGATACTTAAACCTAGTCGCTCTGACGCACATAATACCTTAATTTACTCAGTGTAGAATTATGATTGTCAATGTGGTACATTCTATTGAAATTGAAGGCTTGAATCTTGTGTCTTTAAGATAATTTTTTGTCGAGGCTATTGAAAAACTTATCTCTACGGTCTCTTCATTATCTAGTTATGTTTCTTCAGTTCTTATCTCTCTACACTTCACTGTTTGTTGGGTGAACAGAACATTATTCTTCGCAGATTAAAAAAAATAGGCATGACGCAGCATTCGTGGGAATATGTTCTTTGTAATTGATAAACAAAATGTTTCGAACGGAACGACGACCAAAATTATGATTAAAACTTTTCTCGCTTCGAGAGAGTTCGTAGAGATACGAGTGTAAGACGCGGTACTAAATATATAAGATAACTTATGAGTGTGCCAGAAGATAGCTCAAGCAGTTAGCGACGGAAAATAAAATATCTTGGAAGGATACACAAGTACTCGTACGCTTATACTTGTATTTAATACACCACTGTGATTTTTTGTATCAAAACTTCTTTGAAATATTTTGNGATAGCTCAAGCAGTTAGCGACGGAAAATAAAATATCTTGGAAGGATACACAAGTACTCGTACGCTTATACTTGTATTTAATACACCAATGTGATTTTTTGTATCAAAACTTCTTTGAAATATTTTGTGTTTTTAGCTGTATTTCTCCTACTTTGTAATTCGGATGATAAAATTTCTTTTGAACAGACATTCTCCTTATTTTTATAGAATTATCAATAATGGAGTCAATTTATTCCTCCTTTTAACCCGTCAAATTCAACCTGCCACATTGAAATCGTCGACCCTGTGCCACTTTGATGGACTGCTGCTGGACTCCTGTGACCTCCCATCTAGAAGGCGATTGCCCGTACTTCCCCGACCAGGGGTTCCCCGGCGCGCATCGGCGTGCTTCTGTTTACGCAGGGCGGCCAACCCGCCGGGAATCATCAAAAGATTTTTTTCTCCCCTTTTCGCGCCGGCTTTTTGTCCCGTGGCATGGAGTTAGTAGATGGATGGGCGAGTGCGACGTGGGTCCTACCAGAGACCATCTGTGTCGTGGGAAAATTCCCCATCCCACGCACGATTCGACACCTGCGGGTGAATGTCACGTGAGGGGAGGTTGGGGTTGCAGAAAACCCACAAGCTGTCAATGTTTTCTTGTAATAAAAAGCAGATGGCCAGTATGGCGCTGAGGATGTTTTGAGAACGGTCTGGAACCAGACTGAGATTGGTCGTTCCTGATTATTTCTTTATGATTCGCCAATCGTGGGAAGACATCAACGAAGGATGTATCAGGGATGGCATAAATAAAGTTTTCGGAGGGGACCATACCCAGGATCTGGGAAATTCTCCCCCACAATATTACTTTCGGAATATCTGAATTATTTTGTATATTTTTGATGAAGAATATGCATTTATATCCCGAATGATAAATTTTCGTGCTTTGTTTAACCAGTATGTAAAATATGTTTTTTAAGCGAAGTAATAATTTCAATCTAGAATTTTAGTGTGGAGTTAATATGTTTGTATTACTGTGCACACAATATTATATTTAGGAAAACAGTAAATGTTAGAAAATAGTTCTCGCTATTTATATTTTGGTTTGTGGAAAAGCGATATCGTTGTGGTATCGACTCTGCGCAGCAGCTACGGTTGCGTCTTAGGACTGGCAGCTTGATAAATGAATTATACGAGTAGTGTATAACAATAAATAATATCATAATGCGCAGCTGGAATTGTCAAATCATATTATAAATATAAAATTGCAACTAAAATGTTCCAATGTTCCTTTATTAGAAAAAGTTTTCGGAAAACACGATGGTTTGCACGGTAAATGCTAAGGTACTTTAAAAACATCTCAGGAGGGGCCATGACCTCTACGACTTCCATGACCCCCCTCTTAAGCAGCCCTTGCAATGTATTAACTTCATACACGTTTTGAGTATAGTTTATTTTCATTGCAGTTGACAAGATCTTTTTCGATGGATCATCAGTGGCGGGGGTTTAAGGGTTAATAGTTATAATTGTTATTAATAATATAATTGTTATTAATAATATCAGATTAATAAAATTAATAATACCATATTAATAACTTTAATAAATAAGTTTTATTGTTATTAATAATACTATATTGTTATGTTAATTGTTAATTATTTATGTGATGCATTTTATTTAAAGATTATATATTTATAAAATTTGTGTTCTAAAACCATAATTTTTAAACTAAAATGCTCCCCGGTTACCCCCTCCTCTTCATTACTGTCTGGATCAGCCACTGATCGACATCATCGTCAGGTTCTGGAAACGGAATACGAAAAATAGTACAGAGTATAATTACATATACATATAATTGTGAATTGATGTACCATTAATAAAATAATGACAATAATTAATGAAACAATGGAAAGAGTTTCGGTGGAAATGATTAAGCTAATTGAGCAATGATGGCAACGATTCAATCAAGAGCGGTACACGTTACAGCAGTGCTGTCCAAATGGCAGTCCGCGAACCTTATTTTATGGCACGCGAGTACTTGTAGACTTTAATCAACTTTGTGTTATAATTCTATGCTGGTAGAATTAAAATTTGACGTGACATGCCCGGTGAGATAAAATAGAAAATTGAGTTCGGAATTTCCCCGCCATACATTACTATATGAAAACATTTTATTATAATGCTAGATATTAAAAATACTTTTAAAATATAAAGAAATATTCTATTTAATTTTTCCAACTTGAAAGAATATAACTTGTTGATGGGAATCAAAATATCGCGAAACAAATAAATAACTATTAGTCGTACTCGTCGGGCTTCTATTAGCCTTCATCAGGATCCAGTGCCTTCATCAGGATCGATCAGTAGTGCATGGAAAATGGCCTGCAGAATAAAACAAGTCTGACAGCTCTGAGTTACAGGAACCCAGGATTATCCTGTTCAAGTACTTCAAGACCTCCCAAAGTATTCGTAGTATATATTTTTAACCAGGTCTGAAATTTTTAAAATGATTTTTGCTACTTCAAACATTGCAAAAACATGGGTTTCTTTTCACATTGGTGAGCAGAACTTCTTTTAGCCCCATACTTCTCAATGGCTGCCCATTGTCACAATGTGAAGGTGCCCTGGATGGACACTAATGAAGTGTCAAAATTGTAACAATCGCATAAAAAACTTTCAAGTTGAGTATAGAATATGAAAAGAATAAAAATGAGTGGTTGGAGATTATTGTTTGATGCAGACTTATACTAAACAACACTTTTGTCATTTTTGCATTTTTTTTCTCAGCTGAATAAAATCACAAGATTTGAGTTTGCTGCCGCTTTCTCTTTCTTCATATATATATATAATATGAATGGAGGTCTCTAATGACCTAGATGTTGCCGAGTCTTAAAGCCCCAATAATAATAATAATAATAGTATAAAAGTGAATTAAAACCAATTTACATTACGTTTTTGAAAGATTTTCGCGATTTCCTAAAAACTGGTGGATGATGCAGCGAAACGAATTCCGGATTCATGTTCAGCACTTCAAAATACCGATGGAACACCCAACGGGATCCCAGAACCAGACCACTTATATTGTTTTGTGTGTCTGTTCTACTTTACAGAAATCCGTTTCTTGGTCCTTAAAGAGACCTGATATAGAAACTAATTATGTTTTATGTTCTACAACAAATGTTCGAGAAAAACTCCGGGCATGTTTTTTTAGGTGTTAGTTCCTTTATATGTGGATAACATCCAGGGGCTAAAAACAAACATACTATTTCACTATGTTTTGAAAAGGAAGGAAGTTTTAAAAAAATGTTTTTATTGAAAAAACAAACAAAAGATTTCCCTTAAACAAGGAACAAATATATAGACGAACATTTACAAACTAATGATTTAAAGAACCAAAGTAACAATTAAGCTTGACATGCCAGAACAGCGTATTTCTTTTAGGAATGGCGAACTTAATGTCTTCATCGTCATGTAGTTACGGGATTGGCTAGTAGAGTGTAGTAGTAGTCTGAACACACGACCAGTGCCAGGAAAGTAGATAGTGGGAAAATGTATGAGGTTTGACGCTTCAAGTAGTTTGCGTGTAACACTTACCAGACTGCGTCACCAGTCACCCGACCACCTATAGTTTGTCCAGCGCTCAATAGATGGCTGCAAGATCGTGTTCACCCATCTCCTATTGGCTGTTAGTGTTCTTTGTTCGTTACATTACATTCTGCGTGTGGTGCTTAGGCGGTGCTGTACCGTGTGATAAAAAATAGTGATAAAATGCCTCGTATTTTTGCTTGTTGTGTACCGGGGTGCTTCAATGCAGTAGGCAGCAACCCGGAAATAACTTTCCTAGGCTTCCCTACCCCACCAGAAAGGTAAGTAATTCTTGTTGTCTTAGCGCCACTACCCACATGGGCAGACGTACTTAGCTCAGTCGCTTTGCTGCGATTATTGTTGCTTATTTATTTATAAATATATTTGTTACATTCTCTTGTAGACGACAACTCTGGTTAAAATCTCTGGGCCTGACTGGTGTGCGGGTCGCACGAAGTGTGAGAGTGTGCAGGGCCTCGGCACTGCATAGGCGGCTATGGTCGACTTACGGTTGCTCAAAATATTATTCAGATAGCGTTAGTGTAGTCAGAAATTGCCTGTAATAGTGTATTTGGCATACGCTAGATCGCTCTTATTCAACACCAGATCAGATTCGAAAGCAGGGCTTAGCCAGTTCAATGCTAATCGCGTGACGCGCAAAGAGGCGCGACTGCCCTGCCCATAGCGGAAATATTGAATACTATCTTCACAGTTTTCAGGTTGGCGGGCTTTTTAATCCCTTCGTACGGTTTATAGGTATTACACATACTAATATTTTTAATTTGAATTTTATTTATTTTCTCAAACTTGATATTTTTTCTATATTAAGTTGCAAGGCAGAAGGTAAATTACTCTATCTGTGGAAGGAGAGAGAAGAAAAACAAAGAAATAGAATAAAAAGGACAAATTTATTCAGTTATTAATATTGTTACGAACGAATAACCAAACGTCGTACAACATAAACAATATACAGGGGGTGCTTGTGTGTTTCAACAAGCCTGGGAGATTAAGGAATAATAAGATTTTTTTGCGGAATCGCTTCGGTTTAAACAAAATTCACATTTATTACATTATAATATTTACACACATATTTCCTTAAATCTACAATTGCTGAATGACTCAATTGACATGGTAAATAGCAAAATTGATGTTCGTTGTGTGCGAACAACTCTGTGAAAGACAGATTCAACAGAGTTATAAGTGATTACATAAATACAAACACAAACATTCGTTCATATTATAGTTCCCATATACCCATTTCCCCATTAATGCAGAATTACGAAGGATATAACAAAGTTGAAGTGTGACTGGTCAGTCTACACAAAAAAAAGACCCTCCGTCCTCGAGGACTGCCCCCCATACTTCAACTAAGTGATTATTAACAAAGTACCTGCTTGTACATTAGAATTGGTTAATAAATAACCATAAATAGTTGCAGGCCTTTTGAATAGATCGAAAATGTTTTACCCGATGTTATCCCCATTTACGAGGAATGAATACAATTACTTAAGATTCAGTGATCTTGAAGCAAAGGTCTCGTTGTTACGAGAGCGAATACTTATTGGTTGGCTTCTGACGCCCTTCACCTCACTGTGGCGGCTGCTTCTGGCCAGGTACACGGCGAAGTGGTTGAATGGTGGTTTGATGGTTGCCTCGTTGCACCAAGTCAGTAGAGTTGCTCGTTCAACATGCTACATTGATGCTCGTAGTTACGAAGTGTGTGTCCGTAGCACTTTACTGCATAATAACACAACACTTGGATGATTCCTTAACGGAAATCATTGTCCAAAAAATCCTTACACTATATAACACATATAGCACAACAGTTCAATGACATTTCGACGACACTAGTCCCTACGTGCGGGACGTACGACGATCTAATGGGTACGGAGTAGCTGAAGACAGCCGTATTTATAGCTGCTTCACAGAACGTGTACAAAAGAGCAGTTCAGAAATGGTATTCATGGAGCGTACATAGTGAGTACGTTCACGAATGTTGACTCATGGAATATACATAGTGGGTACGTTCATGAATAGTAGTTCATGGAGTTTACACATAGTATTGATACTATCGAAAGCATCGATTGTATCTAATTTAACTATCGATAAATATCGATTACGTTATGGCTTGAAGAGCGCTTATTTTGAATCAAAGTTATTTACAGAATGCATAATTATGCACAAAATAGACATGTTTATAACAAATAGAAATAATTAATAACAATATATAAACAATTAATAACAATATATAAACAATTAATAACAATTATAAATAACAACCCCTTACAAACTTTTGGTTTGTAACAAATATTATATTAATGATACAGAACCTCATAAACATTTTCAAACAAACAGGAAATGATAAAATATATGTTTTGTTACACACTTAGTTTTGCACGAGATGAGTTAAATATACTAAGAGAACAAATTGAATAATCACATTCATGAACCAGTTATATTAGCAACAAATAAAGAATACAATATCCATGTAATTCTCTAGTGCACTAATGTTTCGTGGCATTTTCAATATAACATGTTAGATATTCAACCTAAAATTAAATTCTCAACTTAAAGTTAATATTTCACAAGGTCAAACCTGGAAATGAGACCTTTTTCTAACACTGAAGCAGCAAATAAAGATGTGAAGAATGATACTCTAATCAAATCATGACAAGAAACTAACACTATAAACATTAAGAAACTTAACAAGATTTTCACAACAAATATTAAATTCTTTTTTATAACATTCTATTCTAAAATTTGTATTCATCAACGCTTTCTCTGACTGTTATATCTCATTATCCTTATAACAACACCGAACCTTATTATAGACAGCCAAAAACAACTTAGATTCGCATTAAAAAT
>NNCF01130251.1:35303-92800 GCA_002313205.1 Laupala kohalensis | reverse complement strand
ATTTGTTGTTTTTATTTATGTAGTATATTTATATTATTGTTTCTCCCTAACCCGTGCAAAGCCGGGTATTCAGCTAGTATATTATAAACTGTAGATTATTTGGAAAATGTTGTTTATAAATTGTAACTATTAAAACAATTCTAAATTCTAGATTTATTGTTTCAATAGACAGAGAACCTGTGTACAAAAATCCGCCTCTACTCGAAGGAAAACTTGAGAAAACCCGGGCTAGGATGGGACTACAGAGTTAATGTATACAGCTGTACCAAGGTTAAGTACAGATGCAACCCAACTAGCGCATGTACATGAACTAGTTGAAAATAAATGTAATATATTATTGTTCAAGAAAAACATCGTTAGACAGGGCATCAAACGACGTAGACGGTACAACCATTCTCTGCCATGGACCTCGAACATGGATACTTTATTCTGAATCCTGAACACTTCTCTTAATGTACGTCACGTTGTTTCCAAACCCGTGAGGGTGTGCGGAGAATAAAGATACATCTTATATTATTATAGTAAAGTAAGATACAACTGTTATGTTTTATATCTTCGGTTTTTAACACTAAAACGGTCATAGACTTGGTTCTTTTTCTTTATAGAGGAGAACCATTCAACCTGAAATGAAGATTAGGTTAAAGTTTCACAATTTTTTTTATAGATTAAGTATCAGGTGTTAAATAAATATACTCTTATTGTAACATGAGGTATTACAGTCGTTAAATCACGATGTGTCTAGAGAAAGCGGTCTTAAATACACGAAAATTGTGTTAAAAGAAATCGTATGCAATTTTCAATTTTTAGTCAACACTCGCAAACTGGAATTAATTTATTATTACTTATTTCGATTTATTTCCCCACCTTAAAATTGAACTTTTCTGAGCATATCCCTATGAATGGATCTCTATGAATGGAGGCCATTGAGAATCTGCTTGAGCTCTTCGCCAGCAATGAAAGCCTGGACCATTGTAAACACAACAGGTGGTTGAGCGATGGAAACCATTTTGGGATGAATGAGTTAGTGGAATCGATCTAGTACCCGAGGTCGTCTAGTGAGGTCATTAACCTGCATGCATAAAATTTTGTCGCATATGGCATTCTTTTGTCTCTGGTATAGACGGGAACAAAACCCGCACAGTTACAGTTCCTTGATTCTGAATCAAATACTCCGTAGCCCAATATTCTTCTAATTTTATTTCGATCTTATCGTTGCTTTTTCTTTGTTTTCTTAAAAATTGTATGTGAAGGACTTATTTATCCAATTTTTGCACATAGTGAACAGGTCTGAGCATGTCATTGTTTTCCAAATGAAAGAACACAATCATAAGAAAAAATTATACGTGATACAGTAATTTCTTTTTCAAACTTGAAAACTTTTGCTGATGAAATCTTTTGAAACGGTATTCCTGTGCACTCACCTTCTGATGACAAAGCAGCACTTTACAGGTTTCGATCAGAAAAACGCCGCCTTCTAAACGACATCGTAGGTGATCACCCATAAATTCATTCCACCACATCATTCACCTCATTCACCTCATTCGCATGTCACCCGTGTCATACCCGCCATTAGGAGGCCGTCTGAGAACAACCAGTGGTCATGGCTAATGACCAGAGCACAGAGGAGCCTCCACGCGGTGTCCCCAGAGCAGTGAATGCTGTTAGAAGTTTCGATTCCAGAACCAATTCCGACACGATATCATCACCGCTCAACAAGTGTATTTTACCAAAGTGGCGTCATCGATGCGAACAGCAAGGGCATATAATCGCCGCCTCGAGTTGGACAAGCTGCAGACTGGAAGCAACGTTGTGTTGCACAACTCTCAAAGCGACCTCAGTACCTACCATGCAAAAGTTTTGTCTCAACAAGTATTGTGTTGTGTCACATTTCATTTTTATCCATTTAACTTCACCGTAGACCTTGAGCAGTAAAGTGCTCTCGTTTAATTCCCTAATACAATTCAACTAACTCTTAATTTTGAAGAAGATTCAATGGTATTGGAGGTATGCCGAGATTAATAATTTATGTTCTTTTCAATTTGAAAAGATGATAGGCAGATTCAAACTCCTAGCAGATTCAAAAGCAGGGCATACGTTGAGTGGTTTGCCCTATCTTGGGGTTGAAAAATAAACAATTCAATGCCAAGAGGCTTTTGAACAGCTCAGAGACTTTCCTTAAATGGTGTTAGAAGTGCCCAGTCCTAGAAAGGAATCTCTCTAATCCGAAACACAGATATCAAAAACATTCGATAAAGTTTATCATGATTGAGGAGAAAAACATTTTCTTGAAACACCCAAAGACGTAAAAAACATATCGTAAAGCTATGGAATCATTTCTTACCTACATTTTTTTTTAATTTATGAAGTATAAATAAAGCTTGGATGCAAAATAACGAAGTTTCTATTGTAAACCAAGGATGAAATGTAACCAATATACAAATAAGCTCTAAATACTATCAACTTCGTGCAGCATTCACTTAAATCTGAACTATATTTAGGAGAATCCAAAAAGGAAACACTCACAAACACTACGAATCTTTTCTTTTTCACTTTAAGTTTAATTTCTTACACTAGCGAATTGAAGTGAATCTCACCAAGGAAGTAAGAGAAGGTAAAATGGAAAGAAAGTTAATCATTACGGGAAAATTTATAAATTTAAATTGGAACTATTTATTATAATCTTTTCATGCCCCAGAATGGTAGAGACTTCTAGGTTCCAAATACGACCTTTTTTCCTCTTTACATTTATGTATTAGCAAAGATCAGGATGAGTTTCTCAAATGTTTACTTTCAAACAATCATTATATGAATTAATTTTAATGTATTACGTTCGTGATTAAAATATCATTACAACTCAATCAAAATTTAAAAGAAGTTAGGATTTATCCAGGATAAAGAAAATTAAATAGTTTTCGAAGTGACATTATCTAACAGTTGATTACAGAAAAAATGTCTACTGGAGTGTTATCGAGAAGGAAAGATAACTATTGATTGGATTATGGACGGGATCGTTCTAATGATACATGAAAATTTTTGTGTGTGCTCAGTTTTGATGGCAGTTTACTTTTTTCATTATCGAGAGTTTCGGGTGAATCTGTTTAAATCCATTATAAGACTTACTGAAGTGGATTCAGATGTGGGATCAAAGTAGAGTCCCTAACTCAGACAAGGAACATTAAATGAAATAATATATATTGTTATAATACAATCTCGTAGGGGTGGCGGTCTATTGAAATATTTTACCTCGAATTTAGATTGTCTTAATAATTATGTTTTACATAATTTTTCCGAATAATCCATGGTTTTATAAATAATGCAGTCAAACAGGAGCAGCCGAGAGAAGAAAAAATAAGTAGGAAGAAATTAACTTTCTTGGGTTTTATTAACACAAATTTGTTAGTAATTTGTTAATATTATAAAGCATATTTAACTATCTTTATTCTTATCTGAAGAGTGTACTGAAATGTCAAATCCATCTGTGCCTTAGGATCCTTAATCGGAATTGATAGGATGATCCCTTGCTTGCTTTCGAAGAGTAAATTAGTTAATTGTCGTCCATGGGGTCACAAGCACTTTGTAACTGCATTTTTGATAAAAAATTATTATTATAATAATTATTATATATATTACTTCATACCAGGGATGTCTTGGGAATCTCTTGGAATTACATGTACGGTGTGGAAACGGATGGTGAGATGTATATTTTTGTTTGTGTGGATTTTTTAAAAGTCTCTTTAAAGTAAACGTTTTGACACTTTAAAAAAAATAGTTTTGACATTTATTGTCATCTTCAGCTGATATGGTTGTAAAGTGACCTGAAACTATTTGAATGAGGTAGCAACTTTACTACTCAAGAAAATTGTACTCGTTTTTATATCTTCTCTAATAAAACTCTGACTTTTAACCAGAGCAAATTTTAACCAGTTTTAAAATATACATTTTTTAATCTTCGTAAGGGAAAATTATCTTCTCAACACCTCATTTTAATCCGTCGACATTTTAACTCGTTTATGTTAATATATGAAATAAAGAATAATAAATTAATAGAATTATAATGTAAAATTTTATATTACAAACTCTGTATGATAGGAACGTTGTTACTGATGTGTGTGAGAAGACTGCTTTTCAATAGGCGTGATCATTAAGACTAGAAATAAAGGAACTGAATACTATATAACTGAATATACTTAATTTTCCTGTAGCCACAAATTAACTCACTACTCTTAGTTCAGTTCTTAGAATTTTCTGCATTTCTCTGCAATATTTCGTACAATGACTCAATGAGTCAATAAGAATTCAGTAAAAAATACTTCATCACTTTCATAAATTTCTACATCCGTTTCCCGGAATAATTGCCTCCGAAATATTAAGCTCTCCATGACATCTAATCCAAATGGAAAACAATAGAACCGTGACACGTTTTGTATAGAGAGCTCTTCGATAGGAACACTGTAGCGGGAGGACAAAACCTTTTTCAAAGACATTCTTCACGAAAACTTCAAAAGTTTTAATGACAGACAAACAAGATGCAAAGAAGGACAAAGAAGAAAGAAGGTACTTTTCATATTCTCTAGCATCGAAGGCCAAGAGAGGAAAGGTCAGCTTTAGCAGCATCTGTTAATTTTCTAAATGGCATATTTGTTGATGAAACCCCAACAAGCAGATTTCGTTAGTAATCCTATTTACGTAAAAACCGTAAAAATCCTATGTGCAGTGCATTGTTATTACAGGATTTAACTTTTCACAGTCGGTATTCATTCGAGAATCCTGATCTCCTTTGTTGTCGTACTAAATTTTTGAATATGTTAAAAGTTTCTTTTGTCTGCGGTGTGAATGTCACTTAGGTTTGCAGTTCTACACCCTGCACTAGTGAACTTTTTTATTTGAACACATCTAACTCGCGCGTACTCTGGAAAAACAAACAATACGTGCAGGAAACGAAGGAAAAAAAGAAGCGTAAAATCTTATCTACGCCCTGATCCTTCATTTGACATACTGTTTTTAATCAAATATTTCAATGTGATACAGTATGTCAATCATGTGACGGCGAAGCCTTGTTGAGTTTAGTAATATATTTATTTTGATAAGGTGTCTTTTTTCTTTCGGTTACGGTTGGACAATGTAGAATCACGCGAATGTTTAAGTATTAACTCATTATTTTTTTCTTTATACGTACTGACCTATTTACGAGTTCAGATGTATTAAATGGAGGTCCAAAGCTAACGACTAATTTTCATGCAAACGACGTGAATTATTACGATTTGATAATTGGTTAACATTGAAATATTTCTAATGTTAAAAATTAATTATTATGTTACATGATCGATTGGATATGCAACAAATTTATAGCCACTATGAGACCAAATTATCAGTGTTTTCGTGCCATATACGTGGAAAGCCGTGAAATAATAAAATCTCAGTAACCACTAAAGTAACAACTAAAATGTCACTAAACACTTTAGAAGTTTACATGCCATCTGTAAATTCTACGATTTATTTTTTCTTTCATTTTCTTTTGGAACACCCGAAACATATTCTGGATAACATATGTCGCGTAAAACTGACATCCCTTTCCAAAATGAGGAGAAACTACTGTCGCAACAAAATGAACCTCTTGTTTGCGCTAGAATAAAAGCATTACATAGAAAATGTACATGACAAATTTGCCGGTTCATTAGTTTGAAAACACTGGTATATTTTTCGAATGCAATATTAAATAATTGCTGCAAATAATGCAAAACTGCACAGAACATTGATAAAATAATGTAAATCACACCAAAATCTGCTCTCTACTAGCTGTCAGTAAAGTCTTCTGGGACACTTAATATTGTCGAATATGAATATTTCTGCTAAAGAAGTCTATCACGTAATCGAATTTTTTTTTCGGAGAAGTAATTTTAAAAAATTTAAAACATATTTTTCTTCCTCTGTATATTTTTCTATGCAATTTATATTAATAGTAAAAGTGTCTTCATTTTGTTCATGTGAAATTAAATATTTTATGCCACTAAGCAAACTTATAAAAGGAACTCTGAAAACAACTTTTTTTATTTAAAAAACTTGAATTGAATTTTCGCTTTACAGTCTTTATAATCTTATTACTTATGAAAAATTACTATGTTTGAGTTTTATATTTTCCTATCACTTTTAAACAAATAGAGGGAAGGAATTCAGAAATAAATTGCATTTAGTACTGCAACACATTCCAAGATCGTCTTCTGGTAATTTTAAGGAGAAGCGTATAAATGAGAAAGTGGGAGGATCGGAGCCGATTTCATACATCGCGGCCTCCAAATCCACTCACCTCGCGATCAATGGTTCCCTTTCCATCCCTCTCGTAGTGCATGCGAGTCGCACGAGTCCGGGAGTCGATGGCCGAGTTAGAGGGTGTGAATCACGGAGAGCATTTCCCACTTCTTCTTCTTCTTCTACCAGTCTCTCCGTTTCTCGCTGTGGCGGCGAAGAGCTCTTTGGCCGCGTGCGTCCGTCGCTCGAGGCGAAGCAGCGAGGAGCGACGCGGCGGCGCTGGCGAGGAAGAGCTCGCGAAGAAACGGAGGAAGAGAGAATCAGAGACGATCGATAACAGCGAACCCCGCGCCTCGTCTCGCCAAGAGCCGGACGCCACTGCCCTCTGGCGAAGGCGACGGGAAACTGACAGACCGACGACGGAAGTGTCGGATGACGTCCTCTCTTGCGTCTCCGGCGCTGCCCACGGCTATATTTAGGTTGTTTAAAGTGAAGGTGGAGCTTTAGATGACGATCTGTTCTCAAAGTACATCTTTTTTTATGTTTCAAAACAACTAACCGTGCTAGAATGAATGAGACCAAAACTTTCCTCTCCAGTTTCGCGCGCTGAGAATCGAATAGAGAAGGAGATTAGTGGGAATAGTGGAAGAAGTGGACAAAAACGCATCGAACTATCAATTGCAAATTCTGTGACACACACTCATCCTTCATTGTGAAGAGAAAAACAAAAAGAGGAGAGCAGTAATCCGAGTGTCATTAGTTTTGCCATTGTGGAATAAAAACTAGATTTAATAAGAGATAAACCTGAATTAACTCCCTAGAAGATTAGAATTTGTTCCTTTAAAAATTTCTAAAAAGCTAAAAAACTAGACTAAGTTAATGATCTTACAGTTCTTCTAACATTCTGGTGCATCAAGGAAAACGTTTTTTATAAAACAAGCTTTTATTTTAACCATGTGCTAAAAGGAATAAAGTAAGTTCAGGTTTTAATTAAGATAATGCAATGCAAAATATTAAAACTTTCATACGTACTTCACATCTGTATAATAAGAATTTACTATCTTTATTACTCTAAAATTATTTAATATTTTATGTAGGTTGTAATATATGGTTTCCAATCTAATATCATTTTCCCTATAACTTTTGCAATTTCACCCCCTTCCCACCCCGTCACTAGGTTCCAGGGTTGTCTTATCTCCACAGTGCTTGTTGTAAGATAGTCCGTCATCTGTGTACCAAGTTTGGTTGAAATTACTCCAAGCTTTCTAGAGGTATGGTGGAATGTACACTCATTGATTTTACCCCTTTTGGGGGATAGAGTTTCGTACAATGGTACCATAATCATGTATTGTAATGCAAACCACACATATTTGTAAATTGTTTGCTCGATCGAAAACTAGGAAGTGACCGAAAAATCAATTACAAATTTTGAAACGGAAGGACAATGTAAATAAATATATTCCCCCATTTCCTCCTCTTAGGGGCAGATATTTGTAAAATGGTACAATAATCATCTATTGTCATGCAAACAACACATGTCTGTAAAATTTCAGCTTGATCGGTTGGGGAGAAATGGTTTGAATTCTCTTGCGAAATTTGACCCAAACATACAAGCAGGTGAAAATAATAATTAGAAGGAAATCTGCGATGCGTCATTATTATGAATATTTTTATGATGACAAGCATGCATATACTTGACAAAAGTTAACATCACAATCCAAACTCTCAGAAAACACATGCCTACTGGTATTAGAATATTGGAATAGAAGGCTGAATGGATTACTATTTCTATCATCGTGCAAGAGTCTCCTAAATGTCTCCTAAAGTCCCCTAAGGAATATGTTTCTTTTGACGTAGACTTACTTTATTTGTTCAGGGGAAAATATTTGTTGTCCACTTAATAGGTTGGGAAGTTGCCCTTCATGTGATATACTCTGATTTGATACATTTTGAACCACCTTCGAAAATTTATTCTCTTCACATAATTCGTGTTTTCCATGAAGTTGTACTGCTCTACATTAAAATTGCTACAGATAGGTAGATACTATAATCATATTAATTCTTCATATATATTGTGATAGGCAGAAGGATTCGTGAGTAATTTTGGAGTACAATAACGGCTGTAATCAGATTTACAAGAACTAATTTTGGATAACATAAATAGTTACATCATACCACTTGACTTCAGTTCGTATATCGAAGTTCAACAATCTTCGTAGTGACTCGCGAGAAGTGATGTTTCAATCTCTCAGTAACATGGGTTGTTAGAGATTCTCACCAGGTGACACATAAATAATGGACAGGACAGGGAACAGAAGACCACAGTAGGAAAACACGGACATCATGCGGTCGTGTATGAATGGTAGCGTCACCATAGCCTCGTAGATAAGGCTTACCCATGGTTCAGAACACATCAGAAATGGAGCAGCAGCTGTTGAAGTTACCACCCATGCGCACAAAGGGTGCATATATGTACCCAATTACATCTCGTTCCATCCCTCCAAGAGTTGGGACCGTAGGACAATGACGAATGTAAGTTCTTTTTTTCAGTTTGATTTTATTTTTCCCCAGGTTTTCGGTCGTAAGACCATTACCTTGCTTTTTTTCTCTTATCTAAATAACTTTTTTTTTCATATTATCTCTATGATCTATTTCTGCTTTATTCCGCCTTCCTTCTATTCTTATTGCACATCCCCTCACAACAGCCATCTTCTCTTCCATGTTTTCGTTACTTGCTTTACTCGAGCTTGTTTTCCTTATACTATACCTATGCCTGGTGTACGGTTTTTTACGTCTGTGTGACGTATCCATTCCTCACCGCGTGCAGGTAGTAGAATTGTCTACGATCTAACTTTAATAATTTTCGTGTTGTCAAGTCTTGGAATTCCAAAAAAAAGATCTCTTCTTTCCAATATAATCCTCCCAAAGCATTGTGCCAAGAAGACCATGTCGATGGAGCATTTTATACCAAGCACCTCGTTCTTCATCAGTTATTTCACAATTATGGAGTACATGATCTTCATTCTCTATTCCCTTCCGACAGGAACATACTCCAGCATTCTGCGAATGCTACGTCGTTGCCAGTATTCCTTTATCCGTTTCTCCCACCAAACTCCCATCTCTCACCTGATTTTTGACCAGTTCTCTTCTTCCAGCTTTTTGTTGTTTTCGTTATCTGTACATCGTCTATCTGTATTTCCGCTCCTCGTCACACTCTATAAGTCAATATTTATCTAATTCTAGATATTTAGGGTGCAGTTCAAGTAATTCCAGCAACGTAATTGTAGAAACGCTCCCATATATTCCACCCCAAGATAATAAACATTGTCGTTGATAACAGCTTAGTTTACGTTATTGTGCCTAAACTTTGCCTTCACTATCCATATGGATCCGTAATATGTGAATATGGGAACCATTTCACCTCTATACAACTGTAGCAAGTGACATTTCTCAAGATTATTCTTGGAGAGCCCAACTCTTATCAATCCCTTATATATTTATATCTTCTTTCTTTTTCAACCTTGTCCTAAATGTCAATCCTCCATCTAATATGACACCAATCATTCTGTTTTGATTCTTCTCCGTCACTTTTTACATTTAACGATTGGATCTCGTCTATTGTGACCTCTTTGCTTGAATCCAAAGACTAATCCCTTGAGCTTTGATTCTGATATCTGTAAGTGCAAGTCGTCACAAACTTGTGGGAAGGTTTCAAGAACTTTGTTGCCTTCTATCCACAACAGCGACCGACAGTCCTTGGAATATGAGCCGTATCAAAAAAAACACTCTGGTAGCTATGGGAGTGGATGGTAAATAGATTTTAATAAATTAAAAGATATTTTTTGTAATAGGAGGACTACATGCATTACCATGATATTATATCAAAATAAACAATGAATCAATGTACATACAAATATTAAACAGTTTACGCAGAAATGACACAAAACAGGTTCCCTAATAATCCCACCAAAAATCTAACCTAAACACACAAGAAATTAATGGACATACACAAAATATCTAATAATAAAACTTACAGCTAAACACGTGACGTTAATTTAAAGATAAACAAAGCATGATTTTATACAACAAAGAACAATGAAACGTTATTGAATTCATCAATGAATATTGAGTTGATCATGAAAGATCATACTGTTTGTTAGATTTTCACCGACCAGTGAAAGGTATGTGACCTCATAGTTACTGTCTTTGTAGCATTTGTGATCAGTTGGCGAACAGCGTCTCATGGCGGTTGGAAAATGCAGGAGGCATCCCCGTTCTGGATCTATCAATATCATTCAAAGATTATGTGATCACACTGTTTCCATGATCACAATAAAGTCACGTTCAACGACAGTTCCAGATGGTCGCATTACATGACTGCTGGAGTAAGTTTCACCTCACAAAAAACCATACTTTGCACAATGTTTGTGACGAACGCCATTACGGCACGCTGTTGATTCGAACGCGACTGAAATAGAAGTGACGCTGAAGCTAGTAGTTGCGGCGTCTTCCCTGGTTAGAACGAAAAAAACTCCCGCGAAAATACTCCCGGACAAAATGCATTATTATTGAGTTGTTTGCAAATTACATAATTTGATACAAATGTTGCATAAAAATTAGTTAATTTACATTCAGAATTTTATGTGGTGATTTTCCATATAATGAATAAATAATTATATATTTGTATGGATATTATTATATATTATTAGCTTCTGGTGAAAATGCACCTGTCCCCTTCTAGCATTAACGCAACATCATCCGCAAAAGCTATCATTCGTTTGCTGTTCTTTTCCATTCTTAACAGCAGTACATTCAAAACAATTATCCAAAAAGTGGAACTGTATGACTTCCACGTGGACCTTGTGTCATCCACTTTATTAGACTTTCCTCCAATGTCTAACAAAACGTTTCTATACTTCAAGCAAGAGCGGAATATTTCAAGAATCGTATGGGATTTGCCTTTTTTCTTCAACTGATCGGTAATAATATGCCAGCGCACACTGTCAAAGGCTCCTTCAAAGTCTATGACGGAGACCAACCTATATTATTTTCCCTTGTACTCACTTGCAAATTCAATTCTTCAATTGCATTTGTCGTACTTCTACCTTCTATGAAACCGAATTGTTGTGTGTTCAACTTCCCGTTTAACTTCTTTTTAATCCTTTTAGCTATAAGAGTATCAAATATTTTTCTTGTAGCAGGTCATATCATAATAGGATGATGTGATTTACTTTGCACCACTACACGGGTGCCAATTTATGCTACAGCGTCAAGGGAGCGGAAGTTCATGTTGCTGCAGATATTGTCACGATGTCTACATTTTGCACTTGTCAACCAGCAAGGAAACCAAATATCGGTCTCAGGGTATATGCCATTACGGCCCCATTAGAGACGTGCAGTCATTCCCATCAGACGTTAATGACCGGAATATGTTGCATGTCGTTCTCTACGACGTTTTTCGACTCATCTATTCGACTCACATTGCAGATTAATGGGAGTACTAATATCGTGGAATGATAAGCATCTATCCCGGTGTACCAGGTTAGACACGCGCTGGCAGGCATTTGTCTTTCCTCTCTACATGAAAACACGATCTTAAACTGAAAACCAACGTGCAGTCGGGTATTTCTCTTACATGATTTGCGCGTATATATTGAATAATAAGTATGTCCCATAACGTTGTACGTTCTGGACCAACAAATTTGATGTTTGTTGCGTTCCACCTATCTTGTAAAACAATTTAAATGACCAGCGCTGTATAAATTTTGTAATCTTCAAATTTTCAAATGAGTCGAAGAGATGAAAAGGTAATAAATGAATGTTTATTACTCATTTTTATTATAATATAACTGATTTAAATTAATCTAATAGATTCTAGGGTACAAACAAGTTCGTAGATTTTTAAATTGATGTCATGTAATAATCCAAAATACTCCTTAAATTGTATACTCTTCAAATTGTATACTCTTCAAAATGGACCTCTGAAGATATGAATTTACGATCCCAGCCCAGAAAAGGGATGATTAGTGCTGAGAGATTTTCGGAGAATGGTCGTGATGTCGATGGCAATAAAGAAAAGCAGCTTTGTAGCAAGAGCGTCGCAGAGCGCGTTTGGGGCAGGTAGAGGAGGATGTCCATCCCTTTGAAGCCAGAAATAGCCCAGATGGGAGCAACGTCAAGTGGACTCCACTTTTGTTGGCTTTGCTTTCATTCACGGTTTTCCAAACTCTCGCAAACGGGCCACGTCTCGCGCACAAAGGATAGCAAAATGAAAAATACATATGGATAATAAAGGATAATAATGGATCGCTATTTGACTTCATGGATAATAAGATGCTCTGGAAAATATGATTGGGGTGGGACTAAGTAGAGAACGTACGCATCCTAAGATGATCAAGACAAAATACATGTAAGAAGTAATACTAAACGACAAAACATTAAAAAGTCTGGGTGGATACGGTGTACAATTGTGGAAGGCGAAAGGGTGGTGTAGTGGTATCATCGTAGGAGTCCCGAGTATCCTCTTACAAGAAAGTGGGGGTGTCAATTCTACCGACGTAATAACTTCAACTCTCCGCTGCTTTCCAAATGTAGAATATAAATTACGTTACGATAGCTACGCGTGGTGGTGTTACAGAACTTAAACATCATGAAAGTCAATTTATGAAATATTGAATGTTAATTTAGAGAGTATATAAATTGTGCCAGAAGGTGATTGTAATTTAAATATAGTAAAAATGCAAATGTGTAGTGGTCACGTACTCTTTTCCATCAATGGATGCGAGGAAGAGTGTGAGTTCGATTCTCTAAAGAATCAGCCAAAGGTGAACATTTTTGTTTCGTTTTTTTCAGACCAACGTGACTTCAAGAGCACAACCTTCCCATATGACAATATAAGACAAGAATGAGTGATTTTTGGACTAATAATCCTTCTTTGATTCCATTTATTCCACAGAATACTCTTTTAAATTATGTTCACGATCTGTTGTTTTTGGTGTATATAGTTCATGAGAAGGTCTCCAACGAATTTTACGGAGGAGAAATAGTTTGTAACCAGAATGCACTTAATGAGTGATATGGAATATACTCGTAATATCAAGGCCTAATTTTTCTCGGAACACATTAAACCGTTAGGGGAAAATTAAATCCTCTTTTCTTCACATAAAAAGATTGTTTTGTACAATAACAATACTACTCTAAAGCTGTAAAATAATACTTTAAGACGTTAAAATTTGCACATTTTGTATAAATTTCAAGATTTTCATTTCTCTGCCACTTTTGCCTTTGTAGTTTTAAACGTATTAATTGAGTAAAGCATGTTAACAAGTATTGCTAACTAAAACATATTTTAAATTCAAAGACTTTTTCAATTTTGAAGATGTTAAAGTCAAAATGCATATCTTTTTATATTTGTAATTTAGTGGGGTTTTGAATTTAAGCGTAAAAACTGCATGGATACACGACTAGCCGCTTAGGGTGGGATCGCGAGCAAACATTTGGTCCTAAGACGATTGCGGTTCTTAAGCCTGTGATCTTTCACTTTCAAGACCGTACCCTAACTTGTAATCAGGTGAAACGAAGTCAAAAGTTAAATAATTGTTAATAAATAAGCCCTTAATTCTGTGTTGAAAATTAAAACATATTGAAAATAGAATTTTTTGGATGAGTAATGCTAAGTTCATTCGAATACATGGATTTCTTGGGACAGTCCGCACCGTCTATTCACAGCTACGCCACGTATGCGTCTAATTGTCTTGTCATGTTCAGCTGTCACAAGCGTTGAGAGACTTACACGTCCCTGTAATACCCATATCTGAACTTCATGAATATTCAAGTAAAACAAATTATGCTCGGATGTTACTTTGATATATATAGTAGTTTCAATGTGTCTTAATTATAGGCAAAATAATTACAATAATAAATAAAAATTCTTTTCATAGATCAGACATTAGAAAATAATGTTTTTTTAAGTAATGATATTTTTATAAATATACTATGGACATCCTAACTCCAGCGCAAAATCAGAAATAAGCGAGAAAGCTGCAAGTAATGCTTTTTTTAAGCATGGGTTTTTTACTCTGGCAAGTAAACAGAACAATATATTTTTGAACTCTTAAAGAGAAAATTGAATTTTTGATTGCTGCCACTCATTCCGCAACATTCATCCATTATTTTCTCTTCTCGTCTTCTATATTTCATTCGCCTCATAGAGGTGGGTCATGAATTGCATCCAGTATATTTGCCATCATTGCCGTAGAGAAATAATTACATTCTCTTTCTATGGCCCTTTCGTTTAACGGAAGGGGAGGGCAGGAACATCTAAAGTAATTGCCTCAAAGAGCATTTTCCTTGCTTTACTTTCGGTCAGGTTTTACCATCCCTTAACCTTCTGCACCACTTTCGAAAACCGTCCTTTGTCCTACTCTCTCGCATTTACTGTATCTAATCACGCAGAATATCCAGGATAACCACCCAAAGGTTTGATAAAGTACTTGCACCAAAGGTTACTAAATTAGCATGTTGAAGGTGTTATCCTATGTTTGCTAGTATATCCTATAGGAATTAATGTACCACTTGTCTCTCAATTTCGTAAGAACGAGAAAATCTTCAAACGATATTCGTCCTTTCAGGCTTTCATTCCGTGTCAGTATTATCTTCTTCTGTATAGTCCGTCATGGTCCTTGAATATTTCCCCTTATGTTGCGTCATATGGCAAGTGTGGTTAAGGATTAAGTTTTCGGAGGGTCCTTATCCAAGATTGGGCACCCCGCCGCCTCTAGAATTTCAGGATATATGGAAAACTATGTAAATTTCGGGTAAGGAATATATTATATCGTTTGAGGGCATTAGAGGGAACATAAAATATGCATGAAACTGGGTAAAAATAAGGGAAAATTATTAAAGAAATAAGAGGAAGTTAAGAAAGGCGTCGAAAAACCGTGCAAATAAAATGTGTATTTCTCTCATAATAGCATTAGCCAATTTTAATTAGCCTCGTTATGAAACGAGGTGTCAAGGCATGAAGTGTCAACTCCCCAGGGGACTTACATCTAGTAAGTACGTGCTTGGCAAACACGGGGCCCCGAGCTGACTGGCATTACTTCCACTTACTTGTGCTAGGTTCCTTCTATTCTCTTTCCTGACCTTCCTTGGTCACCTCTTGTTCTTTTCGATCCCGACGCTATTAGGGCTAGGGTATCTTTCATTTTTCTCATTTTTTGTCCTCAATGTTTTGATTTTTTGTTTTGAGATATGTTTTGGTATGTTGTAATTCAGGAGGGTTTTTGGTGGGTATGGTTCAGTCGTTCGGCGAATACCACACACGGGGAGAGTCTTGTTGGCGTAACTGCATTTTCCCCACCTGTACAAGTTTTTAGGGCTCCAATGACCTCGATGTCGACGAGCTGTAAAGGCCCATAAAAAATTATGTGTCAAGTGTGTGTCTTTATAAACTCCGTCAATTATTTCTTTTACCCCACTAACCAAAACAAAAAAAAGTACATCTGTAAAAAAGTGTATTAACAATCTGTTAAATTGGTTCAATAATGTTAATAATATGAAACGTGTTTTTCTGTGCCAGGGGTAATAATAATAATAATAATAATAATCTCTTATTCTGTGGTTAGGCTCAAACCTTCAGGCCTGCTGTTCCGTCTTACCACCGTCAAATAAATACATGATAATAATACATAAATAAATAACAATACATACCTTAATATATTCATAAACAAATACAAAAATTATACCACGAAAAGGGAGGACTATAAAGTTACTCCACTCTGGAGTATCAAACTAGGGATCATCCCGATATTAATATTAAGCAATCGAGGAGAACCCAGAAAAAAACCTCAATCAGGATGACGAATGAAGGCCGAACAAATATTATATAATATATTACAAAGTGTATGATACATAATAATTAAATAAAATGCAAAATACATCGTTTATAAGATGATATTACAACATATCGCGAAGAATATAACATTATATTTTAAGTTACATGATTAACACAAATTTATGACTAAATCTTTATAATGATTATCATAAATTATCAAATATAATTTTCATAAATTATCATAATAGCATTATACATATTTAATTTTATTATAGTACAATAGTAATTATAACAAATATAACTTTTATATTAAAGGGGTCATCAGACTTCTTCATCCTTTTTTTAATTTAACATGTTTGTATTACATACAATATCCTATCAAGTATGATAGTACATCTTACAATACGATCTGGCTAAATACATTTTTGTATGTTGAAAATCAGACTACACTATATTAGACTGTTGCGGCACCGATATCACCGATCGGTTACGCTTGCATCTTGTACCAGAGCCACGGACGACAGTTTTATAATGAGGAGTAATTAAAAGCTATAAATAATATTATGACTTTACATTGTAAGAATTCTAAGATAATTATAGAAGAAACATTTTAACTTAAAATATTCGAATGTTCCAAAATGTTATCAGAAAGTATCTGGAAAAAAACTATGACTTGCCCGATGACTGCTAAGATAATTTAAATAATTTTCGGTGGGGATCATAACTCCAACGGCTCCCTTCTAATGCCACCCTTTTTATACGAAGGTTATAAATAAGTGAAATATATATGAGCCTTAAATTGATGAATGTATTAAAACATTTTCTGACCAATTATGTGTGGAATTAATTTTTATCCACAATAATCATCATCCTAAAATTTATTTTTATATCACCTTTTCCATAATTAATTCTTCAAATCAAATGTACTATTGTGCGAAGCTGTGTAAATTTTGCTTTGAATGGAGTCAACTTATCATACTTTTATGAAATAATTTGTACACATTTTTAAAAATAAGTATCACATTTGGTTTAAAAGTTTTGTTTACAATTATTATTCTTTTTTCCGTTTCATCGTATTTTTCTCGAGTTATCAATTACTCTGCCTATCTATCTTTCTCTTATCTCTCCCTCCCAAAGTGCTCGTAATCCATTACTCCCTTTGAACCGTTTCCCTCGCCATTACGCTCTGTTACCCACCACCCCTAATGGCGAACGTGCACATCGGACTGGCAGACGCTGGGGACGATGGTCGCTCAACGCCGCACAGCTGTTCCAGAGTCCACCATGATGGCTAGCTGTGCCAATAGTCTCTGATGCGAGTGAATGAAGCGTCCAGGGAGATAGAAGTGCAACCAGAGCTTGCGGTTAGCTGAGGGGAATATGAGAGCGATCACCGCATCGGTGGATGTCAATGCTGTGAGAATGAGAAATGGGGTCTCTCGTCAAACGGGGGATCACATGGTGCATTCGGAACAGTCTACACAGAAATTGCAGTGAACGAACTTCTTTCATTCAATATCTTTGCGCTAGTACTGAGGAAATTAATTACCTTTCTTTATCTTCGTTTCATGTGACCCGAGAAAACATTGTGTCGGTCACATGAAGGCCGAGAATCCATTGAAACGCTACTTCATAAATTAACGTTTTCCTCAGTCCCAATAGACACGTTCATTGAGGATGGAGATAATGGAAAGCCATTAAAATACGAATCGTAAGAGGTTCCAAATTTTGAGGAACTGCTCTAATGACCTAGACTTTGGCAAGCCCTAAAGACCCCTTCCCCCCCGGAAAAAAAGGAGGAACTTGTATTGATCCATAATAATAGCTATCGAACAACACTTATCGCTAAAAATATCACCAGAAGAAAGGGAAAACAATCGTTTCAACGCTTCCTCGTTCCGAAGTGTTCATTCATCTACAGAATCCATCCCAAAAACATGACCTTCGAGGACAGGGTCTACGACCTCGCATATTGTAACTTACAATTAGTGTTCCTCACTAACCACCAGGTCGGATCTCTGACTGTTCGTGGTCAGATTGAGTGTGAGAGTAACCCATCAACGAGAGCCGCCATTTTCGCTTCCAATTGACATGATATTCTAATATACATATTAGTACTTTCTTTCGAAAAAGATTAATCAGTTTAATTACAAAAAGCATGCAAAAATTTTCGACACAAAATTTGTTAAAGTATAGTTAGAAATTCAGATGAATTCAATTGACGACGACAACTTCGGAAAAATGGCGGAAACATGGACACGCATCGCCCACACTCCTCCTAGGTTCATTCTGTTCGTGGTAAATGTCCTGAATCTAAACCAGTTCGATATTACATCTCTCTAGAAGGAACATTGGTCCTCGTGGCACACTTCCCTGGCAAGATAATTTTTGAAAGATTAAACTCAGCTGAAACGTTCACATGACCATATATCGAGTGAAATTATTTAGAAACTCGATGAATGAATATGTTGAATTCCTGGTACTAAGTTAAAGATCGCTCTTGACTGAACTAATTAAAAGCTGAAATCGTTTCGAAGGAAAATGTATCTAATTAAGATCTTTTGTATCATATTCTCGACTAAAGTCCATTAATGAAGAATGATGTTATAAGGTTGTACATTGTAAAACTGAAACAAACTGAATGTTTTAAAGAAAGTAAGTTCCGGTTGTGTCATTTGTAAGAGAAATATTCGCTGACGCTACTTCATAAATTAAGTAAAGCGATTATATTTTTTAAAGATAATGAGGAATTAAATATGACTAAACTAATTATGAAAAAACTGTAGGAATATAATCTAATTCAATTTATTCAAAGCTTTTGTTCCCCTAAAATCTGCAGCGAAAAAACCTGGAGCTCCTCAATCTTACTCGGAATAATATTTGAGCTATTCAATTTTCCCTCTTACAGACTTATTTCCCGCAACATCACTTACGTTCGGGAGGTACTAATTACGTTTGTCCCCGTGATTCTTCTAGAAGAATTTCTTTCTCCGAACGTCCAAGGGGTTCGAAGTAAACCAACACACTTTGTCATATGCTACATTATTTGTATTATTTGAATTCGTTGTGTTATAACTATGATATTTATTCACGTCTAGAGGAACTCGTAATCGAATTCGAATATCCAGTGTGGAACGTACTCATTTCTGCTTCGCACCTAAGTATAATACTAAAGTGTACTCCAAACATGTTTGTACATACGGATAGTAAACATAAAATTATTAAGAATACTACCAGTTAAACAATAATGTAAATAATATAGATACTTGTGAATGGTTTATAATGGAAAACATCCAATATTTATCGAGGTTCAGCACGTACCTCTGTTCTTTATATTTCAACACTTCGCCCCATACCTCCAGTGATCTTATGTTTGAGTAATTATGTCTTAATAATAAATAATAAACTTTATTGTCAAAAAAAGCGGATACAAACTGTGTATGACCACATGGAGGACATCAAACTAATTTACTCTCCGGAAGCAAGCAAGGGACCATCCCATCAATTCCGATCAAGGGCCCTAAGGTAGAGGCGGATTTAACATTTCAACATACTCCTAACGATAAAAAAAATAGTTCGATGCGTGTTATGGTATTGACAAATACCAACAAATATTGTATTTAATAAAACACAGAAAAGTCATTACAAATACGTGTTATTATCAAGCTAAAAATATTTCGGAAGGTATTGTTAATAATTCGTCACAATTAAATAACACTAAATTTGCAAATAATTATTTCAATTGATGCCGTACCTAGGCAAAAACCTAGCGAGTCATTATAAAAATCCGCCTCTACTCGAAGGAAAACCGGAGAAAAACCCGAGAATGGGTGGGACTACAGAATTAATTATCACAACCGTGCCAGGGTTGAGCACATATAAAACTAAATATATGAATAATAAGATATAAATATATGAACGAAATATATAAATAATAAGACATAATACTAGCATGTAGGAAAATAGTTTTGAAATTGTTGTCAGATATTTTGAAAGTACTACAACAATGGTTTGATAAGGTACAAGACGACTTTAAGTTTTATTAAAATCAATAGGTTCTTTTACAGTGTAGAAGCACTGGTGCAGGACATAACTTTTAACCGCGGATTTGAAGAGATTTGATTTAATAATATCTTTTATATTTTTGGGCAGGGAATTACATCGATTCCCGAATTATACCGATTCTCGATTTCCTTTTAGGCAAAGCGCGGTTGACACACTCGGACGATGAATATAATACCTATTGCGAGTATTGTATTCATGAAAAAAATTGTTTTGTATGAAACAAGGGTGGAGTTTCAGTAATTCTGTCTTAACAAACACGACAGTTTCATAAATATAAATGCAGGGAAGTGTTAAAATATTTAATTCCTTGAATAAAGGTTTACAAGAGATTCGGTGGTGAGATTTACAAATTATTCGAACAATCCTCTATTGAATTCTGAAAGTTTGGACGATCTACCCGGAATTGCCTTTGAAGATGAAGCCATATCGTAAATGGGAGTTTACATTTGCAAAATACGCGGAAATTAGTGGACTAACAGTTTTAACTAAGATTCGTAATGCGTAACACAATTTACTTAATTTGGAATGAAAATTGTCAACGTGACAATTCCATTTGAGATTGTCTTTAATATGAAGACCTAAAAACTTTGCATTAGTAACATTTTTTAATTGTGTTCCGATTAACGAAAGAGAAACCTGGGTTAAAGATTATTTTATACTTTTGTGAAATGACATAAACACTGTTTTGTCCTTGTTTACAATGAGACGATTTGCATGGAATCAAAAAGGTTAGACAAAACTTTTTGAGCATTGGCGTGATTACATCATTGATTAGTGTCATCAGCAAGAAGAACAATTTTCCATCTGATGTGGAAGACGACACGTCGTTCGCGTACAAAAAAAAAGAGGGTAGGACCAAGAATTGAATCTTGGGGAACTCCGCGAGTTAGTGGTTTTGTTTCTGAAAGGCAATACTGAAGTACTTTATTTTTAGTATATGATATTTTAACCTCTTGAGGTGAGCATTGTCAAGAACAAAGGGAAATCCGAAACATTCTATAAACTAAGCACAGCAATTATCACTAGAATATTAAATACACTCATCTATAAATTACAAAAAGAAAAAACATATTAAACAGATCAAAAAATAAATCAATTATACATTCATGAATTATGAATTTTGATAATAAAAACTATGAAACTGATGTTACTTTGATTCATGATTATAAAACTGTTGCTTTTTTGATAATTGTGCTTCTGAATTATTTTATTTAAATCAAGATACCAGATTATTCACAGGTCCAAGCTGAATCATATTCGGCAACCGGAAAGACAAAATTTTATGGAATATGAGCCGTACCCCAAAAACACTCTGGTAGCTATGGGAGTGGATGGTAAATAGATTTTCATAAAGTAAAAGATCTTTTTTGTAATTGGAGGGTTACATGCATTACCATGATATTATATCAAAATAAACAATGAATCAATGTACATACAAATATTAAACAGTTTACGCAGAAATGACACAAAACAGGTTCCCTAATAATCCCACCAAAAATCTAACCTAAACACACAAGAAATTAATGGACATACACAAAATATCTAATAATAAAACTTACAGCTAAACACGTGACGTTAATTTAAAGATAAACAAAGCATGATTTTATACAACAAAGAACAATGAAACGTTATTGAATTCATCAATGAATATTTAGTTGATCATGAAAGATCATACTGTTTGTTAGATTTTCACTGACCAGGGAAAGGTATGTGTCCTCATAGTTACTGTATTTGTAGCATTTGTGATCAGTTGGCGAACAGCGTCTCATGGCGGTTGGAAAATGCAGGAGGCATCCCCGTTCTGGATCTATCAATATCATTCAAAGATTATTTGATCACACTGTTTCCATGATCACAATAAAGTCACGTTCAACGACAGTTCCAGATGGTCGCATTATATTGCTGCTGGAGTATGTTTGACCTCAAACACAACTCACTTTATGATCACATCGGGTGCCATTATGGCCCGATGATGACTCGACGCGCCTGGAAGCAGATGTGGCGCTCAAGCTAGTGGTGAAAAACTCCCGCGCAAAATACATTATTATTGAATTGTTTGCAAATTACAGAATTTGATACAAATGTTACATTGGAATTATTAAATTGACATTCCATTTAATGAATAAGTACTTATATTTTTATTGATATTATTAGATAATATTATTTGCTTCTGGTGGAAATGCACCACTAATCGAAACAAGAGTTTGTGGGCTCTGGAAATCTCGAAAGTCTCAAAGCAGAGCAAAAATAACTCCCATACTGTTGGCAAATCAAAGGAGATATGTTATGAAAAATAATAAAGTTACAGCAGTTGTAACGGAAGATATCAAAAGATGTGTAGATAAAGCAATCGAAAACAGAAATTATAAGAATGGTAATCAAGAGACAATGCAGGAACATCAATTGACAATCCATTCAGAAAGTCCACCAGCCAAATCAATAGAAAATGAAGAAGAAGAAAATGAAATAGAAGATATCATAGAACAAGTATCGTGCATAGTTAAGCAAATCCCAATAGAAGAAAGGGACACGCTCAATAGATTGCCATATAATAAGGTAGAACAAGCAGTTAGAGAAGCAAATCAAGCAAAGCATAATATAATGCAGAAAGCTGAACCAGGCAACATAACAGAATTAAATGAAGTAATGTATGCAACAGCTAAAATAACAGATAGAACAACACAATATAAGCCCAGAAATCATAAGGTAAATCATAAAAAGTTGTTAACACCAATGTGGAAACATAGATTAAAACAGAAAGTTATGAAGCTACGGAAAGAATTGTCCCTTCTCTCAGAAAACTTAGAAAATCTCAAGAAAAAACAGATGGAAAGTAACTCAAATATGTGAAAATATAATATCAATCTGGAAACGGATGAAGAAACACTAATAGAAAAACTAAAGCAAAGGATCACAGCTACAAGTACAAGATTCCATAGATATAAAAATCGTAAAAATCAGTTTATTCATTACAAAATATTCCAAGAAATCAAGGAAAGTTGTACAACAAACTAAATGAAACGAAGAGCAGCGGACTAGAAGAATACCCCACATATGATGAAATGAGAGAATACTGGAAAGGAATCTGGGAGGAGGAGGATATATATAATAAAGGTGCTGAATGCATTGAGAAGCAGACAGAGAAAATGGAAGGGAAAATTCCAGAAACCATGGAGTTGCCACCAATTACTGAACAAGAAATAATAAATAGCACAGATAAACTGTCAAACTGGAAATCACCGTGCATTGACTAAACATGTAACTACTGGTTGAAATTTTTAACATCCGCAGAAATATTTAACCACTATTTGCCAAGTTTAACAACAAAATAATAGGAATTCCTCAAACCTGCCCAAAATGGCTAGCTGATGGTTTCACTTACTTAATTTCAAAAGGAAAAAAATACCAAAGATCCAAAGAACTATAGACCAATAACCTGCCTACCTACAACATACATGTATTTAACATCTATAATGGCAAGTAGAATTGAGACATTTCTAGTGCAGTACCAAATAATGCCCCAAGAACAAAAAGGATGTGTGAAGGGTGCAATGGTTTGCAACTGTTGGTTCAATGGAAGACCAACTGTTGAAATCAAAGGCTATCATAGAAGACTGTAAATCACAAAAGAAGAATTTAAACATTGCATGGATAGATTACCAAAAACGCATACGACAGTATACCACATTCGTGGATTATCAAATAACTTAAAATGATAAAAGCAAATGAAAAATTATCATTCTATGAAAATAATATGGAGCAATGGAATTCAACCTTACTACTAGGATCTAATACAATAGTAAAAAATGAAGAAATCCGCAATGGCATCTTCGAAGGAGATGCACTATTACCATTACTCCTCTGTATAGCCCTCATTCCTCGTACAAAAGAACTAAAAACAAGTAAATTAGGATATAATCCCTACAAAACAGAAATTACAATAAACCACTTACATGGATGATTTAAAATTATTTGCAAAATTCAAGAAAGACATGGAAACAGAAATAAAAACAATCAAGGTAATGAGTGAGGACATTGGTATGAAGTTCGGAATGGATAAATGCTCAACAGTAACCTTAAAACGTGGAAAATTGTGTGGTGAGTCTCGGTAGAAGCTCTTTAGGTTGGCCGATTGTTGACGCCTGCGCGGAGATCATGACAAGGGGGAGGATTTGGAGGGTGGTCGGGATTCCTGGCCGTGAGTCAATCAAACGCAGTTTGTGTATAAGCTGGTTTACTCACACTCAGCGATGGAGGAGGCGTGGCTGGTCAGAGAGTGAGAGAGCTGACCCTCAGTCGGTGCGATCATCGTCCGATGGATGAAGTGGCGCTGTCAGTCGTCCAAGTTCGGCCCAGGCTCGACGGTTGAAGAGCGTTCCGTTGCCCTCAGCTCGGCGTCCCATTTTCGGTCCTCAGGGCGGCCACCGTCTCCCCGTGGCCTCTCGTCAATCGGTGGCTTCTGACGTTTCTTGGTAGCGTGTGTGAGATCGAACCTCGGGACCCCTTCCTTAAGTATGATCACTGACCGTGACGTCACCGCCTCCTGACCCAGTTCAGCCGTCTCTGTGTCTCATTGACCCAGTTCATACAAATAGTTTACATTTCTTCGTATGTCCTCACCCGCTTGCTCAAGCCACACATCTTAGCCAACATATCTTAGCAGTATCTTTACGACAATTGTACAATACCTCAGAAACAGATTTCAACACTTCTACAAACATTAAACAATTAGTACCAGTATACACATACAAATATTTGGGAATAAAAGAAAGTGATGGTATTTATCATAATCAAATAAAAAAACAGGTTGAAAACAATATATTAGAAGAACTAGACAAATTCTGCAAACAAGTTTGAATGCAAAATTCACTGCAATTAATTCTTATGCAGTACCAGTTCTGCAATTCAGCTTCGGAGTAATCAATTGGCAACAAGAAGAATTGAGGCAAATTGATAGGATAACTATAAAATGGCTAACTCTACATGGACAACTTCACCCAAAGGATGATATCGATAGACTGCACGTGCCAAGAAAGAAAGGATGACGGGGTTTAATACAGATAGAAACAACATACAAATTAGCAATTGAAAACCAACTATAAGGACAATGACTCTTATCTCAGACTCTTAATTAAGTGTTACCAACAAAGAAATAATATAAATTAAATTAAGAAAAATGCATTAAAATATAGAAAATCCTTGGAAACAGGAGTACAAGCAGTTGAAGAGATCTCAATTGAAGACAACCAATCAAATTTCAGGGAGAAAATCAAAAACAAAATTTTTGACAAATGGAGAAGTAAACCTATGCATGGACAATCAATATGCAAGATAGAAGGCAAATTGATAGACAGAAAAAACATTATACTGGTTGACAGCAGGTCATCTCAAGGGAGAAACGGAGAACCTCCTGATAGCAGCACAGGAACAGACCCTCAAAACAAGATATTATACGAAACTCATTTTGAAAGAAAATATAGATAGTAAATGTCGGCTGTGTCTACAGTATGAAGAAACAATAGACTATATACTTTTTGACTGTCCATCTTGGCAAAAAATGAATACATACACCGCCATGATAATGTTTGGAAAATTGTACAGAATCTGTAAAAAAACAAGATACATGTAACCGACAAGTAGTATGAACATAACCCACAACCAGTTACAACCAAAGAAGACAAAACTATCTTTTGGAACCAGCAAGTAGTAATTGATAGAGCAGTAGCTGCTAACGAACCTGATATTATAGTGCGAAACAATAGAGATAAAACTTGTCGATTAATAGATATTGCAGTGCCCAAAGATATGAATATCTCACAAAAAGAAGCTAACAAAATAATGAAATACGCAGACTTAAAAATAGAAATTCAGAGAATGTGGAAAACAGAAACAGACATCATTCCAGTAGTAATAGGGGCATTAGGAACTACAAATAAAGCAATAGAGCAATATATACAGAAAATACAAGGAAATCTAAATATACATGAAATTCAAAAAATAGCACTGTTGGGAACTGCCCATATCCTGAGAAAAGTATTGAAGCTGCTATATGGATTATATGAAACCCTAGGAATGTGGTTCATTCCCGCTTGGAAGAAAGATACCAGCATTAGCTGAGATAAAAATACATTATTATTATTACAGAATTTTTCTTCAACTCAATTTCAAATATGGAAATTGACTTTAAGAAAAGGCGAATGAAAATTCTTTTGACATCTTAACAGATTACCAGAGGACTGATTGACTAAAAAGATTATAGATTACGTAACCTCACTGAAAAACGCATCGTCTTAGATAAATGAAATATGAAAAGTCCTCAAAAATGCAAACATAAGATCAACAAACACTTTAGTGAGAGACACCTTCAAACACTAAGTGAAGAAATGGGATGTTATACCAGGGCCACCAAAACAGAAACAGTACAGAGCAAAGTGGTCGGAAGAACGTAAACAAGCTTTCTCGGAAAGAATGAAAGCCTATTGGAACAACCAGAAGAACCCAAAGAAATGTAGATTGAGTCATTTGCTTAACGTCTTCCATTCATCGGGATAATTCGTTACTAATAATAATTGAAGGTATTGATATTCCAATATCGAAAATATGCTTGTTTAAGAAACAGTGGGAATAGTTTTATAATTTTTCCATCATCTCTTTTGTTTTCCACGCATGAATTAAGTTTACTGTGATCTATCACGCTATTTAATTTTTGAGGTAATAAATATGGGTTTTTATTATCATAGAAGCCTTGATTAAAAATAACGCTCAAAAACTTCCCAAACGTATTTCGGACATTAATCCTTCGTTTAAAACCGACATTTGAAGACGTTCAACCTGATGCTCGGGTAAATGTGAATAATGAGCGAAGAATTTTCTGGAACTTTCCAACTAAATTCGACTTTCGATATTCAGAATCATAAGTACGAAATTACATCTCTCTAACTGTTGTTCCCAGTAATTTGTAAATGGAGAATGTTGCGTGCTATTGAAGCTTATCTACATGGGACGATAGGAGGTAGGTGGTGGATAGTAGGTAAGCCGGTTAGCTGGGTTTACCAACTACTTGGCCCATAAGAAATAGTTAGTGTTCACACAAACACACAGAAAATCAGCTTGAAGATTCAGCTTTTCTCGACACAGCGCCTGCTCTGGTTAATCTGAAGCAGGTTTTTTGACAAGAATGAATGCAAGGAAGTTCACTCCAATAAAAAATATACACCTATTGTTGAAGAAGAATTAATCTCATTGGAGCTTATAAAAACAAGATTTCATTGTCGTGAAGAAATTCAATTGCCTCGCCAATAATATGTTCAATCAAGAAATAATTCACATTAGAAATAATGTGAATTAAAAATAAATGTTTCAATATGAAAAAATGAGCATAAAACAAATTATATACGATACAATACGATTTTTTTCTCCTTCGTCTCGTTCTCGTACAAAGGCAGCCCTAAAAATATACCATAAAAAATGAAACAGATGAATATCATATTATTCGACGGTCAAGTTCGAGCTACCGCCGCGCTCTCTGACGCAGGAATTCAGAGATATTTCCTTTGAAGCAAGCCTGTTAATCTTTAGCCGGTCACTGGTGCGCCCTGGTGGCGTAAGTTTGGACTACCCTTTTTGCGAGGGAGTACACATCTGCTAATTCAATGTTGCCAGCCGCCGGACAACAGGCTACTAAATAACAATTTAATATATCTTCAAGGCGGGAACGTCAATTCTGACGAACTGCGCAAGCGTGTGGCGCACCTGTACGCAAGAGGTGTCCGTTCAGTCCAGGTGTACTTTTATCTGTTACCTTCAGGATCATTTCGAAACAGTTAGTAACAGTAAGAGGTAGTGATGCTAGGAGTAGTGGGAGGTGGATAGAAAGAGGGTACGATTTTCAATAGTCACATCTATAGAAACTGGGACATTGAAGTAAAAAACTACAAATGTTTTCTGCCTCCGCAGAGAATTGAACCCGGAGTGACTTGGTGGTGAGCAAGCATGCTAACCCTCGAGCCACAGGAGGAGCAGCGCTCCCATTATGAATCCTGTTTGAGACATTTTCTCCGCTCAATCAGTAGCTCTGTTCATGTTTACGCTCGTACTTTATAACCGAGGGAAAGGGAATATTGTGGCGCACGATTCTCTACCCCATCTCCTCCTAAGCTACCAGCGGTGACCACATCTGTAATAAATCATTCGATTTAATCCGAACCGTTAGCGGGATCAATAACTTCTAATTCCGCTGTCAGCTCTTTAACCACCATTTCTGAACGGCCTAACTGAGCCTACAAGTCTCACTGCGTCGGTGTAGCAAGCGGAATATGCCCTGTATTCGACTCGGACGAATCACAGTGAGATATCGAACCCCGGTTACAGTATTCGATATCAGGATGAATTGTGCAGACGATTTCACTTAATAATTCTAATGGAGTTTTGGAAGCCTAAGAGATTTTTTTAAATACATCCATTGAATTCATTCATGTGCGTAGAGTGACTAGACTTAAGTATCAAAAAAAAATGTTTTAAATGATAGCTCGAACCATTCTCTATCCACTGACGATGAATTTACCGCGCGGTCCTTACCGCGTAAAATTTTGAATTATTTGGCTTTAAATTACAGTGGGTTTATATGGAGAAACTTTCGCGAGCTCATATTTTTTTAATATTCTGACAAAACAACCGGTTTAACAAGTTTCGTGAATAGTTGGTAACTTGACTTCAGTCAACGCGCACATAATACCTTAAATGCAGAATAGAAGCATTGATATTTTGTGTTGATCTTGTGTTGTCTGCGTTTCACGAAAATACCGTCTATTTAAAAAGGTAAAATATGTTAATTATTTATGAAGCTTCTTTCAATTCAGTCAGAAAATTGAAACTGGATAACGGACATTGAGATGAGGTCACTAAAGCTACATTTATTATTATTATTATTATTATTATTATTATTATTATTATTATTATTATTGTGTAGTGACGTTCAATTCACAACTATAGAGGTGTTCTAGCTGGATAGCTGGATCAAGTTCCTAATTCAAGGTTGCTACTCTCTCTCAACTATTAGATGCAAGGGATGATCTTTGTATCAACCACCCACATCATACTAATTTCGATGGCCAAATCTTTATATTTCAGCAGTTTTTCTACTTCTTTTTTAGTAGTTGGCACTGCTACGTCAATCAGCTAGCAAGTTCTGTATTTCAGGTCCACGTGTACGAACAACCTCGCTGTCACAGTTCTCGTTTCTGTTTCGGTACGATAATGTAGGCGTGATGAATGCTCAGACGTATTAACAGTCACTAACGGTAGTAGTATTAACAGTCACTAACGAATATATTAAAGGAACTAACGATTGGCAATTAATCAGGTTAATAAGCAACCAAGAGATCCACTAGCAGGAAGAGAACTCTCTGTTTTATCCACGGGCCGTCAGACCCTTACGCTAACCTGTCTCTCATTCTCTTACTCATTCTCTCTCTCATTCTCTCTCTCTCATTCTCTCTCTCTCATTCTCTCTCTCTCATTCTCTCTCTCTCATTCTCTCTCTCTCATTCTCTCTCATTGTCTCTCACTCGTTCCCTCTCACTCGCTCTCTCTCTCATTCTCTCCCTTTTATCACTGACAGCACCGCCCACCTTCAGTCCTTGATATATCGACAGTCACCAAACTATCGCCCTGTGATGTATGCTACAGCTCCCTCGATGAGACTGCAATCTAAACAAATTCGGCCCAGTGGCTATGTTCATGAAAATTCCTCCCACTAGTGTAATTACGTGCGTTGCTCTTCCTTGCAAAGTAAAGTATGCTACGAAACCAAAACAATTCCTTAAAATTAAATCATCCATAATAGATTTGTTATCCTGTATCATAATCAGGCCAAGATCCTATTCGATTATGAAAAGGAAGGCGTTTATTTTTTGGAATATTATCATGGTTTGCTATTGCCCTCGGACTAAGGACTAAGTAGACAAGATTACAGGTGTGTAACTTACACCCACTGATCGCCTAGTGAGCTTCGACGTAATCAACCTGTTCACAAATGTCCTTGTTGATACAACTCTGATATCAACACGAACCAGTCTATAACAAGACTGTTCCCTGGAGGAAAGGAGAGAACATTTTGAAAATTACATATTATGTTAGTTTAATCAGATGTGTTCTAATTAATGGGAAAGTGCACACTTTAAAGAAACATTGTAGTGAAAATTTCACAAAGTATTTTAGAACTATTAAAATTAATTCAAGAGAAATATTCATAATAATCATTATTTAAGTTTTCAAATATTATATTCCTTTCTCGACGTTACGTTTAATAAGAAAGCAAGTATTAAGTATATTGCCACATTTTGCAGCGCCCTGTGCATTTACGGTATGTATCGAGAATGCGTCTAGTTATCGCTCATCATGTCAATATTTTGCAGAGAACGGCGGTATATCGCAATTAAATCTATTTTCCAATAATTCGCATTGCAAATGGGTTATGAAATATCAAAATTTCACGTTAATTTCTATTCTGCCTCAGTGTGCTCATTATTTTCAAATGCTAGTTTTTTTTAAATTAGCAACATGGTAATAGTTACATCGGAAAAGTATTCACAAATAGTGATAAAATATAGCATATTGCTTATGAGCATTTGCTCTAAAAATATTTTTGTGTCAGACGTTTGGCACACTAGTATAAATTTATAAATCTATTGTCAAAAAAGCAGTACAAACTGCCTATGACCACGTAGAGAACAATAAACAAATTTACTCTCCAAATCCAAGAAAGGAACTATCCCATCAATTCCGATCAAGGGTATATTGATATTCTATTAGTATTATAACTCACATTAATCATGTTACGTCGAATGAAAATGGGAGACGGGACCGGGATTCGAACCCGGGACCTTGAGCTTTACGCGCTCATGCGCCTACCGACTGCGCCATCCCGTTCGCCTGTCGGGCCCGTCTACCATTCTCATTCAACTTGTGAAACCCAAAGACCTCTGAGGTGGTCACGTAGAGACTAAACTCCTCATCTGAGGCGACTCCCTTAGGAAGTACTTTATTTGGGTATCCCGTCTCCCATTTTCATTCGACGTAACATGATTATCTGTTACCTGGCGGTGAGGTTCACCGCAATCTAAGAGATTTCTATGTTTATAACTCACAGTTAACTTTTTATTATATCTAGGAATTTTTGCCTCAGCAGAGGCGGATTCAAAAATTTAAGCAAAAATTCCTAGATATTATAAATAGTTAACTTCGAGCTATAATACTAGTAGAATGTCAATATGTTTGTAATTTATAGTATAGGTATTAGCGTTTTTTTAATAGACAGATAACATCGCATTGGAATCTCAAATGAGTTGTTTCAGTCTTACAAGGAAACTTTCATCAAACGCAGGTCGAAAGTAGTCCTGATTTTTTTACTGAAACTTATCGACTATTAGTATGTCGTGTCAAAATATTAACGATGACGGCACAGTGGAAGATACTGAAAAAAATTACGAAAAACTGATTCCTGTCGCAGGGCGAAAAGACATTTCTGTGGGTCTTATACAACCCTTATGTAGTGTTATTTAATAGTGACGAATTATTAACAATACCTTCCGAGCGATTTATAGTTTGATAATAACACGTATTTGTGAAATGACATTTCTAAGTTTTATTAAATACAATATTTGTTGGTATTTGTTAATACTATAACACGCATCAACCTATTTTTTTATCGTTAGGAGTATGTTGAAATGTTAAATCCGCCTCTACCTTAGGGTCCTTGATCGGAATTGATGGGACGGTCCCTTCCGAAGACTAAATTAATTTATTGTCCTTCACGTGGTCATACGCAGTTTGTAACTGCATTTTTTACAATAAAGTTTATTTAAGTTTATTTATATTTCAGTATAGAGGGATACACCACAGTTTTCCAGGCAGAAGTATTTGCTATACTGGTCTGCTTTAAACACATAGAAAATATGTCTGGACTTAGTTGCCGCATTAATATATGCAGTGACAGCCAGACAGCACTATGTGCCTACAGAACAACATCCAAACTTGTGTGGCAGTGTCTAGGGATGCTAGACATACTCTGTGAACGAAACCCGGTTACCCTTTGGTGGGTTCCTGGGTATATGGGAACCAGGGGTAATAAGAGAGAGACGAACTGGCAAAGTTGGGATCTAAGAGACACTTCGTTGACTCGGTACCCTTCTTTGGAATATCTCCACGAAAGGTGGGGTTGGAGATTGTCAATTGGACACACCAGCAACACCTCACCATCTGGAAGTCACAGAATATAGCTAGGCAGGCCCGCGAGTTAATTGCTGGACCAAGCAAGGAATATAAGGTTCTACTAAACTTAGGAAGGTGTCATATAAGGAAAGTAATAGTACTGTTTTCAGGCCAAAATAGCCTACGGAGACATTTACACATTATGGGGATCAATCAGGATCCAATGTGTAGGAGATGCAGCATGGAGGAGGAGACCTCCGCGCATGTACTCTGTTTGTGCGAAGCTCTTGCCTAAATCTGATACCGTTACCTAGGTTTATATTTCCGGGACCTAACGCGGATCAGGATTATAATCCAATCTTTGGTGTCCTTTAGCGAGGCCCTGGGGTTCGAATAAACCTAACTGTATTAAGGGGTACAAAGGGCATTTTAGGCTTACGTGCGGGGCTCCTCTAACAGGGTCCACCCGTATTATTATCTGTCTATCTACCAATAACAAAAATCTAACTATGCCATCGTCGAAAATAATTTGACAGGACATTACTAATAGTCAATATATTTCAATACATTTCAATATTTGAATTTTTATGTTTAAATTATGTCTATGGCTCAAATATACTATGTTTCAAAAGTTTCATACGTATAAATAGTTAATGTGAATATCCCAATATTAGTTTACTTTACTTTCGGCCCCATTATAGAAAATGGTCTCAAACCGCTCCTGGAGCCGTCCTTCATGTTAAATAAATAATATGTAATAGGGTCTATGTATTATTTTTTCATACTTTCGTATAATGATTTGTATCTTAGACACTGAAAATCCTTGAAGAGAAAATTTAATCTCTAAAACCATAGGAATGTATTTTAATTGAATCAGTTCAATAGAACTTCCAAAAGCAAACCCATAGAACCCTGTAAATGAAGTAGATATGCGTTCAGAAGTTCAGAAGAAATCGTTGTAGGGAGTCTGGAGTAAGTTTCTATGGCTGTCGTTGCAATGTTGCACTGTTTGCGGCCGTGAACAAAGTTTTGGTGTTGGGAAACAGTAACGTCCCGCACGGCTTCTGCTCGTCTCCCTCTTCTATTCTCGTTTGTCTTCAACTTTCCTGTCTTCACTTCTACAGTCATCTGTTTCCCTCTCTTCTTTCTCTTGACGCTTGTGGCGCAGCATGTGACGCCTTCGGTATATGCTGAATTAAGTTTCACTTTCGGAAAACACGTGGATTTCGACGAAACTTCTAGTCCACTCAATGAAGGAAAATAATTTTATTTATAATAAGTTATTAAATATATTATTATCTTTTCTCAAACTTGGTACGGTTGTTTACATAAATATGAAACCCCATTCTGGCCTGATTTCTCTCCGGTTTTCCTTCGAGTAGAAGCGAATTTTTTATACAAGATCTCTAGGCTCTGGCTTAATGAGGGAGTCTATAGAGCTATTTTAATAGTTACGATTTATTAACATGTTCTCCGAGCTATTTGATAATAGTATGTATTTGTTTAATAACATTTTTTATTCCATAAATATAAATTTGTTGGAGTTCTGTTATTGTAACACGTAGCTAACCCTCTTTATTCTTAACTTCTGGAGTCACATAAATGGTATATTTGCCACTACCCTAGGGTCCTTGATTGGAATTGATGGAATGATCCCTTGCTTGCATACGTTGCGTAAAATAGTTTATTGTCCTTCACGTGACCATACCCAGATTGTAACTGCCTTTTTGCTATAAAATTATTATTAAATTGATGAAATCGTAACATCACAGTCATATTCATCCTTTGCATCATCAGAGACACGTTATCCACAAAATTCCATCCTTTCGTAAGTCACTTCCCAGTTCTTCGCATTAGTTTCTTTTAAAGAGATTTCAACAGTGAGGTTAAGGGTTACAACAGTGAACGTTCAAAACGTATATAAATTTATATTCGATTCAGTCTGTACAGAATGAGTTGGATGCGTGATTTGTTTTGAGGTTTTAGAAAGTGGTTGTTTTTCGCTGTCATTGTTATTTCGCCCAAAAAATTCACCAATCCCAATAAATCAGAAACGAAATGTCCATAGTTCATGTGTTTATTTTAAAAATTGGCTGTCAATAAAAACAAGATCTGTCTAACAATGTAACTAATTTTCATACATCTTTCTTTTAATACGTATTAGGCGTGGGAGTAGGATGCCACTCACAAGAGAGCCTATGAAAACTTCTATTATCCCGAACTAATTGCTCACATTATCAGGTTGCTGTTTTAACTGCATTCTGCAATTTCTCTGTGGCTCTGTTACTTCTTCCGTACTTCCCCCATCATCAACATACACGGTAGAGATGCAGTTGGTCATTTCAATAAAATGACGCCTAAAAATGCATAATGAAATTAGCCAAATCTTGAACTTGCTGAGTAGTTAATTACTACTCAGATGCCTCAATACTCAATTACTAAATTGTATGTTCTTTGCGAACTTATAACAGATCATAACCGTGTCAATTCTTCCTTGGAAATGGTGTAAATCTACTTAAAAAATATTTTTTCAAAACAATTTTTTACGAACATCCTAATATCCAAATAACAAAATATTCAACTGAAAATTGAAAAAATCACGTATTTAATATTCTGATACATTTCAAACGACAGAATTTTTTGATAATTTGTTCATATTTACAACATTATATATGGGTTAAAAATAATATATAAATGTTCGTTTTAGGCTTTTGTAAACGACAAATCTTTCATTTCCGATTTAAAACCATTTTATTTTAAGTTGATAAAAGGGCTATGTTCTCTCATTTGTGGTGGTTCATTAAAATTTCAATACGTGGGCTTACTAAATGCTTATTAACATAGAATTAAAGTAATTGACACTTTTAAAACCGACAAGGTAATATCAATAGTCGGAAAGTATTGTTTCCAGCTATAATCATGAATTACTTGAAATCAACTCCAAAGTGACTGTGATTCATTACTTAGTTCTTAGGAAAAACGATTGTTCTACGTGTTTGAAAACTAATTTTTTACTTATGCTATTATTATTATCACTAACTTTATTATTATTATTATTACATGTTAAAACACGCGACTTCTTGTTGAATTGTTGAATCTTTGTTCCAATATCACCGGGAACTTGTTTGTACAATCTATTGGATTAGAGTAAAAACCATCCTAGATTTTTGTTTATAGTCAAACATGGATAGTGTGTTAATGTTATACCGTTAGCAAAAAATGAAAAAAACATTGAAATATTTTTATACTCTTCCATGAACTTCAAAGGGAAAAATCGAAATATCAGGGAAAAAGTTTTAGTTTTTTGAATATACAATGTATCTCACTAAAACCTAGATAATATCCCAATTTCTCCGTGAAATATACCGAAAATTTAAAACATTATGTTTGACGCAAATTTACGCTACATTACAAAAGCAACATCCTTTCAAAATTTGCAATTTCCAGTTACCCATTTTTTTGTTTTTTGTGAATTGATGAATGGAGTTACTCAGTTTCTCGGAACAATTCCGCACCGCTTAGAGATGGTTCTCTATTTAGGTATCAGCAGATTTGTTTGTTTAGACAGTTGTTCACTTCTGCATAGAGTGTTCGAGGTAAGGAAGAACTATTAGTCCTTGCAATTTCTTTAAAATTATTTCTTCTGAGTGTTTATTCAACTTTCCTTTAAGTAAGAAGTATTCAGGACGGACAAAATAAAATTGAGCCGAAAAAATATTTATATGACACGAAATTAAACACAGAAAATACTCTAAATGGTCACCGTTAAGTCGATGCAGCGCTGTGCTCTATACATCAAACTGTGAGATACGCGTAGTAGCTCTGCTTGAGGGATTACAGCGATAGCGCTTTCTGCTGTCGCTCGAGTTGGTGAGAATTATTTGAATACACCCGACCCTTCAATTTTCCTTACACATAAAAATCACAGGGAGAGAGATCAGGAGATCGAGGTGGCCAGGATATTTTACTGCCTCTGCTGTCTGTCCTCTTCTCACCGAACACCTCAAGCACTCGCGACATGATTCTCAAGGCTGTGTGCTGTTACTCAGTCGTACTGATAATATCAATATAGTAGTTATTCGAAAACGGATTAAACAGGCTCTGTAAATAACGGTTAGTATTAAAAGTTAATAAAAGTGTTATGATGCTCAAACCAGACATTGCGGACTAAACACCTATCTTAAAAGTATGCAACGGCTCTTCGCAGTACTGATGGAATTTTGCTGATGCATAATGGCGCAGGTTCTGTGAGTTTACGTTACCTGACAGACTAAACCAGTCGTATCTGAAAGAATGAAATACTGATAATCTAAAAGTCCTGGGTCCACATCACTCAGAAACCACCGGCAAAACTCAATACACGAAAGTTTGTCTGGAGGACCACGCACGACATTAAATTTGTAAGGATAAAGATGCAGGTACTTCTTGATGTTTGGACACGACGATGTCTTAATTACCGCTCGTACAGATACCGGCGTTGAGATTTCGACGGACTCTTTTTCCAGGCTTTCCTTCACTTGAGCAATGTTTTCTTAGGTTCGAACTCTTTTCAGATAGTTACGGTTTCTAGTCGCTACATATCCCGTTTCGCGCCATTGTGCCATTAAGTTTTGAATTGCAGAATTCGCTAGTGGTTTCTATAAATACTTCCATTCTTAAACTCTTGGGCAAACAGGTTCGCACACGTTTTCCATGATTTATGCTTTGCATAACATTCGACAATAAACACGCGTTGTTTTATCGTGCGCACTATTTGTGTTGCATTCGACTCGTCACTAAATACGTCTGCACCTCTCACTCACACAAACGAAATAACACAGCAAAGAACTCGGGACAGAGCATACGTAGACGTGGCGGCAACCGGTTGTTGCATTGACGTCACAAGTGGGACTTTCCCAGCATTTTCTGTAAAGGGCAGTTCTCCTGTTTATTGACGAGGATTACAATTCTTTTCGGTGAGTTTGATTTTTCCCACCTGTATCAAACAAGTTATGAGAATTTGGTCATTTTTATTGATTTCTGAATTTGCGTTATATTTCTTCTTCTTCTTCTTCTTCTTCTTCAATAGTTAACAAAAGCAGTTATTCTAGATATTTTTGCGGTGCGAATAAAAATATTTTCCCTTGAAGTATTTCGAGTAATTTGCTAAAAAAATTAACTTATAAAGAAGCATTGAAGCTTCTTATGGAGATCAGCATTCTGTTTGCAATGCTTGCACTTGCAAGCTCCTAACCCACTGGTTAGGTACTGTATCACATGTCATGAGGAAACACAGAAACTGAAAGTGAGTTTGATTACGTGATGAACGGCTTGCTTTGTACAAGCATGAATGTTATAGCATACTGCAGTAAAAGATACGAAATACTTCTAAAACACGTTCAAAATTATATTAAAAATTATTGTGTTAAATCGATATATACTAAACTCCCATGATACTAGGAGAAAAAATATCATGCATACATCTCTCTTCTAGTATCATACAGTACGTTTACAAACAATAGTAAGCAAATATCTGAACTGAATATATACAATTAATATCAAATTACATATCTACACAAATCAAATCACGAAAAAACAAACAAACAATTTGTTACAAAAGATATAATAATTTTAGTACTACACGAGTATGAGTATAAATATAAGTTTGGAGTAGACAATCAAAAGTATTTAAATAAGTGCCGTTAAATTCTGAAATTCTACTCACTTTTTAAAAAGTGAGCGACATTTCAAATAATAGCTTTTAAAAGCTCAATAGTATACAAAATTGAAAAGCTAAAGCAGACGTAAAGTACATTGCTTTCATAAAAAAATCATTTTGCACAGTAAACCTGAATGTAGTGTTTTACAGAAATATATTCATATTAATCTACAATGAAAGTATCGATGTGAGTTCCCGAAGTAACAAAAGAAAAATAATTAACCGGTACGAAGATGAAATTTCAACCGACAACTCCATTCCCAAACACGATACCTTATAAACTCATTTAAGTCAGAACAGCAGAAAAATCCATCAACAGAAAGTATTTTTAGAGCTGCAGAAGAGGAAAATATCAAAGTTTACTTTTAATAAAAAGGAACGAATGAATCATTCCATGCATAGAGGACATAAAAACATGTAAGCGCGACGAGATTCCACGGATGAATAACCGACGTTATATAGCCATCTGTGATGGTTTTACGTAAAAGAGATAGTCATTTTTCTAACTTGGTTAAAAAATGAGACATTCTCTTCATTGAGGGTACCGACGAAGCGGGCTAATCAATTAAACGCACGACCCCACTTCATGATTGATGCACGAAACTAAATTGACATGCATTACTGGAGAGGTACGCTCTTTGTAACCATCAGATCCGTGGAATTGGTTTGTTAAATATATTTATCGAAGTTTGTTAATATGTCATGAAACGACCAACTGGCGTGGTCGAACTTGTCGACCGTATTGGATTTTTGAAATCCAGACGCATCTGTAAATATATCATGTTAATCCTCTCAATGTAATGGCATCCACTCTTCCGTAAATTCGCGTTTTTATTGAAAAGGTTTGCAATAGAATTTTCATGCTAAATGCAACATTTCATTTGTAAATACGAGCAAAAAATACGGACAAATAAACTAAAATAATACATAAATTCATTTCTTTAACTTTTTTTCAAAATGTATATTTAATATCGCGACACGTGTGTTCAAAATTACTAGTCCAGAGTGTTAACTCATTTGCAAACTTACAATACTTCTAGTCTAGTTTGCAAACTTACAATGCCCTTTGAAAAGGTGGATTTTGTACAATATTATATGAACCCGTAAATTGCTTCTGTGAATCCTGGATAAAATTGTCAAATGAAACTAATTCATATACTATACCGACGATACATTCATGCAGATATTCAGGTACATAACTTACAGCTGTCTGATCTAGTAAGCCGTACATAACAAAAAGGTTGGAAGTCTCTTGGTTTCATTAAACGAATCTTAAAGGAAGGCAATAACTCAATGACAAAAACATAGCTCGCACAACTCTATGGAAATACACATTAGTATGTTGAAATCCACACATAATTATATCAAACATTTATTTCTCAAATTTATAAACAGGTGAAACTGTTCTAAAATATTTTCATAAAAATATAATCTGTGCAAACGTGTACTAGAGGAGCGTGTCTGTGTTTCTTCAGTAAACGTCGAAACGATCCAGCATGGCTGGTCTACGTTAAAACGTATTTAGAGAAACCGACTAGAATTGGAAGAAATGATTCATTAACTCTCAAGTACACGCGCCGAAAACTGGACTTAAACATACGCGCGGGGTGAATTTCACCCCAAAGTAAATTTTATTTAAATGAAGCAATTTTTTTTATTTTGATATCAAAATTTTTTATCACAAAAATAAAATTTTGATGCAATTTTATTATTACTTACATACTGGAAACCATCTTTTAAATTGAAAAAGTTACATGTGACGAAAAAATACTATTTATATTTATCCTTTTCGCTTTTTGGAATCGTAAAATTTTTTTTTGCTAGAATAAGAGTGAAACATATAATTAGTTTCGTAAACCTAATGTTTTTATATAGAAAAATGTTCCATTTTTTAAGAATTAAAGTGAGAAAAAACAACGTAAAATATGCTTTAAAATGTTCAAAACTTGTTGCATTCATGCAGAAATGTCATAAAGTGAAAGTAATTTCACATTTTATTCCTGTATTTTTGCACCTCTGAACACATGGGTTTTGATCACTGGAGACCGATTCTTCGTAAGTTTCTATTACACTATCGAACAAGATTCTTATTATCTCCTACCCTTTAGTAAATCTATCTATTTTATCGAACACTCACATTAACCAGCTCCAAAAAAAACAAGCAAGAAATTCAAAACATTGAAGTAATAAAAATTTTGAGCTCAATAAAATATTATAAAGTGATACTCCCGCTCTGACAACGAAATTCTTTTGTCTCTCAAGGCGCTTTGCCTCTCAACGACCCTACCTCCACCCCCAAAGCTAGGGGTGAATAGAGTGACTGAATAGGGTGAGGGTGGACGTCTAGAAAGTGACGCATCCTTCTAGGTGCGGCGCCTCAGATCGTTGTGGAAACTGGAAATATTTTGTAGCGAGAACACACGCGCGGGGTGGATCACACCCCACTCAGTAAACAATGGCTCTTTGACGGGAGGGTAAGTGTGTGAAAACCGAATAACCGATCAAAGTTCTGATTGTGAGTTGGAGATGGAGAGAGAGAGAGGTACACAGCTCAGGAGTTATAATCGGTATCGACCTTCACATAAATAGCTCATCCAACCAGTCTCCCTTGCTATTTGTTACACGGAGAGATTTATAAACGTTAGGTTGACAAAGATTCACGAATAAACTGATAAACTTTTAGACTTGTTTTGTCGGTGAATTTGGATTAAATATTGTTTCATTTGATACAACATTTGAATTTTGTGTGGAACGTTAATCGTCCTATTTCGGTATTTTACGTTTACATATATGTGTTTATTTTGTACGTAAATTTGGTATCCAAAATTTGTATATCTGTTTGTATTTATCATGTTGCCACTGAGTGACCAACTCGCTTGGAGTAAAATCTCTTGTCTTACGAAACTTATTCAGCAAACATGCTACGAATCTTGGTATGGCTCATATGAAAAAAAAATTAAAAAATACAGTAAATTACTCGTGGAATAGTTAAACTATGAGTTTCGCTACCTGGAGCCTTGTCAGGATTGCCGTGTGTCTTTTGAGAGAAATCTTAAAGGACCACCCACCGAGTGACGATAGGCGATATGAGCCCCTGCTTGCCAGCTCCTAAATATATAAATGCAGTAGAACAATGCATAGAAGAGTCTCTATGGCACTGAGCAGAGTAGTGCCTAGCGGCCTGGTTATTCCTAAACAAGCTAATCTCTGTATGCTGTTTAACCTGGTAATTACCGTTCCCACGTCAGTGTCAGGTCGCCAGACCAATGACGCGAAGGTAATCGTAGGCCTAAAGACAACAACATAGAGCCAGTGAACCACTTTTGGTTCTAGTCTCCATGTCCTCCCAATAGCTCTAGGACATGCCCAAGATTTTGCGAGCCACTTCCACCTTATGATTAAAGTGTTTTGTCCAACTTAGCGTGATCCAAGATCACCCCGAGATACCTAACTTAAGTTCATCTATCTAGTTTTTTTCCCAAATGCGAAGGGCTTCGACAGGCCATGGAGACTCCGTCTCCTCTGCATGAGTTCCGCTATCGTACTGGGAATATTGCCCACGACCACCAAGCTGATATCATCAGCGTAGCCCAAGGCATAGGTTCCCCCAACATTGAGTCTGGTAAGTAGATCATCCATCACCAGACTCCACAGAGTTGGTGACAATGCTCCACCTTATGAACACCTTCTGTCTATGATAGCCCTCAACATAAGTGTTCAGCGATAGAAGAACTTGGCGGCCCTTCAAGGAGGCTGTAATTCATTTTGATAATGTAGGTCTAACTCCTCTTTTCACTAAGCTAAGCTTTTTTGAGCTTTTTGACCATCTATCGGGGCGCATTCCTGCCAATTATCCTGTACTGTGTGTCGGTGTGGGCGCATCGAGCGCGTTTGACGTTGTGCGGCAGAGCTCTTAGGAGTGCTCAACAAGTCCCCTTGATAGCCATATCTGGAGCATATCGATCAGCTCCCACTGTCAGGCTTCTAGTCCTGATAGGGTTACTGCCTCTTGACCTTGAAGTTATCAAGGCGAGGGCAAGATATTGTGCTAGAAAGGGATTGCCGTATTTGTTGGACGATGTCTCGTACAGCCCGGGCCATGCCATTACGGTGTCGGACAAAGCCTTCATAACAAAGGAGGTTCTCAGGATCTGGCAAGCCCGCTTGCAGGCGGAGGACGGCGAAAGCTCATATAGAGAAATTTTCCCGGACGTTTCTTTCGCCGGGAAAAAGAAGTTCTCACCTTCTCGGGACTTGGTCTACTTGCTTTCTGGTCATGGGCCATTCCGTAAAAAGCTATACGATCTGGGCCTAGCGGTCTCTCCGTTCTATGAGTGCGGCGAACCGGATACAGCTGAACACGCGCTCTACGCCTGCGAGAGGCATACGTGGGCTAGAGAGGAGCTTGAGGAAAGTTACGGAGTTGTCTTAGAGCCAAGGGTAATATCCTCGGTTCTAGGAAATGAAGATGCCCTGAGACTGCTGGAAGATTTTGCTGGTAGGGTCATTCGGGATCGCAGACTGATCTAAGTCATGGCCGTAGGGGGGTTTTCAGGGCGACCGGAATTCTTAATGGCATGTGTGATATTGGTGGAAAAAGTAAGCCTTCTGTCGGGTCTCAGGGATCGGAAAGTGCTGAAATGGATAATGTTACCCCCGAAAGCTCACGATGGAGATTGGTCGCGGTGGGTGAGGATTACATCCTCACGTATCACGGTCGCGATGTCTCGCTGGCGACGACCGGCAGTATGTTGGTATCCGGCTCTGCGATGGAGGGCATACGCGAGTTGTGTTCCAAGAACAGCGACAACGAGACAGGAAGAGTACTTGTACTCGACCTGATTAGTGGCGCTGTTCGTTCCGAGGAGGACGAGTACAAGTTCTGGGGGAGCTCAGACAGACTCTGAATCTATGGTGAAACAAGCGACTCGTCGTTTGCGCTTCTCCCAGGAGGTTACGGTGATCCTTCCTTGCACTTGTACACCTGAGTGCGACCAGGGTGGAGTTTCTTCTGGCGAGGGAGAGTTCTCTGAGTATAACTCGGAGTTCGATGACGACTCGACACTCACTTTCGTTGAAGGGAAGTCGACGGCCAATGCCTGGGTCCCAGATTTGGACACAGGCTACGTGGCCGAAAACGTACCTGAGATCGTGAGTGACCAGGGACAACACCGATCCTCGCTCTTGCGCAGGACGACTGGTACTCTCTTTGGAGGCATTACATCTCGCCTCCAAACGGTTTGCAGTGGAATTACATCTTGCCTCTGTTGGTGTTGCGGGCTATGCTTCTCTCCGCCTTCCGGAGTCATCGTGGAGGATCTCGATGGGAAGAAGAGGCTTGTTTATCGGAAATACCACCAATGGATGCCTCTCCGGAGGGGGTTTACTCTGGCCTTCGCATTAGTCACATTCTCGTGAGGCTAGAGGAGACCCCCATGCTAGAAGCTGCACTCCAATATCTTGTGCAGGTTCTGACACCCGGTGGGAACAGGCTTATGTTCCGGTACCCAAAGGAGATCCTGGCGATGCAGCTGATTGGGGCTAGCGTACCATCAGATCCGGCCGTGCTGCGTCGCTACGTCCAGGAAGTATTCCGGAGGAGGGGAGTGAAGTACCAACTACAGAGCGTAGCCGCACACTACAAGAGAGTATTAGGAGTCGTGCGTAGCGTGCCTGGGAACCTGTTAGGCATGGTGGTCTGCTCGTATATCTGTTATCTGTTTTGTCATGTTTGTTTATGTAAATATTGAAATTGTTTTGAAATTTTTGTGTGTCTGTCGACATTTTCCTGTATTTATTGTTTGAGAATGTTGTATTTTTGTGTTTTTTATGTTTATTATTTTATGTTACTGGATGTGTGTCTTGTGCAGTGGTTTCGCTAGTGGTAGGTCACCATGCCTCCACGTGGCGGGGATGGAAACTCCCCTGTTGCTTGTAGCTTTCGTTGCAAGCAACAGGGGAGGCTAAAGGGTGTTATATGTAGTAGTTAGTCTTTTGTTTTATTTTTGTTATATTGTTTTATTGGTTTAGGTGTTTAAATTTTTTTGTGTCTATTGATATTTTATGTTGTAAGTGTATGAATGTTAAAAAGGACTCCCCGCAATATGTGTAAGGCATGGGTGCAGGGAGTCCTAATTAATTGTATATTATTTATGATTGTTTCCGCATAATGTAGGAAATTAAATGAAAAAAAAAGTACGGTTAAAAGCCCCCTCTATGTCCAGAAAAACAACCTTTAGAGTCCGAGTTTACCTCAGAGGAGGCCTCCTCAGACGTCTCTCCATTATTTCCCTCGGAGATCTAGGGAAATCTACTGTCCACCTAGGCTGAGCCCCACATGCCTAGGTAAGGCTATTACACAAGGGTAACCCCGGGCTCCATTTGCGACACATCTCCCATGTGGCATGCACCCCATCGGCACGGATCGCCTTACAGCTTACGGTAGGGTTTGGATCAGTTAGGGATCGAAGGATGGGTTAAGAAAAAAAGGTTGTTGTGGAATACACTTCTTCTGGAGCCTCAGTTGAGACCTGTCCGACTTGGGAGATCCTGCCAGTAGCTATGCTACCGCCGACATAGCCCTCAACTTCAATGAACCGCGCAAACCCTCTCCACCCGCACGGACAGTACTACTTTAAGATGGTATTCCCTGGGAGGGTAGTTTCCCAGTAACCCAACATCTCTCCTTCCTAATCATTCTTCCCTTGTAAAATGTATGTATAAGGTGAAGAAGCAGGACTCATGAAATGAATTTTGATATTTCAAAAAAGATATTTGTTTATTAATACAATTTATTTCTTTTATAGTGGCACCTCTTTTGAGAGAGACATGGATTCTTCATCGCCTTAAAGTAAGATTTTTGTGACAAGAATTTTATCACTTAGGATGGGTGAAAAAATTATATAATATAATACAAGCATTTTTTATTGCTGAACATTCGACTTCGCTCGGATGTTTTTAGTCCTCAGTATAATGAATGTAAATCAACAAAGAGTTCATTTGCATTGTACTTTAGGATACTCAGAAGATTCGGGGTCGCATTGCTTTTGTTAATGATGAACAATTCTGCTGAAAATAGTTTCATAAATATTTTGTATATTTAATTTTTATTCGTTTTAAAAATAAATGAATTTAATGTTTTGAAATCAATATTTGCTCGCAGCTTTTAAATTGAGACGGATGGTTTGACCAACATCTTTTTATGAATAGTAATGCTTGAGCTTTAGATTCAACCTTTTTGTACTGATGGCAAAGTAATCGTAAAATCTTTCTAGTTACAAAATATTTGACAACTTAACGGCAAACAATGTTTTTCTTAGTCATACTGTAAGAAAAATCTGGTTCTTAACGTTCTGTTGTTTTGATTTTGAAAATAAATAAGTCAAAATTCCTCGATGAAACGAGCATTTCTTCCCCAATTGTTTTCGAGATATTGTTAATGAACCTTCGACTAACTTTCTACGACGTCAGCAAGTGACTCATAATTTATGTCAGTGAGTGTCACGGTCAGCATTAATATATTCTGTACACTGGATATTACGAATAATTTCTTTTTTTCACAAATAATATGCATTGATAAAGAACTTTTGATGTGCATAGCTTGAAGTTAGTGACTCGGAACCCCTGCATGTCTGTGTCTGACGCTGGTTTCTCTCTTTGCCTGTGCTTTCCATTGCTCCATTCGCTGCGCCACAATCGAGTTCCAAAGCACAAAGAGCCAACGCGATTACTCTACCACGGCTTTCACAATCCAATGAACAATCCCAGAGAAAGGTATTTCGAGTTGCTCTACTTAAGGTCTCACGTTTGCTAGGCTACTATGTGAATTGACAGGGATGAGAGAGACTTAGATCAAGTGCTGAGATACTATCCTCACATCGCCTCGTCTTATTTCGTGTGGGATATGGAAGAAATGACGTGTATTTCCTTTCTGCTCTTCATTCTCAATTTTTTTGGTTGGATTCAAAGGACTGATCATATGTTCGTCAACTATGCAGTATTAATTTGAAACATTGGTTTTAAAAAATGTTGTTTATTTCTTACATAATAATATAAAATATTATAAAAATTGCATGTAGAATGAAAGAATTTTTGTGCTTTTATTTATTTCCATCACTCTTTTTACCATGAAGGGATTGCAGATGTAGGATGAGAGGATTTCTCTTTTGATTTGACAGGGAAATTTTGCCTTTCCTAATGCACCTCCCCGAGGTGGGTGATAATAAGTGAATGTTGTGGTGGAATGAGTGGCAAGATAAACGGGACTACCTCAAGAAAACGCGCCGTTAACCTCGCTTCGTCCCCCACCGCGAATTCTGCTTGGTTCAGACAGGGTTAGAACCAGTGTCACCATGTCGAGTCGCTAGGCACGGGTCGCCGTTGAGGGAATCTCCTTATTCTCAAAGAACGAATTTTTGTAATTTAAATATTTAAAAGACTTTAAGAAATATTTTGGGTCTGAAGCAAAACATTGCAGGGGAGATAGTCCTTCCCTCTAAAATTTTCCAACCTAACAAATGAAGATGACGTTGAATGTTTCGCCCTTTCTGATCATCAACATAATATGACAAATATAAATCATCACTTTAAAATATATTCATTTTTTAGAAAACCCGTATTCCACGCACCTACACGTAGACGCCCTTACAAGCAATTCAGGATATCCTTGATTCGATTTCCATCTCGTCGTCCTTTTCGTCTGATTGATGTTGTAATATTGTTTTTTTAAATCCTAAATCCTGAACATTTTCTTCTTTATCATTATAAACATTTTATGGAGTAGAGTATCGTAAGTGTTATAGCGGTATATGTTTCGATGTGGTTTTCGTTCTCTCGCTCGTCATTGGTAACCTCTCCTTGATGATAATGGAAAACAATCACTATTCATTGCATATGAGAGAAATGTAGTTTAGAGGGGAAATTCTTTTCCTTCTCTTCCATTACTTTATGTTTACTACTTAATCATTATATTCATACTTACTCTTTAAAAACTATATTTTATATTATTTTAATCAGTTAGTATATTTGCGTTAATCGTGAAAATATTATGAAAATTGTGTGATATAAATTGAGTTATGAAGGTTACACTTCATCCACTTATCCTATCCGTTTTTTTGTAATTTAATGAAAGGAGAATTGACTACATTTGCGTTTGTATATATCATTCGTCGAAATATGCATATTTTATCCCGAAAGTTCACTTCCTGAAGCATTCAGTTCGTAGATTTAATATGTGTGATAAAATGTTCCGTCAAAATATCGAGTGAAGAATAAAAAATATGAGAACATTTTACTCAATAAATCAATTAGTTCAGAAATATTCAAACATTCAGTTTATTTGTGCTGTTTAGGTCAATTATAATTATATTATAAGATTATTAACTTTAACGACTTTTTTCAGACTTAGGAATTTATTCAATCACAATGATAAATTAGTGGTTTGAGACTTCAGCATGTGATACATAAATAGTACAGTATCCTAGTAATGAATGAAATTTTATCTGTGACTTGGAGGAAAAACGAATTAACTATATTTTTAATGTGTATGAGAAAAACACTTTCGAATTTTCAGATTACTGACTTGGGATTCGTAGAAAGTATGGTAAGGTACAACTTCTCGTTGTTCTGTGATGTGTGTGTGTATATGTATATATATTTTTTGCATTATAACAGAAACAAGTTTTGTTGCTCAGTATATTGAAAAAGGAAATTGTTCATTTCACTTACTTTTCCTAAATTACAAATATGGAAAACTTACGGTGTGACGATCTCGAAGGTGATAGGAATCTGACGGCAAAAAGAGCTAGATTAGAGAGGGAGAAAACGAAAACACAACCAACAATATCAAAAAAGAAAGTACACGGTATCAAGGAAGAAGTTCAATCAAAGTATCTTCAAAATAATCACCCAATTACAAATAATTTTAATGTTTTGTTTTATTATACTTTTGTAGAGTTCTTAAATATGCAAGATTTGTAAACCAATTTGACGGCTATTATTTTTTAATTCTTAATAAATTAGTATTTTATTTATTAACGTGGAGTTAACCTGTTATTCCCATTATTATTGCAAAAAATGTTATTCCCACTATTATTGGAGTTAACCTGTTTTAGTCACAATTTTGATATATTTAAAATATTTTTGATGTACACAATACGGTTCATGACTGCCCACATTTTATCAAATCAACTAAATAGAAAACATGATTTATGATTTAAAAAATAGTTTTTTTCTCGAAAAATGGAGTTAACTCGTTCTTTTCTTCAAGCCACAGATATAATATTTAACAATAATATTGTTAAATATTTATTATATAATAATTTCATGTTATATTACATTTTATTTTTGTGTTGTTAAATATTACTTAATTTCAATTATGATATGTTACATGGATACTGTACAATTTATGTATCAACAACCCAAGTCGCAAACTAACTGACGAAACGTTGTATTGAAATATATTTTTAGTCTGAAAAAGGTCGTTAAATTTTATAATTTTATTATAATTAGTATATATGAGCATTGTAATCTTTTTTCATTATATCCCGTTTCCCCCAAGAAATATGAAATCAATATTCAAACAATATTCCAATCCAAACATAAATTTGTCCTTAGGATGGAGTTATTTCATGTACACTATCATTGCTGCTTTCGAGTTAAGTTATGTTCGGGAGTAAATAACAAATACACTAATGTTTGATCAATGGCTACAATCAGACCAACAAAATGAAGTCGTCTCTTTTCAGTTATTCATCGGCAGCGCACGCATTCATGTAGGAGACGTCGAATCTACAAGACTCCAATCGGTTATGATGGGATTTCTGCTTGCGTCGTCTCTGGGATTCAATTTTCGCAGGAAGAAAAGGTCACGGACGATCCTACAGGTCACTGCACTGATTCGATACGCTGACGAAATATGTGTTTCTTTCATTTCTACCTTTCTCTCTTCAATGAATCAGAGATGATAGAATCTTACGTTATACCTGTATTTGAAGAAATTAATACTTTGTGAGCATTCTCCGTTTAAAATATACTTTCTATCACTGCTATTGAATCTGTAATTCTCTGAAATATACACATTATGCCTAAGTAATCGTATTTCTATAAGGTAACTTTTTGTAAATATCCAGTCATTCTAAATCAATTTCCACAAATAATGTTTTATATCAAATATTATTTTAGTCTTACGAAGAAACGTATGTGCGCAACTTTTTAAAAAACTTCGTTTTCTAACACAATATAAATTTGAATTGTGGAAAATTCTTAAACTCCTTCCCAGGTCTCGATTCAGTGAGAATCGCACAAAATGTAGTTAGTTGATAAACTGCTCCACAGATGATGCTACTCATGGTTCGATACCTTGGAAGCCCATGTTCACTAGCATTTTATTACATCTATATGCCTTGAAAACGAAACACTGGATAACTGTTGTATGTGACATTGACTGCCTTCACAATATAGTGTGCTCACTAATTGGTTCTCTCATGTAAGTGTGACTGCAAAATTATCACGTGGGAACTCGTCATTAATAATTTCCTACAATCGAAAATAGTATTAGAAAATTACAAACAAACTTGCTTCGATGACACGAAATGAGACGTTGATAGATACGCGGCAAAACTTAGTTAAATAAATTATTTAATTATTAATCTAACGAGAAATATTTTATTATCTTTCCGTGACGGGTCCTGTGTAGTCGTTTATAAGCACATTTTTTCGCTGTCAATGTTTGCTCATGACATATGCATAGAATTCTGCAATAATCTGACATCATATGACATGATGTGACATGATATGCGACCTCCAATTCATTGTAAGTTCCATCCATACAATAAAACTATGACGTATTTCCAAGGAGTTAGAAATCATATCACGATAGGAAGTTACAACGAAAGACTGTGTTGGAATATTTCTCATATTTACAGAATGTGATGATAGTTTTCTTTGAACGGGTCTTCAATTTTGAACGTGAAAAAGTACTTTAATATTCTTCACTTGAAGATAAAGGGGAGATTTTGTTGTTTATTTTATAGGTGACAAAGCTTGGAAACATTCAGTTTATGAGGTGTCTCCGCTGAATATCCAGTCCTTCTATTTGTCACGCCCCCAAGTCTTGAATTAGTGATGGCTGTGAACACGCAACACCGCTTGCGCCTTTGCTTCTATTTACAGAAGAAGAGACGACTTTCACCTTAAGTGCTTTAAGCATTCAAGATGGCGGTCTTCCCGCTCAAAGCTTCAGTCGGTCGTCGCTAGAGAGCTCTGGAATCACTGCAGCGTGAAGTGCCGAGGATGAAAGGTGTGGAATGCCTGTGTGATTACATACATGTCGAATGACTGGGAGGGACCTGCAAGAGTCAGAAGAGCGTTCCAAGTTTTATTTTTTTCTATATGGGTGGTAAACCTGTGAAACGAAAGTTTCATTATTATTTTTTAAGAGAGAACAAAACTCATATTTTGTCTAATGGCAACCAAAAATTGACACATTAGAGTATTTTCTTTATTTTCTTGATTTTTCTCACTTAGTACATAATATATTAAAATAAGTCTTTCATTATCTCATTGCCTGAGAAGCGGGAAAGCGGGATTCATACGGTTATTTGAATCAATTAAAGAAATTACCTATTAAATTAATTTAATATTATATAAATTAATTTAATGTTTTTTTTAATTGATTCAAATAACCGTATAGTATTTTATGGATGCACAACTTGGCTGGGGTCAGAGTGTAAAACCTAAAATACCCCATGAGTTAAAATCAGTGAAAATACTTCAGCATTGAAAATTATTTAAGAATAAAGGGAAGAACGAATTATATTCTCAAATTTTGATACTTTTTATTACTGTATTAAGAGAATTATTAAAACATTTTGCGTGAAGCGGATGCGGTAGGAAATAAAATTTCTTGAGTTCAGTGCATCCTATTTATATAATTCAAGTTAATATAAAGTGTTTGGTGGGTAAATGTTTGTAATGACAGCATGACACAGTTTACTCAGTACTTACGTATGACAGATTTAGTGTCCTCTCACTGCAATAACTCAACTCCCTATTTGAAAACAGTTTGTAGTGGTGTGAAATAGACTTAAATTTATGTTATACTATCTACATACAGTAAGGGTATGCCGTCTTGATTAAATAAATGAACAATAATTGAGTATATTTTAAACCAAACTTCGTTTAAAGATCTTTGTTCTTGGGAAGGCGGAAGTCGCACATTACGGATTAACATTTTCAAACCTTCAAGGAATGACTACGAATCGTCTGTATCAAACTTTCATGATCAATTGAACATTCAAATTCATTTATTTTTTAGAATGTGCTGTGCATCAAATCTGAAAAGTTTCTACGTAGAACAGAAATGATATGTAACTGAAGTAAAACCCCTGAATCATGTATTGATAACAAGCGTGAAGACGTTTAAAATGTTTTTAGATAACAAAATTAAACCTAATAAAATATTAATTAGAACTGTTTTGTTTGTTCTTCACTTCTCGAGATGTATCGAAATGTGAAAAAGTCTGAAAATTGAGTATACATTCAAGCCTTAAACACAGCAAGGTTCATTTGACGCTTAATACGCTTGGCATTCTCTCTTGAGTTCCAGATGTGACCTGTCGGCATGTGTTCAGTTACTCCCCTCGTGTGAGTTACACGAGGCCGTTTAGCTGATCCGCCAGGTAATTCGATCGGATTTGCTGTGCGGTGAGGGAGTGGGGAAAGCGAGGATCGTGTTTACGAAGTGTGTCAGAGGGAGGGGAAGTATGCGTTCCTCTCTCCCCGAAATACCCTTCCACATTACACGTTCAAAAGGTATCCACCAGAGTGCTCGCCAACACTGAATCACTGCCATAAAGGAAAAGTTACGGGTTAATTTCTCAATCAACGTCCGCATTCAATAAATAATTTGTTAAGAAAAATGAAGATATTTCGAAAAGAAAATTCGTGGAAGTATTGAATGACAACTTATTTTTTATTTGTTTGAATATTATAAGAATACATTTATGGTAAAAAAAAGTATCACCTTTACTCGGGAATGATGAAAATAAGAAAGAATTATCTAAAGCATAGTAAATCATAGTTTATTTAAATAAACTAACGCTAGGTTATTCAATAACATTGACAAAGAAAGAGAAATTTTAATTGATTTAATGTCATAACATCGTGACCTTTTACTCATCTGAGATGTTAACAAATACGATTTACTATGACTGAGTAAACAATAGCTGTAACAATTAAAACTGCATTTACAAAGATGTGATATATTAGTTTTAATTTAACCCATACGTAGACAGACTAAATTTATTGAAAATCAAATCAGCCTTTCTGGCCATCACAGTATGTCAGACCATCATTGAGACTTCGAAAGATATAAAGATACTGAAACATCGTCAGATTTTTTAAATTCACATTTGAAGTCAATGCTTGATAGTGGTCGCGAATCTATGCTTCTTGTCTATCAATAAGACATTTTCTCCTTCATTGTTACTTTGAAGGATTCAACTCTATCCTCATATTGATTTCAAATACTCTGTCTAGCATTTTGAAAATGTATTATATAAAATAAACATTGAAGATAAACTTGGAAGTACTTACGGAGCGATCACAGAATTACAGACCCACGTCGATGATGATATTTGAAAACCATAATTAGTGTCTATTCAGGAACACCACACTAACATCAAATTCAATATTTCAAAACAATTCTTACATGTACCTACGACGACTCCATTTTAGATGATTTAATAGATGAATCGGAAACATTTCCTGACTCTTCTTTGTCAAAATAAACAAAATAACCTATACCACCAAATAACCAATTAACATCCGTTTTTTCTGGTAATTTATTGAATCGAGTTAACTTTTAAAAATACAAATATAAAGCAGAGTTGACACCTTACAAACTGAGTTAGTGGTCAATTTAATGCTGTAGGAAAAAAGAAATAGATCGACATTGAAGCTATCAGTCAATGCGATGGACAACTATACCAATTTTTGTATTGTTTGCAACAATATTTGTATATATACATATTTGCAACATTGTATGCACTGCTGAGAGAGAATTTTCATTTTTGAGAGGTTATACGCGAGGAATTCCTACGACAAAGACAGTCTGCTTGGATTTGCTCCAATGGCTGCGCGTAGACAAAATGATATGCGAACTGAACGAGTTTCCATATTACGATAGATCAACTAAATAAAAATTAGGTCTACGAATGGTCGTTTGCTTCCCTAACGTAAGTCCCGTATAATAAAATAATGTATATTATTTATAAAAAATATAGTGCTTTTAATTCATTTCCTTTTTACAGGAAGTCCCCTCCCGTATAGTTCTAGGTACGGCCTTGGCAAAACATAATTCACATTTTGTGATAAATTACATTTTGTGACACATTAAATATGGAATAGTAATGATACATGTTGATGTACTGCAATCGTACCTTTTACAGTGAAAATAATTAAACTCTATGCAAATTTTTATTTCTTTTTCATTTTATTGTGGAGTTATTTGGATATTATATTATTCCTTTGGGTATTATATTATTTGCATGTACTCTCAGTACATTTTTATAGCGTATTATGTACGTGGAGTCCGTGGAGTCTGTGTGCAGAGTGGCATTCTCTTTTCTTTTCCTTGATGCTCTCACAGACCTCATTTTCTCGACTATTATACACAAGTGACCTTTCACAGCCATTCATCTTTCCGGTGGCTTTTCTCTCGTTGTCAAAGCGATCTCAAATTACCTTCTGCGACTACCCGAGAAGCTAGTGCTTTCCTCTCGACATAGGAAATGCAAAACATCTTTCTCCGTGTTTTCCTAGTCGGATGAGAAAGCTAGAGGAAGATTACTACATTAACTTTTGTTGCGAAAATCTTGAAGATTCTATTGTTACAGTGGTCTGTGAACATGTTCAAAAACTGTCAAGTTAAAATATTATTAACATTCTCTGTGTAATACAATTTTACGGTCGAATTTCCTTATTAATATTCCAATCAGTAAATGAAAATTCCCTATTCCAAACAGGCAATTAAATTGGTAAAAATATAGGCATGAGAAGTTCTTAATAAAATAATTCAAACTTAATTTTAATAATACCATTTTTTGATGAAAATTCACAAGCAACCATTTTCAACAACATCGTCGAGTATTAGACAATATCATTTCACTGAATGTATTGAACCTGTAAGCGCCATTTCACATGTTAGGTGAACGCTACTTTTTAACATGGCGTAATGAATATTTTTTATTGAAGTTCACTTATTGAAAATATGAAATATACGGAATATTGAACAATTATACTTACTGCAGAGTAAATGCAAATATATATACTATGCAGAGATTTAAATTAAAGAACTCTTCATCGTAATAAACATTCATGAATACCTTTATTTCCTTAGTTATATTTTTACGTGTTACGGCGTCTTCAGTGTCAGCTTGTTGAGACTTTCACCCGCGACGAGCTTATCTGAAGTTGCGCAAGCAGTAAAAAGTAGTCTTCGGGCACGCACGAAAAGATACTTATTTCCTCAATGACGGAAATGTAATTTTACTTTGATCGAAAAGTTCAATTAACAGCCTTAACTAAGTTTATTTCTTAAAATGACCCAACAGAAGGTTCTGAAAACAAAAATTTAGAAATATACCTATATGTCAGCAACCAAATTTATTGATGAAAGAAGCATTTCATATGTTTGTCCCTTCAATTTTTTTCTTGTCAAAGAGATATGAACACAGAAAAAGGAACTGATGACATTTTTTCAATGTGTATAATTAGTTTATTAATTCGTATAGCATTTCAATTTTTCAATGAATACGTAGAATGAGTTTATAAATTGTGAACCATTCGACCATTACTCACCTTCAGTGCAAAAATTAAATTATTTAAAATTCCTAAAAAGGAAGAATTCTTTTCCTTCCTTATTCTTTTTCTGATATGATACGTTCCTTTTTCTGATAGAATCATAACATAACGAGTCGTTGTAAAATGTCACGACCTCGGTGATTGTACCATATTCTTCATTGTGCTTACTCATCTCGTCAGGGTATTATTCTACCTCAGCCATTTAATAACCTGTATACGCAAATGAGTACAAAAACAGAGGAAAATAGGTTGCGGACGCCGAAGGTGTGTTGATCTACTATGCTTGACGGAATTCGCTGCCAACTAAAGATACCCTTCCGACCACCTACGTAAGCACTTTGAGAAAATCGATGTGGGATTCCCTTATCCACGTACATCTATGGTGGGTTTGCTTACGAACGAAATTGTCGGACTACCTTCAACGACATCTTGAAACTCGGATTTGATTCTGAGTCGTCGTGTTAGCATAAAGGACATTAAAACATTTGTCAATATCTTGAAACATGTAACACTCTTTGAATTATTAAAATAAGAATTATTATAATACGACACAAACGAGTGGTATACAAATTGACCGATTTTTTTATTTAAAAAATAAATAAAATTATAAAACGCAAGTTAATGAACACAAATAAATACAATACATGGATCACCCAAGGGATAAGGATTTCTTCAAAAAACACGCCGTTTATATTATCTTTCAAAACGCTATAACCAACCACCAGAATTCCATAATTATTTTCGTAAATATAAGACTATTCTCCGAAAAGTAGTCTATGCAGCTAAAGTTATGGAAAACGACAGGCATATACTAAAATCGAACAACCGGATGAAAGCCATGTGGAATATTGTTAACAATTACACGTCAACTTCTGAAAATCGAGAAGAAAATGTTTCTTTACTAAACGATGGCAAGATCGTATCAAATCCTCAGGACATCGCAAGTTTGTTTAATTCTCACTTCTCAAAAGTTGGTAAAATAACGAACTCAATCTATCCAAATNAAAATAACGAACTCAATATATCCAAATCAATGTCCTCCAATTATATCCACCCACGTACCCAATTCTATGTTCACTTCCGAAACTAACGCCAGTGAAGTCATGGGAATCATCAGCTCTTTAAAAAACAAATTTCCAACAGGTGTAGATGATATACCTGAGTTTATTGTTAAATTTTCGTCCCACGCTATATTAAATCCACTCATAAATATTTTTAATAGTTCTTTATCGGAAGGGGTGTTTCCCAATATATTTAAGAGAGCTAAAATGAAACCTTTACACAAGAAAGGAAACAAACTTAATATTGGAAATTACCGACCAATATCTCTACTACCCACTTTCTCAAAAATCCTAGAAAAATTGTTCTATAAGCGTCTTCTAGATTTTTTATCAAAAAATAACATTCTCTCTGACGATCAACACGGTTTTAGGAAATCCTTTACCACTACAAGCGCCATATTTTCCTTCTTAAAAGATGTTACCACATCTCTTGACCGTGGAGAAAATCCTCATGGTGTCTTTCTTGACCTATCCAAAGCATTCGATGTCATCGATCACGGAATTCTCCTTACCAAATTGCATTCTTTAGGCATTCGTGGACTTCCACATCAATGGCTAACTTCTTATTTAAAAGATAGATATCAACAAGTAGAAATATCCTATACTAAAAATAAAATACTTGAGCGTTGTCTTTCAGAAACAAAGCCACTTACTTGCGGAGTACCCCAAAGATCAATTCTCGGCCCTATACTGTTTTGATTGTATGTGAACGACATGTCATCATCCACATCAGATTGCAAAATGGTTCTTTTGGCTGATGACACTAATTTACTATGTAAACATGCCAATGCTCAAAAAGTTTTGTGTAACCTTTCGACTTGGTTCCAAACTAATCGTCTCATTGTAAACACTGACAAAACTGACTATATCATTTCACAATAGTAATACAAAATCTTTACCCCAGATTTCTCTTTCTTGAAACGGAACACAATTAAAAACTGTTACGAATACAAAATTCTTAGGTCTCCATATTCAAGACAACCTCAAATGGAATTGTCACATTGACAATCTTAATTCCCAATTAAGCAAATTGTGTTACGCATTCCGAATCTTAGTTAACGCAGTTAGTCCACGTATTTCCCGTTGCGTTTATTTTGCAAACGTTTACTCCCATTTACGTTACGGCATTACCTTCTGGGGTAATTCCGGTCAGAGTATTCAAACTTTCAGAATTCAGAAGAGGATAGTTCGGATAATTTGTAAATCTCACCCCCGAAACTCTTGTAAACCTTTATTCAAGGAATTAAATATCTTAACACTTCCCTGCATTTATATTTATGAAACGGTCGTGTTTGTTAAGACCGAATTACTGAAGTGCCACCCTTGCTTTATACGAAACAGTCTCGTTCACGAACACTATACACGCAATAGTAGTAATATTCATCGCCCTAGAGTGTCAACCACTCTTTGCCAAAAAGGACCGCATCATTCGGGAATCGTTCTATATAATTCCCTGCCCAAGAATATAAAAGATATTATAAAATTGAATATCTTCAAATCAGCGGTTAAAAAGTACCTC